>CM049393.1:8858668-9311168 GCA_026937815.1 Etheostoma perlongum | reverse complement strand
AAACTAAGTCACCACTGATACACTTGGATGTGCACCACCATTGTTTCTTTGTGTCAACATGCATGTGACAATAATATTGTAATACATACAATACATACTGTCAAACTGTAATATATAATTCAAAATGCATTGACAGTTGAGGGGTTGTTGATTGTGTTGCCAGGCCACTGTAAATCAAATCTGGCCAAATCACAAAAACCCACAAAGCCATAATAAAGCTGATTTCCCAAGTTTTTGAGAGGTATATTCTTCATAAATGATACCAAGGGCTCTTTTTCAAAAAGTGTTAGTCGTAGAAAGTTTTTCTGAACTCTAAAACAAATTTTCTGTCTGGGTCTGTAGGAAATGTTTTCAGATTCTTTCAATTTGTTTTTCTATAAAAAGGGCATCATAGTTCAACAAATAATATGAACTATTTTACAATCTGCCAGTATGTTTTAATACATGCCTAAAATCATTATGATACATTTCTCATAGGTTTGTTCAAATAAGTAAGACTATAGAAGTTTAAAAAATAGGGTCCATCCATCTTCATCTGATTATCTGGTAACGGGGGCAGCAGCTCCAGCATGTGATCCCAAACTTCCCTTTCCTGAGCCACATTAACCAGCTCTGACTGGTGGAACCTGAGGCGTTCCCAGGCCAGGTTGGGAATATAATCTCTCCACCTAGTCCTGGGTCCCCGAGGCCTCTTCCCAGCTGGACGTACCTGGAGCACCTCCCTAGGCAGGCGCCTAGGGGGTATGTCAGATTATTCCAAAGGACATACATGAAAGGGGACCCGGTATATTTTCTATCTCATAAGGAGTCCTTGGCTGAAATAAAAACTTGAGAACATCTGCTTTAAAAGCAGCCAAAACAATAAAGTTTCTGAATGGAGTAGTATGAAATACTTCACCAATGTATGTCAGGATGTCACCATCAATGTAAAAACCAACCAATTTGGCATTCACACAAGTCTGCACCTGGGGATAATGCTTTTCTTTGAACTTCCAAATTAAGGCACCTTGGGTTGGAAGCAAAGAAAGTCTTTTAATGGTGTGTTCCCAAAGCCCGCACTTTGCTCAAATTTGGCGACGTGATTAGATGCAAAGTCAATGCAAAAACACAAAGAATCACGGCAGTGGGAGTGGCACGACACAATTGAGGCAAATGCTTGATATTCGAGACGTTCACATATTCACCTGAGTTGAAATATTTGAACTTGAGCAAGGAATTCTGTGCAGCTGTGTCATGAAAGCCTATCAGTGTTTAAATTCTCCTGATGTCCTGACATTGTTGAATCAGAAATGGTGAAAGAAATTATAGTAACTGTCTGTGGGCATCCAGAGTTCTATAGTACTGTAAGCATTCATCTACGCTGGATCTTCTACACATTTGTATCAATTGCATTGAGTTATTGAATTGGTCTAAAATAGTCAAAACGTAAAGACAAGTTGGTAATAATGTGACTCAGACATACTCAGTTACAGTTTTAATGAGTCTGTGCCTATGACGAGCCAAGGGTTTCCCTCCAAACTCAAAGTTGTATTCCCAGTAAGCACTCTGGAGTTTAATTTAATTAATTCAATTCATCTGCATTGTACTTTGCCTCTGGTCTTTTCCCTTTATGTTTAAATAACTGTAGAGTTTTTGTCCCCATGCCTTTACTATGAGGAATGAATTTCTGCAAAGTCATAAAATAAAATTCTTGATCATATCCAGTGCTGTACGCTGTGGACTTAACTGAGGTCAGAGTTTAAAATTCTAAATTTCCCTTTTATTAAGCGTAGTCATGGTTCCTCCTGGAGTGCTTTTCCCAAGCCAGGAATCAGCAGCAAGACAGTTTGATAAATAATAACAGATATTAAAACATTTAAACCCTTGCCAGCATCCACTTCGTGTAGCTACTGACATAGACAACTGTCTAACTTACCAGCTTAGAAAAATGCCACAGTGCATGTTTTATTATTTATTTTTTACTTTTAATTGGGTTAGTACATACTACTGCTTGTATCAGTGGAACTGTCCAAAGGTTTTCAGTAAAATATTCTAGTAAAACCATCAGGTAAGTCAATCATCAACCTCAACAGACTGTAGGTTTTCTTGTTAAGAAACACTCACACATTTTAACATTTCCACTCAAGTATTCATTTTTATGAATTATTTCTTTCCTGTGATTTTATAGTGTTTACACTGACCAAAATTATATAGGCAACACTTTTTTTTGCCCCCATTTTTATGAGCTGAACTCAAAGATCTAAGACTTTTTCTACGTACACAGAAGGCTTATTTCTCTCAAATACTGTTCACATATCTGTCTAAATCTGTATTTGTGAGCACTTCTCCTTTGTCGAGAAAATCCATCCACTTCAAATGTGTGGCATATCCAGATGCTGATTAGACAGCATGATTTTTGCACAGTTGTGCCTTAGGCTGGCCACAATAAAAGGCCACTCAAAAATGTGCAGATTTACTGTATTGGGGTGGGGGGGGGTGAAAAAAGCCTTTGCACTTTACGCAATTTTCAAGATGGTGGTATTTTTGAAGTCATCCTCTTGAGATCTGTAAATGCATGTTGCCATTTTTGCCATCTGATCAAAATCGTTCTCCAACAGAAAGTTCCACATCAGCTGGAGCCATCTGTGTTGCTTTTGAAAAACAGCGCTCCTCCTTACTAAGCTAGGTTTATGCTCGCCGTAGTGTACCCGAAAACAAGCAAGATGGCTGCAGCTGATGTGTGAATTATCTGTAGGATTTTCGTTTTTGATGGCAAAAAATGGCAACGCTCATTCACAGATCTCAAGAGCATGACTTCAAATGTTAATTGACGACTCCATGACCTTTCCTCCAGAACGCCACTGGCATGTGAAATTTCTGTGAAATAGGCCATGAAATTAGCTCTGTGCATCCATGTTCCCTCTTTGATTTCAACAACCTCATGGCCTTTAGTTCAGCAACACCTTCAAAACACACTACATTTGTAGGGACACCTAGTGGTAAATCTGTAAAAATGACAGACCAACCGTTTTTCAAAGTCGATACCGATTATCCGTTCATAAAACCGATGACAAATATTTGGAACTGATTTGCATATACAGTGAATATGAAAAATAAACTTTGTTTAAATGCTTTAAGCAATTATTGAATAAATTAGAATTTAAAGCGTTAAAATAACATAAATCAACAGACAGTATGAAGTGACAAGACAGGCTCCGACAGAGGAGCATTTTGAGTGTTGGCGCGAAGCATGGGGGTCCCGGGACATTGTCAAAATGCTCAGACTTTTCAAAAACATAAACAAACGTAGTGAGGCCAACAAGACCCGCCTCATGTGCATTTGAACCAATGACAGTGCGTTCTCTGCTGCAATGAAAAGACTGACGAATACAAAATGCTGCGCCACGCAGCAGCCGGAAGCAAATGCTTTAAGCAATTATTGAATAAATTAGAAACGTTTAACATAATACACAGTAAAAGACAGTCCGATAGTGTTGTGGGCGGGACAGTAAGTCAGACTCAGTAGTGAGTGAAACGGAAGCAGAGGGACAGATGCAGAGCTGTAGCCGAGCCAAAGTAGCACACTTTTAATGAATTAACTTCATAGGTTATTAGGCAAAAAAACACTGATACAGATAATTTGCAAACTGCCCAAAAACGTAATAACAATAAAAATATCAAAATTGTCAGTATGTTTGTTCCGCCCACTACATTGATGATTATAGATCAGATTATGGACGTCTTCCAAGGCTACAAGCATGGTTTTACACTTTTTCCTCTTATGGTCAAGAATACATGAGTAAACAAAATATTGTGTTAAAAATGATTTTGCTTCTACAGCCTGTGTCAGTTGAACTTGGGGGCTCTCTATACTGACACTTGCTTCACTAGGCCATGACCGTAGATTCCAGTCAGGTGGTGAGAGACTTCCCTTAACAGCTTCGGTCATATTATAGATCTGTTGTTCGCAGGATTTCAGCTCGTGGCACTACACGGATAGTGAGAGTCGCTGTACTCGTGTTACAAATGGCTAAATGCTATATGCCCTCCAGGGCTGTGTTGCAGCCAGATGTTCATTTCCTCTTGCGCTCTTTCTCACCATTTGCCTCCCCTCCTTCGGCTCTCATTTCTCCCTCTCTCTGTTCTCCGTCCAGATGTCCATCACTCCCGGGTCCTCCTCTCTGTTCGCATGTGACAGCATGTGAATTCTTCCTAACAGCTGGACAACACAATCCAGGTGTTGGAGTTCTCTTGTTGAAATATGGACTATTTGTGTGTTTGTGCAGTTACATTGTATTTAATGATGTCCACAGAGTTGCTGTCCTGGGTAACCTGAATTCCTTCTTATTTGCATTATATGCCAATCTCTAGGTATGGTGAAGGGTATGTGATGATGTGGGGGGCTATTTTAATTCCAAAGGCCAAGGGAACTTTATCAGGTTGCATAGTATCCTGGATCTTACTGAAACTACTCATCCTTACTTGTACTTCTGGAGAAGCTAGTGGATCAGAAATGCCTTTCATGAATTATTTAAAAAAACAAACCAATGATAATCATGTAATTTGATTTTATCCATTATTATTGGGCAACACAAATTCTGGTATGTATGTATATATGTATGTGTGTGTGTGTGTGTGTGTGTGTGTGTGTGTGTATATATATATATTTTTTTTTTTATTATTATACCAGGATTTGTGTTGTGAGAAAGAGACGGAGAGGAAAGACAAACGGAGGCAGAGACAATGAGACGGTGACACAAAGTGTGCGGGAGTGTGCATCGCCGTCAATATAGCCAGCCAATTGAGTTATGCTCCTAAAGCTGCTCCTGCAATCTGGCCACCATGTCCTCATCCCTTCCTCCCCGTCCTGCCCATCTACTTCTCACTTTTTCAATTTCTTTCCTTCACACACTCACACATGCTCAGGGTACCACACTGTGTGTGTGTGTGTGTGTGTGTGTGTGTCCCAATGTGTATTTGTGTCTCAGGGTGTGTGGATCTGTGTGTGTGTCCCAATGTGTATTTGTGTCTCAGGGTGTGTGGATCTGTGTGTGTGTCCCAATGTGTATTTGTGTCTCAGGGTGTGTGTGTGTGTGTGTGTGTGTGGGAGGTGTTTTTGGCAGCTGCTGGAAGTAGAGTAAAATACCAAAAACTGTCCGGTTGGCATTCGCTCACACATCCCAGTACGCCCTTCGTCCTTTGCACTGCCCCCCCCCCTTCTCCTCTTCCTCCGCTCTCTTGTTTTCTCTTTTGCCATTCCTTTTCTTTCTGCCATCTTTTCACAGCACAGATGAAACTCTCTCCTTCACACCAACTCCTACGCTCTCTTTACTCCCCTCTCAAAAGTAGTTTTTTTGTCATTTGCCTATCTAATTCTCTGAAATGCATTTTCTCTATATCTCTATGGTGCTGCACATTGAGATGCTCAGGCAGTGCTTGCACTTTAATTTTGTCCAAATCACATTTGTTACTCTCGCTCTGCATGTGTACTGTACTCTCATAATGTGTGCTTGTGTAATTCTATCCTGTCAGCACCGAATGTTCTAACAAGGTTAGGAAGATGAGTCGGAAAGTGTGAACATTTGGGCTGCTGCACTTGGAAGTCCCTTGATTGTTAATATACTGCTGCTACCGTTACATATGTTTAATTCTCTCAAAAATACAGCTTCACAGTGGACCTTGGAACAAAACAGAACTACATATTAATATTTAAAGCTAAATAAATAAATGACGGTTGAATAGCTTTGCATTAACAAAAAATGTGGGCCACATCATTGCTTTCCTTTGATTTGCTTGAACATATTTTGCATAGCTCCCTTTTAGTGTTTTGTATCCTCTTCATGGAGATATGATTGTTGGTGTGGATCTGCTGATGCAGAAAGATGTGAACAAGATTTGGACAATATCTAATCATCTCCACATCTCAAACACCAACAAAAATGTTTAAAAGCAGCCAACCATGGCTTGTTAGAATAAAGTGACAGTCGGATCTTGGTGCTCACCACGTGTTTACCAGGGCAATGCAGTTTCGCCATTTACCATGACATGCAGTGTTGGGAGTAACACATTACAACTGTAACGCAATAATTTAACGCATTACTAATTCAATTTCGGTAATGTTATACCCGTCACAATTGCATTTTAACACAACATTTAGTGGGGATTTGTTTTTTTTAAGAATTCACCAACACCGCAAAACATTTCTTCACAGGAAAAATAAATCCGTGAGTATTATTTCCTGCTGCTGTATTCGATGGTTGAGTTGACTGCAGTAATGGATACATTTGCGAGATGGATATTATTTTCAGGAGTTATTATGCTGCGTTGAAGCGAGCTGTCCCGTCTCTGTTCCCGTGGTCAGAGCCAGAACCAGAGACTGTATGGACACGTGTGTCCTAACAGGTGACGGCGTCAGCACACAGCCGCTGACGGATATAATGTCGGGATTTAACGTTTAGACTTGCTACATGTAAATAGCATTGCATTTTATCAGCTGTGGAGAGTAACTATGCCGTACTTCAAGTACTTTTAATTGAGTATTTTCATTTTCTCCTACTTGCCTATTGTACATTTTACTTCTCTATTTTGTATAGCTTTAGTTGCTTTGCATATTCATATTAATTATACATAATATTATGAATAATCTATGATGTATTAAAGTGGATAAAGAAGAGCCTTTATTGATCCTGTGGTGCCAAGTCAAACTTCCGCTGTTATTTTAGTGAAAGTAACTCAAAAGTATTGCAAAATTAGAGTTGCGCATTACAATTCCGAGACAGTAATATTGTAATATAACTAATTACTCTCAAAGTCTGAGGTAGTAGAGGTTGGCAGGTACCTGTTTTCTGATCTTTACATCAAACGTGTTGTGCTCCTTGTGATTGATTTACACAAGCAATTTGAGATTCAAATTCAAAAAGCTTTGCCATGAAGACTTAATAAATGTTTGCGATATTAGTTGGATGAGGCAGTCTTCATCCCCATCTGCTCTGTCACTCTGTCTCATTTCAAGCTTTTCCATTTGGACATATGGCCAGGAAATGGTTAAGCATTGTAATTCGTATGCTTTCCATGTTTGTTGTTGCTGTATGCACCACAATGTATTGCTGTATAAGAACGCTGTGGCCCACTTAGGGAGGAGGTTGGGGTGGATGGGTGGGTCATAAAACACAGCGCTTTCAAAAGAGCGAGAGGGTTCACTTCTCGACGGAAACAACAAACTTTCACTCAGGAAATGCTTGTTTGTTCCATGGTCTTTTTCCTAAACTTAACTAGTCTTGGCGCGCTTTGGTGCCTAAACTTTACTTTTGTCCCTGCAGGACGCTAACTTTCATGGCCACGGCCCCTGAAAGGACCTTCATCTGGCTGTGCCTGTACCCAGGTCAGGTAAACGTTACGGAGCTCTGCAGTGGCTAAACTCAACTACCAACTGCCAAACGGTGTCTTGGAGCTCTGTAGCCGCTGTAATGTGACCAGTTGGCAGTTGCTTTGTTTTGTAGGATATGACACAAATTGTTGTGCATACATTTATGTACTATATCCTACGAATCGGTTCAGGAGAATGCATTGCTCGTCTGTGAGGTAGCAGGACAGAGCTGCCCTGAATGCATCATTCTGTGCAGTCATGTTGATCAATATCCAAGTCCCATTTAAGAAGGCAGACACCGTATGCCATAAACTCAACATTTGCTCTCAACAAAAGAGTACTGTCGGAGTGTCATTTGGGTTATAACAGCAGCCCTTCAGAAATAGTTTAAAAAAACGAGGCTAATACTAAGCGGTTTTGTTTGGAGCCACAGGGATTTTCTTTGTCTGACTTACAGCCACTGAAATTGTCAATCTGCCTGCATTTGCTTCTCTGCTGGAGAGTGATCCCACTGTGGTCGGATAAAACACTCAGCAGTATCTGTTTGTGTAACTAGTAGCTGAACTGAGTCAACTAAATTAACACCAGAGCAGGTAATACAGTGAAATGTATTAAACTGAAAAGAACTCCGAGACCACATGGCTCCACTAAGGCTGCACAGGATCATGGAAACAGTTTTAAATGTTTAGTCTGCATCAAAATACTTGATGTGATACATAATTGAGAGATACCTGTGCCAGGTTTGTCATTTAAAGTGAAAGTGTTTTTCATAGCTTGCCGTGACAAGTAGTCTTTTAAAAATATCCTAGGTCCAGGTCTGCACGATCAGCACATTCTCACTCCATCAATTAAGCCAGCTTGGTCGGGACACCTGGGAACACATTTTAGCATGCAAGGTAATCCCGTTGTGATTTTTTTAACAAAACTACTTGGTAAGGTTTAGAAAAAGATTGTGGTTTGGGTTAAAATAACTACATTAGCTACATAACTTAAGTTGGTGGCGATAACCCTTGTGTTGTCTTCCCGTCAAAATTGAACATTAACACTTTTGTTGACGCTTTCTATCGATGTTTTTCTTACATTTTTGTTCCTATTTTCAACCCTTTTTTTTGACGTTTTCAACACTACATAACACTAACTTATTAACTTTAGTTTTACAATTATTTTTGGAATTTATGATCAATAAAGCTCATTTATAGGAAATTATACCTAATATTTGAGTTAGAAAAGCAGAAATTAAGAATTATTTAGACAAAAATTAAATGAATGGATGTTGATGATAATCAAAGACTGGAATATGTCAACTTTTACTCAATACTATTTCAAAACCACTTCAATTCTTTTTTTCAAATGCTATAACATTTAATAAGACGCCCCAAAATGAATGCCAAAGAGCGTTGTGTGGAATCAATCATGTTATTTTGGGTAATTAAAAAGAACATTGATATGGGAAAACCGGATAATTTGACCCGAGGACAACATGAGGGTTAAGTACAAACATGTAAGAACGTAACCTAAGGATTGCTAACTTATCTAACCTATTATGGTGAGACAAAAAGTGGACCTGAAGATGGGTGCGTTACTTTTTTTGGTACAGAAAAATAAGAAGCGCAGCGGCGTAGCTCCCTTGTGGCGTGGTCAGTGTACAGGGTTGGATATGTGCAGACAGAGTGGAAATGAACTAAATCTTCTTTTTAGTTTTGTGGCAGGTTGCAACCATAAAATGACCTAAAATTCGCAATTCACTTATTTGGCAAATAACGTTTCCATTAGTGTTTATCGCATAAGCCGTATATCAATCAAGATGAAATCCAATGAGACCGAAAGTATTTCCTTTGAGTCGATATTCATGAAATTCCATTGAAAACAATTAAAGCTCTAGCTGTTATGGTTTTTGTTTTAGATTGCTGGATACATAATCATGTAAACAAGTCTCCCGCTGCCGCGACAGAGAAAATCCTCTGGTTCTCTTAGGGTTCAGGCCGGTCCGAATCAGAACCAGATTTTTCTTTAAATGTCTTGAGTGGTTAGATTCTATCTGGGGGCCTTTTGTCTCACCCATCAGTCCCTGCTCTCATTTCCTCTCTGCCTTCATACTGTCTGTATAAATGATATAACGAAAACCAAAATATCGTCTACTTTTGAAAAAACCAATGCAGAGGATGCTTCCATCTCTAAATGCTTTTATTCAAGCATCTTTGTCCACTAGAGAGACGTAGAGAGAGACAGAGGGCTAAACAGAAATGTGTGTAATGTGTAGTCTGTTGGAGAAAGGTCATTGTTTTGTCATTTTCCATATGCATTCAAAGCAGTAACTGCAGTTTCCTTTGTAATTAGATTCCTGCATGGCTGTTCAGAGACCAGTGTGTGTATTCCCAAAACAGATGTGAGCCCTTTAACCTCAATCAGAAATGTCCTGTAATAACGGCAGCTTAAGCTGGAGCTCTACCCAATCCACATTCTGAAAAAAAAAAATCATTAAAAATGGTCTGATTGTTTGAGGAAATGTTTTGGTTTATGTTGAACAAAAAAAGGAATTCTAAAGGAGATAATGGCCCTTGTCGTTAATGGCTTTTTTTTTCTTTCTTTTTTTCCAGAATTTCATCATTGTTGCTTTACATGCCTGTTTTGAGTAGAGTGGCATAATTTGGGTATTCATTTTATGATTCCCCCCCACACACACACACACACACACACACACACACACAGTCAGAAGAACATAGTGATAATAGAATCATTGATGAATGGGCTGAATGAAGTTAGGGAAGCATGAAAGAGAGAGAAGGGGCGTGTTGAGATTAACGTAGCACAAAGCAAATTGGGTTTGCCATTATTACACAATTCACACTGCAGAAAGCCCCTAACCATGAGAAACAAATGAGGCCTGAGATTCATAAAAGCTCCATTAACGGGAGCAAAGGGAGTGAGGGCAGACCATCGATGGGTCCGTTTAATACCAAACATTTATAGATCTGTGTCTATGGCCTGTGGTGTGTAATGACTAGACTACAGGGCTCCTGCTTTCCAGGGACATCCAGACCGCTAAATTCGGATCAAAATAGATTCTTTGAAAGCTTTCCTTCTCAAACCGGTTCACTTTGCCTCAATTGCCTGGCTGTGATCCTTGAGTTAGCAGGAACCTGCTATTCATTACCTTTTTCATTCCCTGCGTTGAAACGAACTGCTTCCTTCAGCCTGTATTTTATATTTTTTATTTGCCTGTGTCTTCTTAATTAAGCTAAATCTCGATCTTCCTCACCCTTCGGTTTGTTCTGTAAAGTCCATCATCCTCACACATCTCACAGCATTTTGTCGTTCACTCGAATCTTGGCATTAGCAGGTGTGTCTGGAGATCAATGGAGTTGTCACAGACTCCATAAAGCCATCACCATAACCATAACACAGCCGCTATCATACGCCGCTTAACTGACTGAGAACACATCATCGCCCATTCGGGCTAATGTGCTAATATGTCTTAGTGCTAATGTCAACGCAACGGTGGGACTCTATGGATGAGGCCCTCAGCGCAAACCAGATTATCCAGCCGTCTGACTGTCTCACAAATGGCCAGAGTGGGGGAAATAGAGTGTCTCATTATCATCATCTGCAGACGGCTCTCCACTAATCTAGAAAAAAAACGACGCCATCAGAGTCTGTGAATATTTGCTTAGCACGCAGGAGCACGGAGGGCTGCTTGCTACAGGCGCAGATTGGCAGACGCAAGTCGCACACACTCATCACAAGTAGTGTCAGTGCTCAACGTGAGGGCATCCGTCAGCGGCATATAGATACAGATGGTGGGTCAAGTTTCAAACTGAGTGAGGAGAGAGGGAGGAATGAGGCGATTGGGGGATAGAGGGTTTCTGGGATTGTTTATTGCTGAGCTGTAATTGGATAAACCTCGCGTCTAACCTCTTTATGCCTGTCACATTGCTTCCTCATGAGGCCAATCTCAAATGCCCTGATTGAGTTTAAGCTCAATTGAAACTTATCAGCTTTTTTTCCCTCTCCTCTTGTTTTAAGACTGCCTCATCAAAGAGGTGTGATGCATTCAGTTCTTTTTTGTTAATACAAAGTTGGATTAGATGGTAGAAAGTAGCATTTTCATTTGGGTTTAAATCACTGCTGTGGTTGTTGATATGTTGTTTTTGAGCTAATACGAGTAGTTGTACTGCATTTTGGCTTTTTCAGTCTTCATTCGGACATAGAATTGCCCCAGGAATGTGTCTGTACCAGTATTACAGCCTGCCAACAAGTACATGTTCAACTGCCGCAAGCACATATGTCAAATCTCCAGTAATTGCAGTGAGCAACCATATGCTAGGGTCTGTTGTGACGAAGAGTAGAAGGGCAATCATCATTTCTGTCTTATATACTGCCCAATTACTCAATTTAAGTTATGTCAATTACAGATATTAAGCAAGTGATAAAAACCACAATGAAGCCACACACTGATATAAGATATAATTAAGATATAATAAGCTAACGCACCAGTTTTCATTTCTAATCAAATCACATGTTCATTGATGCAATTTGTCCCATTTAACAGAAATCTCTCTCGCAAATAAATAAGAGATACAATCATTTTAAAAGCTAAATAATGAAAAAAATGTGTTTCAATTCAACTATTTGTCTTGATTTAATAAATTTTTTGCAACAGGTGGGCCTGTGCAGGTGTTGGATCGGGCAACCTGCAATAAATTCCCTTGAATGGCATTTGTAATTGGTTATCCTAACTTCTACCATTATTATCAATTTAAAAATGTTGTCTGAACTCAAACAGAGTCATGACTATAAAACCCAAGACTACAAACCATAACCTAAATACAACTAAATACAAACTTTTCCCCGACCCAATACCTTTTTGACTTTTCATTAGCAGGCTGGGCATTGTTTGGATTTGATCCATTTCTATTCGGACATATGGCCAGGAAATTCTATTCATTATTGATTCCGGTTGTTATCTGTCCCTGGTTCAGATACTTGAGACATTATTTGAGCAAGTAAGACACCAAAACACCAACATTTCTAAAGCAAACCCTTTGTTTTCAGGAGATGTGGGTATCCACAAACAATTAAATAATCTCTAATTCCAAGTGATTCTCCTTAGATTACCAATAATATTGATTACAATCAAAGGTGGCTCACTTGCACTGTTGCCTCACAGCAAGTAGACACTGCAAGTACCCCCAACCTCCCCCCACCCCCCCCAATCAATGCCCCTTGGCTAAAAACTCACTGGCAAACAAAACTGGAGTTGGTCCCCTGCTTTCCCTTTTTTGTTGCCTATAACCTACAAAGTATAGAAGTTACCTGTAGTACCTCCAAATTTTACTTTCACAAATCAATGTGCATTTAAACAATCTGAATTACTTAAAATTTGGAACCACCTCCAATTCAAAGCTGACTCCTGATATGTTGGCCCCTTCTATCATATTTTTGAAACAAAATTCAAGACACAAACAAAACCATGCTTGTGCTATAAAGAGACTATGGTATCCAGTCAATTCTGAATCTCTTTATAGGCGATCCCGTGCAAACACCTTGCCTAGGACATACTTTTCCCTTCTGGATCGCACTGGCACACACTCGCTCACACACTCCCTCCAGTGTAGTCAGTTTCTTTAAGGTTCGTCCATTCACGTCTCGTCTCATTTTTGAGTTCGTGCCCCTCTGCCTTCCTCCCTTTATGAGTTACTTTCCAGAACCAAGGTGCTTTTTATGTTTGAAAGACCAATTTCTTCTATTGGATTCTTTTATCAAAGTTGCCTCAGAGCTCACTGACCACTGTGGCAAGGACCAGAGGAAGGAGACATGAATGCAGAGAAAGCATGAAAAGCCTGTATCACTACTCTTCTGCATTTTCTGTGGAAATTTCAGTCAGTCGTGCTTTTGATTTACTGTAATCCAAAGAGCTTGCCCATGTCATGATGTTTAAACCATTTAAGCTGGTTATTTTTATCTTCTTCCTGCTTACTTTTCTTTTTCTTATCACTCCAATCATGTTCCACTGAGAATTAACCATTTCTTGGACATTGCATGAGTTTTCCATTAGAGCACACCTTAGGCTACAGGGTATCCTATGATCTGATGACTAGACTGCAGTAACCCTTTTGATTTCAGGGACTCTCTGGCATTAATTTAGTGCTAGTTACAGGATAAACCATGTACTTTTTTTTTTAACTCCTACTACTAAAAACTTTAAGAGTAAAATGCGTCTTATGTATATTTTTCCTTCAGTTCAACATATTTGAGCAGTGTAGTTAACCACTAACAGTCTGATTTGTTACTATGACAGTTTTGTTCCATGTGGTTGGACATTTTTAGATGTTTGTCAAACTGACATACCCACACAGTCTATGTTTGTCAAAGTGAAAAATGAACAGGAGACAACAATGAATGAGGCAACATCTATTCGATCAGCTTTCACAGAGCTTTTAGAGAGCAGTCCGTTCCCTTTGGTTTGACCATAATTTGTTTTTAATTGGTTTAAACTGTCAAAAACACCACTTACATAGGCTCAAACATCAATTATTCCTTCAACAGAGTTATAGTTATCTCATGGGATCAGGTTTACCCTCAGTTTACTGTTATGCCAGGCTTTCTATGAGTAATTACTGACTAACAGATGTCAACATCTGTCTTGTACCCACAAACCCTTGTGTTTTGCAATCATTTCCTGCAATTCATTTGTGTGTGTGGGCTAATACTTTTAATGATTTACAAAACAGTGTTATTGGAAAAAGCAAGTGTATAACAATCAAATGTGTGAGTATGAAACGCTTCATGGTGAGCGGTGGCTGTAGTTGGCTTGGATTCACAGTTGGAAGAAAAGTATCAAACATGTACAGAATCTTCTCAAACCATTCATTCTGCAACACTTCTCCTCTGCATGCTTAGTATGTTTCATACATACTCATAGCTTGTCAAACTCATAAATCTACTGGAAGACTAATGAAAGATTATTATTATTAGGAATAAAAAAACATTTTTTTCTGGTTACAGATACTCGGCACCAACTAGCTTTCTAGGTCAAAAGGTAATAAGTGAAATTCCAATGTCTTTTTTTCTATTATAAAGCTGGTCGAAGTGCAATATAAATATTTTGAAAAAAATGCTCAATCCACAGAGAAATGCACACAGCCCATATTCATAAACTGTACCTTTAAACAAACTCTCAGAACTTCTGTAGGGTTGTGATGTCACAACTATGTATAGGTGGAAAGTACCATTACGGTCATTCCCCGACTGCAATGACGATGCAGAGATGCCAAGAGCGCAAATGTGGAAGATCCCGAAACGCAGACCAATCAGTGAAAACTGGGCTTTTTCAGGCGGGGTCTTAAAGAGACAGGCGCTAAAACGAAGCGTTTCAGACAAAGGGTCACTACCGGTATGTTTACAGCACTATGTATTTTTGAACATTAGAACATGTAAGCATGTTCTAGCAGATACCCAAAATACAAAAAAGTAAGAACCTAAAAATGAGCATGATATGGGACTTTTAAGGCGTCTTACTTTTTATTACATGATTTTTATTATCATTTTCTCACCTATCTGTCTAGTTTAGATTCCTTGACAACTGTTGGCATTCAGAATGAACTCAATTATTGTGAGCTAATAACAAGATCATAACTGAGTCGTAACAGTGAAATATAAACCGTCGCTATTATAACCAAGTTAAACATTAGAGGATTCACAATGTAACGTCAGCTTCAACTTCTCAATTGAAAACTGCCCACACACTATAATTCAATATTCTATTTTCTTATTTCCCCTGCTCTCATTGCTTGGATGACCACGTTAACTTGTTCACCTCCATCCCCAGTGCAGGTTGTAATTGTTTTTTGTATTTTTCCAAGAGGCCAGTGGCTTCCTCTTCCTTGTGACCTGCGATACCTTCGAGTCTCTCTCTCTCTACCAACACCCCCCCCGTCTCTGTAGAGCCACTGGTCGAGTGTGTTAGCCGGCGTCGCATCCCTGTTCATTACAAAGGGTTTGATGCGGCCCCCAGATGACAGCTCAGTCCCTGCATTACCCCGGCCACTCGCCACATTTTAAATCAAATTAGCTGAACGAACGGCTGAATGAAAGCCCTTTAAAGCTCCCCATACACAAACACACAAACACCCACACAGAGCACAGAAAAATGCTTGATTATGCATTCAAAACCTTACATTAAAGTGTCTCGCACATGCTGCTGTGTCTCTCGTAATACATAGGAACAGTATATGTTTGTACAAGATAAACATATTGTGTTATTTTCATAAACAAGCTCTAATAGTTCTCGCTGCCGCACAATGCCCATCAAATCAACAACACCGACTAAAATGTGCTTGTCGTTCCTCTCAATTAACTTAAAGTCATAATTGGAAAAGGCTAAGTAGCTGTCGTCTGTCTTCAGCGTGGGCCGGGAAGCAGAAGTTCAGTCAGTGGCTTTTAAGATGTGTGCGTACTCGCCGCTTGCTATAGTGTGATTTGCAACAGCACATGACTGTCAAAGGCAATGAATCGCATTACTTAAGTCAGTCATTAAAGACGCGCTATTCCCGTTACACAAAGTACTCCCATCAGCGGCTCTGTGTGACACCAAAGCAAGCTTTCAAAGCTCTCACCTGTGACATTCCTCTGGTTTTCTTTTCTTTTCTTTTTTTTATTGCTGTGTTTTTCTGAGATTACTTGTCAATCAATCCCAAGAGCAGTGCATTGCCATCTTTGTCCTTGGATTCTGCGTATAAGAAAGTGTTAGAAACCATAAATGTGAAGCATGGCAGTTCCTGTGTGCTAGGGGAACGCTTCAGGAACAATTTTACAAGATAGAAAGGTGTTAACAAACAGCAAACCGTCCAAAAACTTTTATCAACTACAGTACACATTGACTCCCAATGGATTTCTAATATAAATAGGATGGTACTGAGAAAATAATTTCAAACATTGCGGATTATTTTAAAGTCATTCTCCACTCAAAACATTTTTTTTTGTTTATTGTTACTTGACTTGGATGTTTCACATTCACTGTGCAAAATGATGTACATACCAGTGGTGAAAGAAGTATTCAGATCCTTTACTTAAAGTAATAGTACGAAAACCACTCTATAGAAATACTCTGAAAGAAGTCAAAATCCTGCATTGAAAATGTTCTGTCAATCAAATAAGTGTTTAATTGGCAAATCATTTCAGCTGTGCTTGTAGGCCTGTGTGTGTGTGTGTGTGTGTGTGTGTGTGTGTGTGTGTGTGTGTGTGTGTGTGATCACTTCTGTTCCATCTTGGAAGTCGCACATGCACAGTACCTACAGTAGGTAAGGACTACTAGCCAGTCAGGAGCAGAGTATGAGGGCGTGCCACGCTAGCAGCTAGGCGAGTATTATAACATTATAGAATATAATATATTATAGCGTTATAAAGTGACGCACGTTCGTTACGGACATTAAGGCTGGACTACAACAGAGCTGTAGTGAACAGTGGTTTTCTGTTGGAGATGGTAAGTCCCTTTGGGGGGGGGGGCTTTGTAAACCTATAACATGCACAAAAAAGATACCGGTGTATAAAACACTGAAGGAAAGAGGAAAAGCCAAAAAGCAAAATATGAGCACTTTAACATAGTAATAACTAAACGTAAAATTGTATTTTCTGTCTAAATACACATGTGGAGGGAATTTTTAAACGTATTGTCTGCACCTACACCTAGTGCGGTCTTGCCATACAGATAGTTGGTTGTCCAAGTGTTAAGATTCCTTTTTTTAAACACAGTATGGATAATAATAATTATAATAATTGGATAGTTCAGCAGTTTTCATCTGGACTATTTCCTCTGTAGAAAGTAGTTCCAGTGGAACAGGGACACTTTGCAACAGATTGCCATGACTGTATCTTAAGAAGTACTTTTTACATGTAGTTGTTCCCAACTTGTGTATACATTTGTACATTCTTTCCTTTGTATATTTTTTATTTTTATTTTTGGAATATTTGTTCTTGTTCTTGTTTTCTATCCTATTTTATGTATTTCTTATATATTATGTATGCCTGCTTGTCTATTTTGATGCTGTAGCACTGAATATCTATCTATCTATCTATCTCTGTCTGTCTGTCTGTCTAACCCCCATACATTGCAGTGCAGGCAGAGTTAAGTAAGGGAATTTTTTTTTGTAATTTGGTTGAATCAATCCTTTAAATCTGCACGAGCCATCTTTTAAAATAGCAAGAGGTATGACCTGAACATCCGTACATTGTGTTAGATGACATCAGTGAACTCAGCAGGTGGATATTTCCTGCCCTTGATTAGCAAATGAAAAGCTCACTGTCATACTGTCAAGTTACTCTGGAGACAGCAGTGATCTCAAGTACCACAAGATGACTAATAAGGTAGAAAACAGACTTATGCAACAAATCCCAATATCTTGCCCACCATGCTGCTTTATCCACATGCCCACCCTGCCATGTCTTCCTGCAACCACTCTCTGTTGTAATGAGGGTCCCCAGAGTGTTGGGAAACAAATCTGCCCCCCTCCCCCCCCCGTGGTGTGTGTTAATGTGCTGTGTGCTCATTTGCCCATTGACATAGCTCCCTGTCAGACCTATGTTGAGTTTAACAGAAAGGCTTTTACAATATGAACAGTGGTACACACCCAATAGCATTGCTAGCTTTCTAAGTAGACTACGAGCGTGAGGATAGAACAGTCTTTCATATAGTTTGTCTGCCAGTTAGCAGAATATCCCAGACAGAGGTGTTAGTGGATAACAATGAAATAAGGTGAAATGTTAGACCGCGGGCCAAGAACCTCATTAGTTTTTGCTGTGGATCTGGATTACATTAAGTTACCATGTGGCCATTTATGCTTTGGCTCATAACCGCTAAACCCTGAGATGTAGAAGCAAGTTGGATTCTTCAGTTCAAGATTAATCTACACTACAGTATGGTTATGTAAACTAAGCTATTCTAATGAGCTGGTCTCATTGGTGTCTTTTGAGAGGATGTTAATTGACTTGGAGGCAGCCACGTCTGACTGTTGTCGAGGATTGCGGTTGACTAATGTTTTTGTGTATGTTGTGTTTGTGTGCATTTGTGGTTGTACAGCTGCCTGTCTTGGCCAGGCCCAGGACACTTTTCCTGGTTAAATTAAGGTAAAGTAAAAAAATTAAACAAATGAACCTTTAAGTATTGTCCATGTCAGGGCATCCTGCTTCCCTGATGGTAAACACACGCGTTATATAGTAATTACATCATCCTGGTTTCAGGTTCAGCATGGGCCCATTTGTTGCATTCAAACTCCTGTGTCCTCGCATTCAAATGACATGTGCACACATCAGCTACGAGTGATCCTGATAAATTTGTTGACATTTCACCTACAGTACCATGATTGGTGTAAATGTCACTGAAATTGAGCTCGACTCGTTCTTCCTGGTTTTTGAAAAGTCATTGCTGCCATCAGCCTGCCATCAAGGTGAGGAAACTGATAGAAATCCAGATGTAAACACTTCTAAACATAACTGTTTTTTTATTTAAAAAAACAAACAACTAAAACAAACACTATTATCAAGGGTTGCGCAGCCTTGTGGGCGGCATTCACTCTGACGACTGTCTAGTGCATTACAGTGTTTTGCTTTAATTGTACCTAAAACGGGGATTTAACCATAAAATGTGAATTTTCCAATGGACTGATCTTTTGTCCCTTGCTAAATGTCATCAGGGGACCAACTACGGCAAAAACCCACACAAAGGAATCAGTGAGGCCCATTACATTACACAGAGATAGACTGTGTGGGTATGTCAAGGACTCTTGCATAGCAATTACTGTTCAAAAAAATAATTGATTGCATTAACCTGCCCTTTCACCATTTTACAAGCCTGATCCATATTCCTAAGTGGCCGTGTAGTGTGGGGTTTTAACCTAAGAGGAAACGGTGTAATGATTTTGTCAGGCCAGTATTGAAGAGCTCAGTGGTGTTGGCGTTAGCCATGGTGTGCTGCTTCAACACACCACAACGCAAATGTCAGTGTGTCATTTTTCTTGACACACCTACACACATTTGTACACACGTTCAGATAAAGCATTCACACATTCTTGGGTAGGCTTTCTAGAGGACTTTCAAGTAAAGTTGCCAAAAGCTGTTTCTTGTGCCAATAATCAATGTGTTTACATTCAACAATTCCAATGCCTTGAAATGACCCAAAAAGGAGAATGCGTAGTGTCACTGAATTTGTGTTCTAGATGGTGATGGGCATTTGATTACATTTTCTTTGTCTATCTTCTGGAGAATCAACGATCGACTATTGATTAATCATTGAAATTTTTATATTAAAATTAATTATTTAACTTTTTATGAATTAAAAATGCAATGAAAATGCAAAAATACAGCATGTTTTTTGTCGATGCAATCGAAGAAGAACAACTTGTGGAAGTTAAACTGGACGTTCGGTTAGGCTAAACTTGAAGATATATGCGCCTAACAGCGGAACCTGCAGCTGCGAGCTGGCGTTCTGAAACAGACCCTCGTTTGTTCCAAAATAATAAAAAAAAGAATCATGTCATGTTAAACAATAACTTAATAACATAATAATACTAAGATCTGACAGGTTTTGTCAAATGTAACTCAAAACTATCTGAGGCACGGAGTCGAGAAAGAGGGTGAGAGAGATAAGCCTACCTAACAATTAATTAGGCTCATAAAAGTAACTAGTAACTCACAACTTCACTTCTGATTTTTGTTGAGAAAGATAAGCCTGTTGACATGATCTGGGGTGATGCACCGCCACCGACATTAACCAGGGTCGATGCACTTTGTTTAAATGGTACATCATTTGAGTCGTGGCCGTGTTGTACTTATACACGGCAGACTCACACTACGCAACGCAACCTACTTTAGTTTAATCGATAAGAAATTAACGTGATTGACAAAATTCTTACTTATCAATTATTGATCGTTGATTAATCATGCCCATCCCTAGTTTTAGACAGACTGGAAAAGCAGCACATACAATTGTACTAATGAATGTTTTGGACAGAGCGACCTCTAACTCACATGGCTGAGCGCGGTCGTGGTGTCAACAATATGCGAATGAGTGTATAATGGAATCACTGCCTAAGCCTTATAAAAACCTAGGGAACGCTCTGCCATCGTATCAGGGCCGAAACGACCATGAACGTTATCGGAATTTGAATAAAAAGACTTTTTATGTTATTGGCCAACCGACAGCGAACTGATATCGGTCTAACTGGTACCCTTCAAGCCGTCTACTGCTTTGTCATCTCTTTTTTTGTTTGTTCTCAAGTTCATAACTTACCATCATACTTTTTTCCCGCTTGACTTAAGCAGAAAACTGTGAAAAGTGTGTTGTTTGATGTGCTACAAATGCCATTAATTTAATCATTTCGATAACCCCTGAACACCACCTTCACTCTCTTTTCTTTCCTTTCGTTTTCACGTGTGAGGCGACACTGAGGGAGAAATATATCCATGCAAGGAAAATACATTTCCCCCCGGACAGAGCCAAGTCTTATCCTTTATGAAAAGATTACAAAGCAGGCAGGGGTGGTGAATAACACAATCTGCCTCCCTATCCCCTCCCCATCAGCAAGACTGTTGCTACGCCAGCGTCCATAGGTTGTAATGACAAGGCTCCCAAACTTCTCAATATTGTGTGGAGCTGCACCCATCTGCCACCATGTGTATAATTCATTATTATATACTTATGGATTCCTGCACGCCTCACAAAGTGCAACTCAGATTCATTGCAAAAGGGAATAGAAACACTCTAAACCAGCTTTATTATGGAGAGCACAGTTCTCCACCACAGCGCCTAAGATAGATACTTTGTTATGTTAGAGCTTTACTGGTACCTCTAAATCATCTGATAGCAATTTTGCTGAAACTGAGACAATTATTGACGTTGTATCTTGCTGTTTAATAGCGTGGCACCGACACATGTAGCTGAATGAGTCGCAAAGGACCCTTGTAATTTTATTCCTTTCTGCTTTCACACATTTCTCTTCCATTAGATGTTGCAGAATCTTCCCTACATGTGTTTTTCTCTCACATTGTATGATTCTCTTTTACTTATTTTTACTTTTCTTCTCCCTCACCTTTTTTTTCATTATATAGTTTATATAACTTTTTTTTTCCTGCCTGGCATTGCACAATTGCATTTAAGCCATTAGTCTTAAAATGTTTGTGTCAGTGCATGGCATGTTGTTGTTCTCCTCCGCCTCTGCTTTTTCTAAGGCTGATGTGACTTTCATTACCGGGGTCTGACAGAGCTGAGCCGAGTGGACGTCTGTTTGTCACCCTCTAATGGGGCTTGGCAGCCTACAAGGTGTGCACAACACCTCAGAGAGAGTGGCCTTCTCCTTCTGTCTCCCTCAGCGCAGGAAAAGACCAATAACACCACCTTGCACATTCAGTCCTCTGTTCAATTTCACTTCACGTCTCTGTCAGTGCTGCGAATTGGATCAGGCACCTATGGACAAATTCCATGTCCAGTTGACTTGATGGGAATTGGCCAAACCTTGCCAGGATCTCACACGGTGCGGGCTTTGATCCTGCTCCATCTGTCAATTGCAATATACAGTTTAGAAGTAAGGCCATCTAATCCATTTTGAGTAAATCCGGCTTTTTGGTGTCGACCTATCGACCTATTCTCTGCTGTACTGTTGCTTATCTCTCTCTCCTGAGTAAATGTTTTCATTTGATGGATTCCCAGAGCGCAGGGTTCCGGTCCGACCTGCTGCCCTTTGCTGAGTGTCATCCCCCATCTCTCTCCCCCTTTCCAGTCTATGCAATATCACTGTAATAAAGAGAAAAACAAAACAAAAAACATCTTAAAACAAAAAAAAGCCTGATAGATCTTTCTATTTTTAAATGCACCCTTTGTGCCATGTGCAGCTCTCTGTGTGCATGCGTTTGTGCGGCGGGTGTTTGTGTGCGTGCAGTGTGTTAGAATGGAGAAACGCCAGCTAATAACAAGGTGTTTCTTTGAAAATCTTGCAGCATTCATCCTAGTGTGTTCTTTCAGGCGAGCGGCACGGTGCGAAATGTCAAACATTAGAAATAAACAGCCTTGTCACGACAATTCTTGACGGAGAGAACAATACCAAAGGGAAAGTAAGAGAGGAGAAAAGAGTTATGGATGTCGCAGGATAGAAATGGAAAAGGCGAGAGAGAAGATGAAAACACTTCCTCTTCTCTACTCTCCCCTCTGAGTCAGCCTGCCAGTCCGTCCTTCCAAAGCTGCTAAAATCTCTTCCTCCCTTTTTTTTCTTTAACCATCTTATTGTCTCTCTAAATCTTTTTCTTTTCTTGGCTAACACCATGAAGAAACCTCCTGGTGTCTCTCGGCTGTTTAACAATCACACGCACATCATTAGCGGCTGGCTGGGTTTGCTTTTATTTCTTTTGATTTGTGTCTCTGATCGGCTCATAATGCTTTGCTGATGAGCAGCAACAATGGCAGGCTCATTTTTGGTTTATTAGTATGTATGATGTAAATCCACCCTAAAAAGGAGGATTCCTGTGTCATTTTGTGTATCCGCAGCTCACTTTCAATTTGTGAATTTCAACAAGTCTCTCTTCAAGCTGAACCACAGAGAGACAGATTGTAGTGGTGATGTTATGGAGAGAGGAATCCTGGAGCTGCTCCATAGGCAGTGAATAATTGAACAATGTTTAGGACCCACCAGCCACTGTATTTTTACTGGGATATGGGGACAGGCAGAAATTATGACAAGTTGCAGTGCATTTCATTAAATAGGGTTTAGATTCACATTTTAATAAGTACTAAGCCTATGTGTGTGTGTGGGGGGGGGCAATAATCAGTTGCAGGGGTGGGGGGGATTCTTTTTAGAATACAGCATTAAAATCTTCTCAGGAATATAGGAAATATTGTATAGGATAGATGACATGCAATAAAATTCTGCTAAACAAAACACATTCATTACTATTTTCACTTACATTTACATTTTAACCCTCATGTTGTCCTCGGGTCAAATGGACTCGTTTTCCTATATCATACATTCCTTTAATTTTAGTCTAAATAATTCCTATATTCTTTTTTTCTAACTCAAACATTAGGTATAATTTCCTATAAATGAGTTTTTTTTACCATAAATTCCAAAAATAACTGTAAAACTAAAGTTAATAAGTTATTGTTACGTAGTGTCAAAAAAAGTGACAAACATTGAAAAAAAACGTAAAAAAGTGTTGAAACATGGGACAAAGTTACAAACAGTGATTAAAAAGCATCAACACAAGTGTTTATTTTAAATTTTGACGGGAAGACAAGGATTGAAGGGTTAAACAAATTGTATATCCAAATACAATACACATTTTCTATGGGCTCAGTCTGCCACCTTTTTTAAAAAACAATTCCAATTCCGAATTTTGGATAGTATGGATTATCATAGAAACATGAAGTGGCAGAGTGAGAGAACTTTGATCCGATGGAAATCACAATTGTCTGATTGACAGCACTCTAGCCTAATGAATTAGGGGGGGGGGGGCACCACCGATGTTTTAAGGTACAGTAAAATAATTTCCTGACCTTGAAAACATACATTCAGAATTTTCAGCCAAGCCTCTATCTCTAGCTGCTCCATGATTAAAGAGACAGACAATAATTGTGGAACAGCACAAATCCCAGATCACCACCAAAAATCTAATCTACAGTTCCTTTGCCCAAGGCCAATCTGCTCTCCAAATTTCATGGCAGATATTCTGACAGTCTAACTATCTATCAAACATAGCGTTTTGAACCACCAGGCAATGCCTTCTTGGCATACAAAGTGATGTTGATGGGTGCAAGGAGACTGTTTAGAGCTAAATATGTCTGCACTGCTGATTAATATGTGGCTGAACAACCAAAATGCTCCCACATTTAAACCTGAAAACTCTCAGAATGACCCCCACAGTTGAAATCATATCAATGGGAATGGTTATATAGTCATACAATAATACGTGTATTATATTAGAGAGACAAGGCAACAGAGCCATACTGTAGTAAGTAAGTACAAAGACAAATGTTGGTAAAAACAAATGCAGTTATACTAGTGTCTGGCCACACTGGAGAAAAGAGTGACAACTGAACAATAAGCTGCAGACAGCACACCTTATCTCACATATGATGTCAGTACATCAAGGCTGCTTGTGGCCAATAGATTAATGAACAGTCATTAGTTGTCAGTGCCGCGAGTCCACTTCACTTAAACTGTTTTTCAATGATGGACCTTGCTTTCAACACTGAAGGTTTTACAAATTACTCACTGCCACTACATACTGTTAAAAGAAATTGCCCACTCTCCCGAGGAATAATATTAATTTGTTCTCTAAACTTAAAAAGAAAAAACACACACAGCCCAAACAGTTGTTTTTAGGGCAAAACAAACCGCGTCCATCCCCACTGTTAAAAATAAAAAATGTATTTATCATGTATAGATGTTTTTAATTTTAATAAATCAGACCTAACAGGATGTGAGTGTTTGTGACTTCCTGTTCAGACTCTACGCTGCTGGAAAAGGCTGGAAACTGTCCGATTTGACCGTGCTGTTGGTAATACCCCCCCCTGGCTGCTGCCGCCTGCTCCGGGGCAGCTCCTCTCTAACGAGTAACTGTGTGAATGTGATAGGTCGTCGTTGCAAATGAGAAATTGTTCAATCGACTTACCTGGATCAATAAAGGTTAAATACGGTAAGCACTGCTTTACCTGCTTAATCCTCTGAGCCCTAAGGTATTTTTGACAACTTATGGTCATATCTAACTATTCTGCCCTCGGGTAATTCCTCTTCACTATATTCTATCTTTGTTATATCTGCAATGACAGATAAGCCTTGCATTGGTTGAGAAGACGTAAACATGCTTTTGATTGGTCAGAATGGTCTCCCGAAGCATCGTGGCAAAAGCAAAATGGCGGTTGGCATCAAAGTTAGCGCCGATAAATGGCTGAAAATTTAAAAATAATGGACAATAAGTGTATCAATCTTGGATGTAACAGACCCCAAAAAACGATGCAGTTTTTGTCATCTACGACAAGTTCAGGCTCATAGGGTTAACATCAACATGTTAGCATTGTCGTAAGCATGTTAGCATGCAGGTGTTAGCAATTAATTCATTAATAAGCACTGCTATGGCTATGATCAGCCTCACAGTCGGCACGGCTATAGATGTGTATGTTTTCTTGTGTGTGTGTGTGTGTGTGTGTGTGTGTGTGTGTGTGTGTGTGTGTGTGTGTGTCCACGCTGGAGGCGAGTGATTTATAGTGTCAGTACGGTCATCACAATACGTTAAACAATGGGACCTTCTTTCAGGTCCCTGAAAACTTATCATATTCCTTTTGAATCTCATCATTTGGGCTTGTTTTAGTGTTGGTGACAGGTCTTGGCTGATTTTTTTTGGCACAGTATTTATTTCCAAATATGATTGGGATGGAAAATGCTGCAGCCCTGGAAGGCGAACTTCCTTTCTCCCTGCTGCACACCACCTGGGACGTCAGTTCGGATTGTTCCAAAGTGACACCCAGATTCTTGTAGGTGCTCACAATGCCCCCCCCCCGCCCTCCCATCCTGTCTCTCTCCATTCTTTTCGTTTATTCAGCTGCCTGTCTGAAGCAGTGACTGGTTCATCCTCATTTTCTCCACTCATACCCCCCCAAAAAAAACTTGACATCGCCAAGCAGCCACCACTGTCTCCTCTCTCCCTCTCCTACTCACGATTGTTTTTTGGGCTCAATCTTTTGTTATTGTGGACTATTGTCAAGTCATTAGTGAAACCGTTATCCCTCACAGGGAGATTTATGTATTTTGCATTTAAAATCGTCCCCTCCTCTGAGTCATTGCTTTGTCAAACTGGAACGCATAGACGTCAACACATAAACGCCTCCCCGTAACTGAAGATCTTAACTCATAATCATCATGTTTAGATGTTTTCTTAGCAACTAATCCAGCGAATGTTTTCTGTTCCTCAGTGGTTACAGTGCTGGGAGCTAATTCAGACCTGTGTGTGCAGATTCCCCAAAATGTAGACAAGTATATGCCAAAGAAATGGAGCCCACAGCTAATTACTTCACAATGTTACATTTTCTTTAGCGCCAAAATTAAAAAAATGTCTATTATAAATAAAAATAGGACAAAGGAAAAACACAATACTGACGAATCATTCGTATTAATGACGTATTTTGCAGTCATTTACCGTACATACCAAATGAGGGCATTTCGGGCCTAATTAATTCTGAAAATAACAATGTCTATGGCATGAGGCTGTAAAAGAGTGAAAACCAAGTCAAAGGGGTTAAAAGAGCTAAGGCCTTTACACACCTTTTTCAGTTTAAATGTGCAAAGATTACAACCCATTGAAATAAAACATGAATCGCTATGCAACAGTCAAGGCGTCACGCTAGTTAACATACATTAGGTAACATTAGCCTAATCTTAGCTAGTAACGATAACTGGCTTAAGCACTGTTAAATGCTTCCATCTAAACAGTGTAAACTGTGAATGTATTTCACTGGAAAAGATTCCAACTAACTGTGTTGTAACATCCCTATCGCTGAGTACTTTCACACAGAACGCGTATATTATACAGCAATAAAGCAACGCCATGTGTTTTCAGAAACAAGGTAAATTTTTTGACATTTTTTACACTGCGAATAGGCATCAACGAATCATGTTGCACCAATAGTTATGAGGATTCTAATACAACAAAATGGAGACACTGTAGTCCGACAATCTTTATCACTTCTTCGATCTTGAAAAAGGCAACACATACCAGATCCACTTCTTCTGTTTTTACCGTTCAATATAAAAGCTCTAGACACATAGATTAAACTGTACACTATAATTCACTGAGTATTTTGCTTAAAGGTAACAAATAAATCAAACTTACAGCAGCTTTCTGTTTTCCTGATTGGCTTCCCGACCGAAGTCTCAAACCTCAGGGGAAGACACTTGGCTTCACTCCCCTCAGTAACCGGGGAAACGAGACACGGGACACCGCTGTTGGTCTTGAGCAGCTGCAGAATTTATTTGTGCCCGCAGTATGCTGCTCCAGTTGTTTTTATTCCCCATCAGCGTGTGCCATATTGGATGTTCCACCATTTTGTGTGTCTTGCCTAATTGATAAGGGGTGCCACGCTTACTCTTACCTTTTTTGAAGTCAAGATGTAGTTTTAACTCTGAAGTGCAGTTCTCAGGGGTTAAAATACTTAAAAGACAATGGGATGCAGAGAGAGGTAGATGGACGAGAGTGACAAGGTGATGAACAGTGAAATAAAAGAGATAGAGGGAAGGCAAGATGTGAAGAGGAGTTCCAGGGGACATTCTGATTGGCCCGTTCCTCTCCAGGTTTTAATCTGCCTGATCTGTAATTAGTGGCAACTGTGTCACTGCCAGACCTGCTTAGAGAAACAAGATGGAGATACACACACACGTTAGAAAATAGAAAAAAAACGTACATAAAGGACAAGCCAAATACATGTAATCACAAAAACATATAGGCGCAGGAGATAAAGTACAGAAATAACGTCAAAGCTGTGCACAGAAGATTCTTCCACCCAGTTTAAAGAGACCAAACACTCCTTCAGCAGCAGAGAGGGTTCAAAGCTCGTCTTCCCTCTGAAGCAGATAAAATGAAAATATTACTGAACATTCCAGAAATCCACTGAGGGACAAACTCCCACGTTACGCTTTTAAATCCGCTCTGCTTTCTGTAAACACTTAGATGCTTCCTTAAAAAATCACCCATCGACACACATTCACTTACCTCTGCATCGCTCTGCCTTTCCTCTGCAGCGGATCTTATGTTGTCTTGCTAGCCTCAGGCTACATGCTGCTCCTGATTGCTACGCACCCGGACTAACGGCACATCAAAAGTGGCCCCCACATAGGATTTGTGTGTTTATGCGTGTGTGTGCGCAAGTGCATGTGTGTGGGTTTCTAACATAGGTCATTTTGGCTCTTTCTCACAGATTAAAAGGCTTAAGACAAATGAAGAGCTACCAAGTAATTTCTCTGTCTCCACAGGGTGTGATTTAATAAGATTGATTCTCACAATAGATGACTGAGAGATTGATTCTCACAATAGATGACTGAGGAGGATTTTATGCTTCTATTTTTCCATTTTACTGGCGGTGACAGCTCAGCGCCGCTTTGTTAAATTTTAATGTCTGTGTCATTCCTGTACATTTCTTTGAGTTTTATGTTTTAAGAGGAGGCTGATATGTGAGTTTATCTGAATTTGAATACTTGATTCTATTATTTATTATAAGAGTGGTCTGGTCCACTGGTTAATAACTGTTAATAACTACCCATGTATGGCCTCTCATCACAGGCTGCAACTGTTCATGAATGTGTTTCAACATTTCAACCGCCAAGTGATTTTCCTTCACATATTTGTATTACAATCAATTGTTGATTTGTAATACAAATCAACAATTGATTGTAATACAATCCCCTCCCACACACACACACAGACATACACGCACACACACATAGTTGGTAGTAGCCAAGGACGATACGGAGGATTAAAAAAAAACATGGACTCTTCAGAAGATGTAATTATCTTCCCTCAAGTTTTAGTCACCAACGCCACAATCTTTTGAACATAGCCGTGCTGAGAAATAAGGAGAGTTGTGTGGAGCTGAGAGTCTTAAGTAGCTTTTTTGCAACTAATTTGGCAACTGATTTTGCCTGTTGTCGACCAGAAAACGCTACCTCAGCATCGGGTCCTGCACCACAAGGCTCAGAGACCACTTCTACTCACAGGCTTTAGATGTTATGTCATACTTGCACTATTTCATGTCTCATATTCAGATTTAAAATAGCAAAATTGTCATTACCAACGACTGCTTCTCTGTAATGGTTGCGGACATGATAACAAGTTGAACTGAGAGTGGAGTAAAAAACACAGTGTTTTGCAGAAAGTACATTTTTTTCCCCATATGTCTGTATTTCTGTCAGACAAAAACAGTCTGTGCTTCATTTTAACGTTTCCCTTTCTCCGACTGGGAACAGAATTTGACCTCTGCCAAGTGGAGCAGCACTACCCCTCCGCCCCCCCACTCCCCCTGGGCGACTGACACACACACACAGTCTTTTAAGTCTGTTCTGAATGCATCTATCTATAGTGTTGAGGGAAAAGGTGTGAAATCATACACTTTCATCGAGTGAGTGGAATTTGTACGTTTTGTCACGCACACACACAAAGTTGCACAGTGATTCTTTCCACTTTGTATATCTCACGCTGAGAAGGCATGTTTCACGGGAAGAATGCGAATGCTGCACCTGTCAGTCCCTGATTGTCAAACCATGTTTTTTAGCGCCAAACACACACCTCTCACACACATGCCACCCATGTTCATAAACTCGGAGGAACTGCCAGAGTTGTTTTTCTGCTAATTGCCTATGCTAATTTTATCTCCAGAGTAGCAGTAAAAGTATTAGTGCAAAGCTTTTCCTGGCGCTTAGATGTTTTTCCATCCCTGATGTCTTTGAAAAAAAAAAAATGAAGCTAAAATAAAAATCTGTCAAAGCTGGGAAACTACAGTAAATCTGTGTTGTAAAAACTGTCTTCTTCATTAAAAGGGTGCATAAAGTTTAGGTGTTGATGCATTATTTTCCTTCTTCACGGTCTTACATGTATGGATTTGGAGAAGAAAATAGGCCTCAGATTGCAAATACGCGAGACGAGCACTTAAAGGTTGTTAATTCTCTTGTTAGTCATGCAAATGTTAGTGCCTCTTTTCTTTGGCCACAATTACAACCGTCTCACTCTGAAAATGCGTCACTTACCGGCTTGGGCTGTGGCCTCCATTCACAGCGTGACCTTTGAACTCATGAGCCTGGCACTGGGATATTCCCATTTGGGTGGCATGGTATTGACTCAGAGGTTATTGGTTCAGCTAATTGCTATTTGCATAGCTTTATTAATATCCCAGCACTGCCTCCGTGACATTTCAATCTTTTTTTCCCCCTTCCCTGTTCCCTCTTTTGCTGTGTCTCGTTCCTTGCATTTCTGGGGAGAGGAATTAGACAGTGTTTGGTGTGTGAATAAGTATTCATGCTTAAAGTAGCAACGGGCACATCTCAGGAGAGAGAGCCATGGAGGAGAAGAGCAAACATTAATATGCGCTTAATAACTCTTTCTATCTGCTTCCTTGTTTTCCCATTCTGCCTGGGTCTGTCTGTCTCTATGGCCCAGGTTTCCATGCACACATTTCATTTGTGTGCATTATAAAATATTGAATTTTAAAGGATGAATGTTAATGGAGAAATATCATGAAAGTTTTGTTTTTTTCCAGAAAGAAGGTATTTAGTAAATATCAATGGAGCTCACATTTGTTAAATGTGATGGAAAGTTGGCATGAAAAAGGCCCCGCAGTTCAAACACGTCAATGGGGACTGGGGGCTTTAGAGAGGAGTTGATGGTTCAAGTCCTGAACCAGCATGATGAATGCGGGTATGGAGGTGACAACTTATATGGCCTTTCAGGATCCGAACTCAAAGTGATCAGCCTCTTCAGAAGCTGCCAAGTTTAGGAAACCAACTTTGACTCGCAACTTTGAATTTCCTTCCCCTGTAAAGTCTGTTTTGTAGCTTTTTGTGTGTGTGTGTGTGTGTGTGTGTGTGTGTGTGTGTGTGTGTGTGTGTGCACGCCATTTTCTGCTCCGTGTCGTTGGTCCTGTGGTCTCTCAGCTCACAGTAGTGTGCATGCAGTGTGTTGTGTGTGTGTGTGTGTGTCTTTCAGAGTGAAATGTCAGGCTCATTTCGCTTTTATTACTTGAGGGACGAAGAGGCGGGCTTTACTCTGTAATCTCAGCCTCCCTCTGGCCGCCGCTCAGCCCGTGACATACCTGGGAACACACTCGCCGCGGATACAAGGAGGCTTTTAAACACCTTATCCTCAGACTATTCCATTAAAACCTGCAAAACCTCTTGTTTTGTATTTGCATTCCCGCTGCGCACAGCGCTGTGAAACTAAGGGTGAAGGGTGACAAATGGTTCGGTTAAAAGCATCATGACGTGAGCATTTGATTGACTGATCGATTGTGATGGATTGGCCTGCGTGTCGATCAGAATAATGAAAACCTTCCTGCTCGGGGTGGCTGTTCAAAGCACAACTTCTCTTGTAAAAGACCTTCCATCCAACACACTTAGAATAATAGAGAATAATAGCTCTGCATGTGGTACTAATGTCAAAGTACAGTTCTTACATATTAAATGCTACAATGTGTGTATTATGCATAGCCGTCAAATAGGGTTTTGACGATAGTTTTTGCAGACTTCTCACACTGGGTATGGTTCTGAAAAGTACTTCCATTTTGATAAAATACCTGGATTTGCTGAGTTCTGACCAATCTCTTACAGAATCTTCAGGCTCCTTATAAATATAGATTAAAGACCGCTCTGTTACAACGCTTTATTCATGCCATTGTTTAATGAGACTGACAGAGGTCTGCTCTTGTAAAACGATCATGTTGCGGCATATCTAGTCAGTCCCCATGAATATTTTTGTCTTGCATTGGAGTAATTCAAATCAAAGCAAAAAAGTAGTGCGTGGACTAGGATGGCTAAGATCTATGATTCTGTGTCCCCCGTTTGTGATTGGTGGCATCAGATAACCTGCTAGTCTCGGCTTGCCAGACCTCCCTCCACAGCGCTGCGGAGGAGGGTCTGGCTAGTCCGCACAGCATTCCGGGATGGGAGAAAAACATGCTCTGGTTTATTAATCACAATCATCTCGAGCAGTGTAAGCGCAGTGAGGAGCCACGGTGCCGCTGCAAAACAGCCTCAGGAAGGAACTTGTTTGCACGTTGTACGAATGTGCACATTCAAAGGTTGTTGTAGTCGGGCAACAGACAGATTGGACAGATATGCAGAGTTTAAAATTTCAACACAAAGAAGACAGAAGACATCCGGCAGAATTTCCAGTGGCACATGATTTAGACTAGGTTCAGCTTAGGTTTAGAACTGGACAGCGAGCCTGGCTCTGTCTAAAGAAATATAACATATTTTCTTTTGTTCAGCATCTCAGGCTACAGCACAAGCTGCCAGATACTGTCAGTAAGCCCAGGTTTGGTCTCTGTACAGGGAACTTCAGAAAGCAGCATGCTGTCAGGTCGCAAAGTAATAGTTCCAGCAAGTAATCCTTCCCTAAAACAAACTGTTGTTGAAGGTAACGGGAGATCTGAAAACAAACAAATCCAAAAAGCGTGACATCTGGCGGAATTTTAGGGCAGAAACAAGAGCAATCCCGAAAGTGGAATGTTGTTGATACAGACTAGACCTCAGCTAACCTTATCCATATCTATTGGCTTTGTCCGGTAGAGATTCTCAACACATTATCTCAAATCACCGGGGAAAAAGTAGTACCTAACCCACTCAGTTTTTTATTTGGTGTCTCACCCTCACCTTCTTTATCCTCCTATGCCTTTACTACTCTTTTAGCAAGATAAAAGTCTCCCTCCCCTCCATTCCTTTTTGCACTGGACCAGAGATGTTCACCACTTCCTAAAAAGATCAAAATCAGGGTGTCATAGCGTGATTCCTCCAACAAATTCTGGAGGACATGGGGACGGTATTTCCTGCCTAGTCAAGGAACTACACTTCACTGCTATCCCAGACTGACCTTTCACCTCCAAGTGCTTTTCTCTTGACTTTGTTTGGCAAATTAGTATCAGTGGCTGCTAAGACTCTTTTTTTCTATTCTATTGTTATTGGTATCACTGGCTGGTGTCGTAGTGTCTTTTTCTCTCTCTTTTGTTTCTCTTTAATTTACAGTAGTTATGTTTATATAAAAAAAAAATTGGACTATCATGACTTTCATTATCCTTTTTGATATAAATAGGTGCTATTGACTCATGCTTTTTACCTGCTTTCAGTTTTTTACTATATGCAGCGGCTTAAGTGTCATGTTTTGTATAAAACGAATAATTTGAATTTGAATGTGAGAAAGTACTGACAAATACCCATCAAGACTTCTTCTGAAGGTGATTTATTTGAATTGCTCGTTTTATACAACCCAGAGAGAAAAGCCTCACATTTAAAAAGCTGCTATGGATGTTTGGTATTTTACGTGTCAACTGAAACTAAAATGTCTCTGTCTTTCTGAGTTTGGCTTTCCTACACAACCAGTCTCTCTCATTTATGTATGCTTAATTGAATTCATGCTGCTGTTTTAAGGCCTTTATATCATGTCTTTGTGTTTTATCGTCATCCCTCTGGATCATGCTTTGTGCACAAGAACGTGGCCTAAAAATAAATGCATTATTATTATTGAACGGCAACCCAGTAATGCTCTGCCACTCCAGGGAGTCGTCTCATTTTACTGCCGTCCAGTTTCATGTCCAGCCCAAACGCTGGCCTCTCCCACACTCTGCCAGCTGTGGTTCCGCTGTCGGTGAATCTGTTAGCATGCTAATGAGGCCTATGGAGATCCGCTGTACACATCTTTGTAAAGCCTACATGTGAGTATGTACTGTGTGGGAGGGGAAAACCGTGCCCTCAACCCTCCCATGCTCCTGAGGGACAAGGTGTCTCTTATCTTGCGTCTGTTATCTTGCAGCTATAGAGGTGAGCCGGTCAGTTTCATATCACTAACGTGTTTTTTTTGTTTGTTTTTTTGACCTGCCAACAAAGACTGGGGGTAGAGAGTAGAGGTAGCGGGAAGAAGGGAAGCGAAAGTGGCAAGCCAAATTGAAATAGAAACCCAAGACAGTGGATAAAGAAACAGGACTCTTCATTTTGCCTTGTTGTGCAACCATGTATATTTCCCACCCGCCGTCGCCTCTTTCTCTCCGTCTCTGTCTCCCTGCCCCGCAGTGTCCCCGTGATGATTGATATGCACCAAGAGCGAAGCTAGCTACAGAGACACAGAAAATCATGCATAAAAGATGAGCACAGTTTATTGTGTTTTCCTGGGGGCCGAGGGGGGATAGCCGAAGTTATGGATTTATGCGGTGTGTGATTGGATGAGATCCTGGACCAGTGGGACAGATGTTGAGCAGGGAGGAAGGGAGGGGGTGGTTTAGGGTTTAGGTAGAGAGCAAAAACTTGTGTCAGACAGGTGTGGATCACTTACCGACAAGTGGCGGAAGCGAGCCGCAGGTCCCGCAAAAGTTTCACAGATCCTCACTTCCCTCTCCGCAATGGAAGTTGGCATCATAATTACATTATAATAGCCTGGCCTCCCCTCTTAATTCAGCTGTGAGCAACCGAATGGACTGAGCGGGGTTTGTCTGAACCCTCGCAAAGGACCCTCACCTCGTTGGGTTACGCTGATTAATTGGTTTGCTGATACGTCGGGTCACTACTTATTCAGAAATGGATATCGGCCGGTGTGATGGATGCGACGTGGTTAGTTTGGTGACAGTGTTTAATTGATCAATTTCTATGGGAAGCCATTACATTGAAATCATTCTAATGAGACACTTTGATTAGATTCCACATCAAGTACACTTGAATATGTTTGTCTCTTAGTATGAAGAGTTTAAGTGTCTTCTTACACTGTTTACGTGGTTAATGAGCTTTTTAAACCCAGTCAAGAATAAAATATTAATGAAACTATGGAATAATTGTAAACTTTATATTACATTTAGGAAAATAATGTTTAAACAGCCTCATACTATAACAGTGTTCTTCCCTGAGTCTTACAGTCAACAACATTAATATTAACAACATTAATACTAACAGGTTCTGTTCCTGACTAATTTAATTCAGAAGTACTTTATGATGATTTAGCTTGTGGTTATGGGATGTGTTTATGTATGGCAGCATACCATCAGCATTTAATTTTCCTTTAGCACCGAATTTTCAGAATTGCTCTGAGCTCCGTGATTGTGCAACAGAGCTAAACAAAAGTGAAAAAAGATAGTTGAAGTTGGTTACTGTGAGAGGCCGATCGATAGGAAGTTGAAGTCTCAATAAGATGACTCATAGAATTGTAAGCTGGACACAAACCAATGGCTGTTTGGAGAGTAGAATGTGTGGTCATCTATCATCTATCATCTATCTATCCCATTACCTAACCCTAAAAGAGATAATGAAAATACAGTATGTGGTGTCTGCAAGCCCCCTAACCAAGAATAATTCAATTCAATTGATAGTATCAAATCATGACAAAAGTTATGTTGAGACACTTTTCAGATAGAGTAGGTCTAGACCTCACTTTATAATTTACAAAGACCTAACATTTCTAGAAATTCCCACAAGAGCAAGCAACTAGTGCGACAGTGGCGAGGAAAACCTCCTTTTAGGAATAAACCTGGGACAGACCCAGGCTCTTGGTAGGCAGTGTCTGACGGGGCGGGTTGGGGGGGGTGATGCACAGTGGCAATAATAGTCACTGTAAAGATAATGTAACAGTGACTAGAAATGGTATCATTGTACTTCATGTCATAGCAGGACATTGCAGGATGTTACAGGGTGTAGCGTGGCATAGCAGAACATAGGTGGACGTAGCGGGATGCAGCAGGGTTCAGCAGGACACTGCAGGGCATCGCAGAGCGTAGCAGGGTGTAGCCGGGACTGCAGCAGAACCACGGCGACAGCTGCATCTTGTTGCCATCCAAATCCAAGGAGATATGCTAGGCGAAGAGATGACATAAAGACTCCGAGGAGTAAACTCCCCAGAACTAGGTTAGTAACAAGCATTTCTGGGACAGGATGCACACATATGGAAAGCGAGAGGAGAGAGCAGCTCAGTCTGTCAAAGGAAGGAAGTCCCCCGGCAGTCTAGAACTATAACAGCATAACCTTAGAGAGACAGGTTACAGGTCGAGGAGAGATGCATGGTCGGGCTAGAACTCTCCCCAGCCGGATCGGGCTGTAGTGGCCTACCTTCTTCTACTTTTATGATATTATTAATTATATGGTAGATAAATCTGACAACTATGAAGAGAAGCAAGTGGGCCTGGCTAGGCGGACGCTGCAACTCCTCAAACCCTAAGTAGAAGCTTTATCAAAGAGGAGGGTTTTCAGGTTATTCCCTCGAACCCAGACTGGGTGCCGGTTCCACAAGAGAGGAGCCAGATAGCTGTAGGCTCCCAACCTACTTTTAGAGAGGAACCACAAGTAGCTCTGAATTCTGGGAGCGTAGTGCTCTAGTGGGACAATAAGGCACTAAGAGCTCTTGTAGATATGTTGGTGCGAGACCTGGATTTTTCAGGAAGCCAATGCAGAGAATCTAATACAGGAGAAATATGATCTCTTTTCTTAGTTCTTTTCAGAACACACGCTGCAGCATTCTGGACCAGCTGGAGAGTCTTAAGGGACTTTTTTGAGAATCCTGGAAGTAAGGAATTACAGTAGTCCAGCCTGGAAGGAACAAATGCATGGACTAGGTTTTTAATTGTTTTGAGACAGGATGTTCTTAAATTTGGCAATGTTACGAAGATGATAAAAGGCTGTTTCTGAGGTTTGTTTTAGATGGGCGTTAAAGGATATCCTGATCAAAAATAACTCCTAGAATAACAATATGATTTGTCTGACAGTAAGACTTCTATGTGAGCAATATGTAGCATACTGGTTAAAAAAAGTCTGTGTCAAGCTTGGAAATGAAAACTAGAAGAAAAAAAGCACATACCCAACGCATTCTCATAAGCAGGTTTGTATTATATCGTGCTAAAAGAGTATCCACAACAATTTGCATGATATCCTAGGAAATCACGGCGACATAACATTTAAGTTTATCGGCCCTGTACGGATACACTTTTTAGTTTTTTCAGAAGGTGACTGTCCTTAGATAGCTTTGCCAACGTATTTTTGTTGTCTCGGTGCATGCATTCTTTTAGTCCAGTGCAACACTGCCAGCGCCGCCACTAGTTAGCTTAGCGTATCGGATGGAATCCTATGTTGCCGGTTAGCATGTTGTGAGTAAACGTGAGCCAGGACAGATATTGCCTTGGGACTTTATTGGGTGAAAGCACAGCCGAAGCACTGCTACATGGGCGCAGAGATCACGCAGCACCTTAAACCAACCAGCCTCTTTCAAAATATGACCAAGACTTCTCAGACAATCAAGATCTTGAAGCATATCTCTACGAACCACAGTTTTCAGAAGAGGAGCTGCATGCTTTGGAAATAGAACGTGAGGAGGAGGAGGTTGCAATCAATCAGCAGCCCAAGGATGTGAGGCATCCTGCAGTCCTTGATTTTTTTTTCGGTATGATAAAGTCAACTGGGAAAAACGCTGAATGGACCCAATTAACTGCTGTCCAGAGTAAGTGATAGTGTAATGTAAGTGTTGAGTGTAAATTGTAATTTCCCCACTGGAGATCAGTAAACAGTTTGAATTAAATTACTGTAAACATGACGCATGGCTATTTTACGGGATCGATTGACTCATATTAGACCTGTATTCACAGAGTTGCTATGTGATATCTCGGCGCCATGTAGCAGCGCTTCAGCTGTGTTTCCACCCAATATAGTCCCAAATCAATTTCTGCCTAGGAATTCGTCTAGTTTTAATCTGCATTGCTGTTTGTACTCGTTGTGAATACGCAGGCCACAAGAAGTAATTAGGTTGTTATTGTTTTTTGCTCACCTTTACTCACATCATGCTATCCTATGTAACATAAGGTTCTGGGGAGACTGATTTCATTAAACGGAGTACTAACCCGGGACACGAACACCCGATTCCTGGGTAAAAGTCTTGTTTTACCTGTGTTTTGGTACCTTACCATCCACCCAAAACTCCTGCAATTGCAGCTCTTAGCGCTCTTACAAAGCAGAGTCAATGTGGGGCTTGCATTAATAAAACTGTGGAATACATATGAATTACAGTACATTTCTTTTCGAGGCTTTATGCGATACTATACAATACAACTTTATTGTCACTTTCACAAATTTATTTTGCATTTCCAAGCAGCTTCTCTCAAAAAAAAGTACACACAGAGTTAAACAATTACACATATAGTACAAAGTGGAAAACACGCAAACAGCCATGAAGAACTATGTTTCATGATATCCTTGGATCCAGATCTTAATCGGCAGCACACTGATATGTGTGAGCGTTTCATGATGATAATTTTAAGAGTTTTTAGAGAACACAAGACTACATTAATAGTTATACACTTATATTTAACCACACAGCAGCCTAATGGAGCAGTGTGAGCCACACTTTGTGCTTGGTTGGGAGGCATCACACTCTCAGGGCCTCAGCCGACAGTGTTTATTATTAGGCATCATTTGAGCACAAGTGATCCAGGAGCAACAGAAGAGTGTCATCTCACAATTAAAATGAAAAAAGGTGTGATTTAACTGCAGTCTCTGGCATTGGAATTGTCAAATTAAATTTGACACCCTTATCAACAAATGTTATTTATATTTATACATTTTCCCGGCTCATTAGATTTCTGATTTTCACGTGCAAATATCTGCAGTGCCACAAATGATAATAGAGGCTTGTAGAGGTGATTGCTGAAAGCAGCTTTTTATGATAAAGAATAAAACAGAACATTTGGTACCATTTATCCCAAAATATATAGTATAGTTATATTTTTATCTATATCAAACCAAAATTACATTATATATTGTACTGTGTGTGTGTGTATGTATGTATGTATGTATGTATGTATGTATGTATGTATGTATGTATAATCTCAAAAAAGCTAAACACATTAATTTTACAGAATTTAATGGTACAAATTACTAATCTTGGACGATATATTCACCCCACGTCAGTGAAAAGAAATTGGGGGTGTATGACAAAATTTGGAAACAATAAAATAAATAAAAGGAGACATAGGGCAGCTTTGTTGGAGGTGCCATTGTTCTGTGCATATTATACAGTCATATAGTTTGCTTTTTGTTTTTGGCTTTTGTAATTTTGGCAGATGTTGGGAGTGAGATTTTGTACGGGTGTGGTGTGGTCAATAATAATAATAATAATAATAATCATAATAATCATAATAATAATAATCATAATAATAATAATAATAATTAATAATTGTATTACTGAAAAAAGTTTACAAAACTTATCCCACATCAGCCTTCCATAGCACAAAGTGTATTTCCCCTCTATCAGTCCTCTGTGAGTATTTCAAAGGAAATAACTTTTACTATTTCCATAATGTGTCCAACGGGACAGATGCTGTTTCCTACCACCAGCAGGTGATCGTGTCCATTAGAGGATGGATACCCGACCCGAGCCCGACGGGTCGGGCCGGGTTCGAACAGATTTTTAGAAAGGATGCTCGGGTTCGGGTCGGGCTCGGTCACATCAGCGCGATAAGGCATTGAACATTTTGAATTTAAAACAGCTTATTATGTAGGTAACCAATGGGCCTATTTCACCTGATGCAAATGTTCGTTTTTGGATTAAAATAAATGTCAAATGTTACCCTAACATCCGTCTTCCTGTGTGCGGAAATTTGTTAAACTAGCTGTGACAACGAAAGACGTGCGTATTAAGCTACATGTGGCAGCGCAACGATGGAAGATGTTAAAAAGAAGTCGGCCGCAGGAGATTTTAAAACTATTGAAAACGAAGGAAAGTCAGCTGTACATTGATGCGCTCATCTGTTGACATTTCCAAATGCCTTCCTACCATTGCTTAATAAAAGCGGCTTTCCACACAAACAAACGTACATGTGTCATTAGTATGAGAAACAAATGCGATTTTAACTGTGTCGGGCTCGGGACGGGCTCGGACAGAAATATCCGGCCCGATCCGCACTCTAGTGTCCGTGTCCTGAGCCATCAGCAAGTGCCGCAGTTATGAAGGTTTAACTCTTGATTATGGACAAGTTAGCTGTGACTCTGTGATCTCTAATCACATCCGTCTCTCAGAGCAGCTTGTATTGATTGGTGGTCGTAGAGCAGGAGTGAATCAACCTTCTTGATCTGCTGTGATTCCTTTGTTCCATCCCCTCCTAGCTCAACTAATTGGGCTATTCTTTGTCGACAAGATTGACTTTTATGCCTAATATTAAGGAGCTGTATTTATTCCCTTGAGGGTAAAAACAAATTAAAGGAGTGTTTCCCCCCCCTTCTTCTTCATTTATTCTCTCATACTGATATCATTCATATAAACCCTTTTCTCCAAGATGCCCATAAATTCAGAGAAGAAATCATTATTTTCTCATAAATGTGATGATATTGCTCTCATTGGGCGGGCTGTGATGTTCAAGCACATTTATGAGATGGGATATCCATCCTGCTTGTCACGTGGCAGCTGCCTCGGTTTCTGATTGGCTGAGCAACGTTGGCGGTAATGCCATTTCATTAAATAGAGACCCACAGACGTTTTCCATCTGGGAACAGAGGATTCTCCTCATCCGTCTCTCTGCCAAGGGAGACTTAAAGATGAAAAGTGACCTGATGAGTCCATTCACTCTCCCTATCTCCCTATGAGGGACAGGGTGTCTCTGTAATAACCGTCGGTCTTTGCGACTGGCCATCTAGTAAACAGAGCTGCATTGATGACAGTGTGTCCCCTTTAGCCCTGAGGCCATTATTGACCAATGCATTACTAGAAGGTTTTGTCCAACTGGAGTGATTACAGAATTTAGCTGAGATTTACTCAGCAGTTAGGGAGACAGGGCTGTCTTAGGGAGATGGACTGCTCAGCCGAGGGGAGGTTGTGGGTTCAGATCACCAGGGACAGGTCTGTGAGCGTCTCTGAGAGCTGCTTCATTAGACACTGTTATTCACAGGGAGAATTATGAATGCATGTGTTCACAGAAAACAAAGCGGAAGGGAGGGTGCACAGACGGTTAGAGTTGGGGATTTTTGTTTGCATCAGGTGTGGAACAAGAAAATATCCTCCAAAGGTTAAGGGAACACAGATGGCATGGCAACTACAGAGGAGTGGCTGGTATGAGGACATGGATGTGCCCATCTTGGAAGCACATTTGATTAAACTGTTCCAGCTTTCTGTGAAATATGACTTTTACTGATACGTCAACAAATTTGAAACCGCCATGATGCGTGTCCCAGTGCTGCCAGCGTGTATGATTAGGCTACATAGGTACGTAAATTAGAAGTGCCATGGCCTATTGAAATGTTATTGAGAGTGACACATTTTCTGCACCATGATTTGGATCTGCTTCCAAATTGAATGGGTTCGTCCTTGGCCCATGCTACACCGTTCCACAAAAATTCAGGAAAATTGACCCAGTTGTTCTTTGATCCTGCTAACAAACAAAACCAAAAACATACCCTTCTTTGCAGAAGTTACAATTGGTGCTGGTGTTTTGGGACGGGTTGTTCCTCACATGGCATCACTGTGTGCTGTTCTTAAGTATCATTTATATCCCCTGTTTTTATTTTTTGGAGTTCCAGACAGTAAAGTACAGCCAAACAGGACAAAGAGTAGTGGAAAAAGAGAGACTTACGTAGCTGTAAGGTATCCTGAGTAGCTAATACTGTCGCTATCTTACTTTGTGCATGCAAATAAATCCCATTTCTGGACATTCTGTTGTCTATCACCGTTGTTTGAACACTTTCTCCCTGCATCCATCCGGTTCAGCAGCCCAACAACCTACTGGCATTCATTATCATTTATAAGTACCTTTAGTATGATACAAATGCATACAACACATGCTTGTTCATTTTGGCTCTGTGCTTAGTGCTTAGCATTCCCCCTGTGGGTTCTTGTGTGTGACAGCATCATTCTTCTGGTGAGTATCCTGGATGGTCTCTCTCTTTTGTCCAGCACTGACAAATGATTAAAAAAAAATCTACTAATCTACACCTTTTCTCCAGCCATTTCCAGTCATGTCTTAAACCCCATTTGCTTGAAATAGTTTTCAGACGTTGGAGGCATTTTAGGTATTTAAACATTTGCTGTGAGCGGCAGTGTAAACCAAATGAAGCAGTTTTCTCATATGAACTCCGGACGTTGTCCAAAGTGCCCTTTCACTCATGTAACACACAACAGGAGATTGTGTGTGTCAGACGCTTTCTCATCTACTGGAAATACTGGGTTTAGGCGAGGGATGGCGCCTGGTAGAGCATGTAGGAGGCAGGACATAACAAGGCTTACACCGTATTCATGTAGCCGATTTGTAACTTGGTCATAAACAACCGAGTCTCTTGCCGTTTCTTACATTTGTCTGATGATTTCAGCATTGGCCCTCACCGACAGAAGTTCCTGAATCATATTGTCTCTCCAGTTAGACATTTTGGTTGGCGTCTTCATGTAAATGACCCTCCTCCTTCACCTTTCAGATGTTTGTTTTCTTCCGGTTTTACGCCGGTAGCATGATGGAGATGTCATCACACGCTCACTCAACCCCGCATACTGGGCTGTTCTATTCATACATGGGCTCAATTGGACATTATACAGACTTTATACTTGGGAAAGTAGCAGGGTAAAGTCTGTTTAATAATAGTACGGTCTGATTGATTTGGACTCCTCCACATAATGCATAGATAATTTCAGGTTTGCAGTGCATGCGTCATAGTCAAACACTGGCACTATCTAAAGAAGACAACGGGGCCAAGTCATATTGTAAAGACATACTTTTCCAACGGAAAGTATGTCTTTACTTATTCTTTACTTATACTTATTCATTTATTCTGCTGAGAGCTCGGCAAAATAAGGGACAGTCATAGGATTGCCAAACTAAGTAGAATTAAAAATGACATACTGTGTGTGTGTGTGTGTCTGTGTATATATATAGATAGATAGATATTGTGTGTGTGTGTGTGTGTGTATATATATATATATATATATATATATATATATATATATATATATATATATATCCTGTTTTTATAATTTGACATTTGTGTCTTATTAAAACTGATTAATACATTTTTATAGTGCAAAATGTGCTTTTGTTTTGTTTGATGCTTCGTTTGAGTTTTTTAAATTACTTTTTCTTAGTTTCAGAAAGACATTTACATCATTGATGATTCAGAATGTTATTAATTCTGAATCTTAATGCTTCTTCAGGGCTTTGCGAATAGTTGCCAAGTTACTCTCTGTTATCAAAGTAGTAATACATAATAAGGTTTAACAAAACAGAGACAAAGAGTTAACAAAATGTTATCTCTCCTCTTTTATCTTTAGTATGATCTGTGGTTACACACATTTTACTCATCTATTCTATCATTGTTTAAGAAGACCATTCATTTTCCACACAGAAACATATTGATACACAATACATGAAACATACACCTAGCCCATACTTATATACTGTACATGTGTATGCGTGAGATGGTACCTTTGGGCTATTAATTAGCAGTAGTAATAATTGATGCATTAACAGTGGAAACAAACAGATGACAGAAAAGGACTAGGTAACCCTGGATTAGTATCTAATAATCTTGTAGGTTGGGTAAATATGCATGGAGTTAATTTGGCTGCTGTTGGTGTTATGGTGCTTCCCTGTGGAGGAAACCGGGGACCATTAGCGTTAATGAAAATGACGGAAGAAGCCCAGCTTTCTGGGGACTTTTCCCTGAAGACACCTTTTATGTCTTTGGTGTTGTGTATGTGTTGTCTTGTGGCCCCTTACCTGCTCCTGCATTGACTTGGCTGGATTTGTTGTGCTTTTTGCAGCCTTAAGTGAAGGTTTATAGGTATTAATGTGAACCACAGCAGTCACTCCTCACCACGGGCGGGCCTAGAAGGTGGACACGGGGTGGCACCCCCCTCTAAATATGATTGCCCCCCTTCCTGGTGACCCCTCCCAAACTATTGGGCTGGAGTGCTGTCAATCTGACAATCTGGATCAGTTCCGTCACTGGAACCCGCGGCCGCTGCATTGAGGAGTAAACCTCTATATGTGTGTGCCTGCTCTACCAACTGAGCTAACCTGGCCATATTTCTAAGAAGATTTTCACACACACAAAAAAAATGCTGGAATCTCCCCTGTTCCTCACCACACATTTGCACATTGTAGCTTTGTTACAGGTTTGCTTTATGGCTTCTGTTGTAACATAATTCCACCTCAAGTGTTTTCTCTTGGTAAATCAACTTGCATGCGCACACACAGCATGTTTATGAGAAACCATGGTGCTCCATATTGCTTGTTTTCTGCGGTCGCCGGGTTTCCAAGCTGCTTCCAGCCCGAGATGAAATGCTTTCACGCAGCAGCGGGCCTTGTAATTTCAGCGAGGAGGTGTCATGTTTAGTTACACTCGCCGTAATGGAGAGCTCCTCTTTTCATTACCCTCACTTTTAAATGGGCCACACCTTATCAATATGTGGCAGTGATCAATCTGAATGTCATTAACACGGGCGGCTTTAAGGTCCAGGCTTCATTCTCTCCACTCCCTAAACCGCAGTAATTGAATCAAGGAAACGCGTGGCTTTCAAGAGCTCCTGGTCAAGCAAACAAAAGGATTATTAACATCGCCGCTGACATTGTATTTACAGGAGAGGCTGAGGGAACTGTGCCATTTACAAAGCAATTTGCCGCTGTGATGATGCAAGAATAAATAAATGGGAATTTGTTGTTGATTTGTGTATAGAACAGGGAGTGTGACCTGAGGGATATGGCAGCGAGCTTTGAATGACTGGGGACACTGTTTTAATATGCGGTTTGATGCCTAGAGTACATCACACTGATATTCAACATTCAAAGCACAACTTGTCCTCCACTAACCTTTGAGAAGATTAGAACTATGTTAGCAATAATAGCTTTTGGGTTGCATATTTGAGACAGTTTTTTTTTTTTTGCAATCATCTTTGTTTTTTTTTCTTCTCCATGTGTGCTTGTTGATTTAGGCTGCTGTAGTTGGGTTGTGGATGGCAGCTTAAGTCTATTTTCTGTGAGAATGAAAAACTCAAGCCCATCTGCAATTTGTCTTGATTAAGCAGTGTCTCCATCTGCGAGAATCTCTCTCTCTCTCTCTCTCTCTCTCTCTCTCTCTCTCTCTCTCTCTCTCTCTCTCTCTCTCTCTCTCTCGCGTGTCTTTTCCCATTTGGAATATATTTCATTCCGGTAACCCCCCTGTCCACTTAACACCCCCACCTCCCTCTCCAAGCAAAAGATTAACAGATTAGAAGTAACATGATTGCCTGCTTCCTCTTTTCTTTTGTGCCTCCCGCCCTTTTTCCTCTCTTTTCAAGAAGAACTGAGCAAAAAAAACAAAACACATCAGCTCTATGATTTGCCTCTTTGCGTCTCCGTCTGCAATATCAAGCCCGTCCAAAGCACTTAATGTCCTCACTATTCTAATTTCATCAGTCTTTCTCGCTCTGTACTGTATGACATGACACATATGCCCGCACACATGCCCATTCATTAGAATTCGGCACAGATGTAGAGTGTGACCAGGCCTTTTTGTCCAGCATAGTGTATAGAGGCCGATCACACACCGCAGCAATGTGTAGCCAATACCAGAAAAAAACACATGACTGAAAAAATGAAAAGAGACAAAGGCAGATGAAGTGCAGTAGACGTGAGAAAGGAGAGGTAAAGTTGAGTTTGACTGGATGAAGCGAGCAAAAGGAACAGAATTAGAAGTAGTAAGGGGGAGAAAGGGAGATGAAGGTAGTTTAGAGAGAGGAGGAGAGTGGTGAAGCAAAGGATGGAGGATCTAGCAAGCTGGGTGGCATTAGTAGGGAAAGCCTTTCCACTTCTGCTAGATAAGAGATGGCCCTGGCCAATGATGTGGAATGGTTCTGATTGGCTGAGCCTGATCCCCTCTCCTAGAGCCCGGAGCACTACCGTAACACTGTCGGATATTTCATACTTCACTCCTTCAACCACGGCTACTGCAGGGTACGCCAACTCTGACCTCTCTCCCCCATACTGCCCAACATTTCACACTTCACTCCTACAACAGTGACTACTGTGGAGCGCCACAATCAAAAATGGTACTGTGCTGATGCTCTACCATTAGGGGGTAGGGTAATAACCAGCCCAGTATCCATAGGAATTGAAGTAATTTTGGATAATTCTGCCCCTCACAATTGATGTCTAATTCCAACATACCCTGCCAATGCAGGAAGTAGTAGTGAGCGAGGTGTAAAGTAAAGAGTCCCTAACCTTAACCATAGTTCCCTTGTCCACATTTTGTGGAAACCCATAATTTTCTAAACATTCAACCTTATCTAGGGTTTTGCAGAATTGTCCAACATCACTGTTCTTGTCTGGCACTAGGTTAGCAACACCAGTAGGGGCTGCGGTCGACATCTTAATGGAGAATGCAAGGGAAAAAAATGGGACAGGCCCAAACCCAGACTGATCCGACAGAAACTGAACACTCACCATTTCTTGAGGCTTTCTATTCAATTTATTTTAAGCTGGCATCTGCTCCGTTATCCAGCTCTGAACCATATGGGAAAACATCTTATTAGAACCTAATTGGCTGAAAACTGGTGCATTAGGAACTTCAGTTTCACGGATCATTTCAGAATCACATAAGGGGAACTTTTGACTCACATACTACAATTCCCTATACTTACAGTAAATGACCAAATACGTCTTGTATCATAAGGATTGTGAAGGCACATGCACGTGTCTCTGGAAAAATATTTAGCTTTACTTGGTTAGATCTGGTTCAGATATTGACAGGTATTACATGTCTGCCAGGGTAACTCCTACACATACAGAAGGGGCACAATTGAACATGAAGAAGATACATTTATGTTGTTGTTTTTTTGATTGGTTGATAAAGATGCAACCTGTTTGGCTAGTCGTGTCAGATCCAATTAAACCTTTCTGCTCCAGACTCCCACAACACCACTTCCCACAGTACAAATAAATGATTTCTATAGGTATAAAATCATCCAAATTGACAGAAATAAAAGATATAATGCTGTGAAACATGGTTAGAGTGATATACTGTACATTCTGACAGTGTGAAAATTGAGCACAGTTGGCTTTTCCACTTTAATGTAAACCATGAAATATAGGTCCCTACATGGCACAGGAGCACTGCCTTCTCTTCTCTGACATTGCGTTTTCTTTATACTTCATGACCACTTCTGGACATCCTGACCTCACTGTTACCCTGCAAACCAGCTGGCTATGATTATGTAGCATGGAGACTTTGGCAGCAGGGGCTGAGAAGCCATCTGGAGCAGCGGCAGGTTTGTCCCAGTGGGCCGGTCGACCTGTGGGCCAGCAGTGGCGAGAGTCCGGCCAACGCTGATACACAAAGCAGAAGCAATATAGACGTGTGTGTGTTTGTGTGTGTGTGAAGAACTGGCTTTAATGACATAAACCAGTGAGTGGATATGGGAGAGACAGTCTTCCAAAGTGGCTGAATTATGAAAATGTGCCCTCTTAGAGTTTATATTGTATTAAGTAAAATAAATCACTCAATATACAGAATCTAAACTCAAATTCAAAAATGATGAAAAATATGTTAACATTATTCTTTTCAAATTTGAAGGGCTTTTAATTGTTTTCCTACAAGGTCTCTTCACTGTGTGGAAGGACTTACTTATTTGCCCAAATCTGTGCTGTCAAATGCATATTTTAAGCCACTTTTTAAAGGCCTTACCAGTGTTTCACAGTCAGTCAAAAACCAACAAAAACCTTTGACTTACCAGTAATTCACCCTCTTATTTGGGTCTAGTCTGCCTGCATAATATGATGAATTAAGTGCAGTTTTAATGTCAGTTTCCACAATATAACAGCTAGTTAAAATATTTAAAAATGGACAGCTACAGTAGATATAGCTGAAGTGGATTGGCTTCAATTTGAGATTCACTGTATTTAACACAATGAACAGCACGTTCACTAAGTGACTTTACTTGAAGTGTAAATTAGATTTGATTGTTTTAGATAAAACTTAAATGATGCTTGAAAGGAGACAGGGTCACAGCAGCAGCAGAGCAATACAGACCGTGGGTAGGACTATAAAAAGGTATTTAATGAGAATACAGGCAATTAATAATAGGACAGAATGAGAGTTATACAACAGAGGGATGGTGTCCTCTTTGATTATAAGGCAGTCCAGTAGATGTGGTTATCAAACAGACCGATGTAAACCCTTGTGGAAAAACTGTACAGAGCAGGTTTTTATATCAACCACCATGTATTTTAGTTATTTGACCATAATGTGAGTCACACAGTTTGATCCTGTCTTTATCTATGGTTTTGCCATATGGGCCCATGCCCGCCCTCTTCTCTATCCACTGTCCACATTCTGCTTACAGCTGAACCCTGATGGGAAGCTTAAAGCTGCGAGGTCAAACCTAAAGTCCGAGCCTCAAAAGCCCACGCGGCGAGCAGCGGTCACGGCCACAGATTACTGTCTGGCCTGGACAAAGGAAGTGGACTGTCACGGTTCCTTTTCTCGAACATTTCAACATTGAGACCCGGCTGGTTTTGAAGTTTAGTCTTATCGTGGCGGGCGGCACAGATGAGCTGCGCTGTATCCTTCGTTTTTATCAGATCAAATGGTGACAGGAGGCACGTTAGCAGGAGGCGATTCAGCAACTTGGCAAAGCTGTTGGACGACATGAAAAGCTTCCTGAGAGACCAGGACAACTCTCTTCATCTTCTCTGGCTAATGTGCCTCTACACGTCTTCCTGCATGTGCGCTGTGAAGAGATGCTGGCTTGCAACTATCTGATATGTATGCATCTGTTACATGTAGGTAATGATGCACATGGCATAATGGTTTGGATATGGGTAGTTAGACACAAACAGCTTGTATTGGACACATTCAGGTAGGGAGTCTTCTCATATGATATCTCAGGGAAAGCCTGGAGGAGATGTCTTCAAATGTGGGACAAAAGGATTGGGATTTGAATTTGGTGGTCAAGGGTCATGTGTAATGGGACCTCGCATAACACAATTTTGGCCATAACTCAGAAAATAATTCATGAGAGCTGAAACAAGTTCATTCGGAAATAAGTTGATCAACAGAAAACGCAACCATTTTGATAACTGATCATTGTTCAGGACATATTTAAGACGATTTGATTCAGAGGCCAACGATGCAATACTTAACCAATTATCAATGCATCTCGATGCAACAATCTTTTCATGTACATTTCCATGCGTGATTTAAAAATATATGCATATAAATATGAATTTGCTACTCAGTTTGCAAATCAATTCCTAGACAAAGCAGCCAGAATTATTTTATGTAGAATTGTCTGTGCGTCTGGGTTCTAAATCATTGATAATTGAATGTTTTGGACTATTGGTCGGACATAACCGGCAATCTGAAGTTGTCACATTTGGCTCTTTCCAGACATTTTACTTTTGACCAAACACCAATTTATTAATTACATAATTTCTCGGCAGATTAATCGTTTGATTAACAACCCAATTACACATTATGGTTTGTGTAAGATGCTAATTAATTCTGCATATGCGCTACTGTCAGTAGTTGTTTGTTGAATTTAACAACAAATGAAAGAAAATAAATTCCAACATTCTTTCATTGAACACATTGAACATTGAATTGAAATATAAGGCCCCACTAAAGAAAAAGACAGCTACATTTTAAAGTACAGTTTTCTACTGATATAATCTCTGAGTGCCGGTATGTTGCATTCTTTGCGATGTATTTATTGCGCCGCTTGATATTGCGATAACAATTTAAAAAAGAAAGCAATATATTGTGCAGCCTTAATACAAATGTCCATAGTCCTATGTGTTACTTCTCTCCTGCATAGTCTTTATTTGTGTGTGTTCTCAGATGCTGTGGGTGGTTTTTGCCCTTCTGGCTTTGCTCCAAATAGCTGCAATTCCTCTCCGACGTAACCACAGCCCTCAGCTGGAGCTTGCACTGGGAAAGTGAAGGTTATTGGCTGTGATGTTCCGCGGATGTGGAGGGATCAACCTGGAGAGAGAGAATATACCTTCAGGTGAGAAATTAATTGAGCCGGTAGATTTCCGTTGCAGCCAGATTCTGCGACTGATAGGTGGCATTCTTGCTCCCTGACTGTGTATCTTCTTTTTTTCTTCAAATACCCCTAGAACATTTTAGCAGTAGTTTGTGGAGTGAATAGAGAGGCATTAGGTCTGAGAAGTCAGACTTTTATATGCTTTTCTGCTGCAGTCAGGCCTGTTTCCCCTCTGTAGGGCTGATGACTCCATATCCACGAAGCAAAGCAATGTCAAAAAAACAGAAAATCACAAGTAGCACTTAAATTATCCTGTTTCATTTTTCGACTGAGGGGAATAAAAATGTGTGTGTGTGTGTGGGGGGGGTGATCTGTGTTTTCATGTGGGGCAAGGTTTCCATAGAGACTAGGCCAGCTAATCCGACGAGCTGTGGAAGACGGAGAGAGCAGATCTGAAGTGCTCAGCATTACGGCGGCTTCTAAAAGCTTCCTGCATCTCAGCGCCTTAGTCTTCATTACCTCCACATCCCCTTATGATTGGCTGCGTTTATCCTGAGTACCCCCAGGTTTGGGAGCGAACCGTAGTCCCCCATTCAACCCTCCCCCGCCGCCAACAACACACACCACCCATAGTTGAAGTTGTCATAGCAACCCCTGAAGGCAAGAATGTTGGACTCTAAAGTAGATATTGTATCATGATCTGTACCTGGTAGTTTCAAGACAATTCCCAGTCTCCTCTGGCCCTGCTACGTACCACTTATAATGGAAGAACAGTACAAAGGAGTGATTACATTGTACGGTTGGTGGGTGTTAAAATGATATGAAAAAAAGAACATTGCACACCCTTGGATGTGCTAAGTGGCAGGCTAATTTGGCTTTCTGTTTGGGTTGGATGCTGTTGCTTTGTGCCACACTTTGGCAAGCATTCAGTCATCCTGTGATTGAAATAGAAAATTAGCCGGGGGGTCTTAAGCCCCTCTGCTCATGCCATGCAGTGCCTAGTGTGTTCACATTGCTTATCTGGAGTCAACTTCGATACTCCAGCTGAATTAGGGGGGTGGAATAAATGTTGGCAAAACACTGGGGCCTTCCTATGATGTTTCGGTTGTGGGCTGGGAGAATAGTTAGAATAGATTCAGAGAGAACAGCTGCCTGCTGCTGTTGGATATAAGTTTGATGAGAGCGGTCAGAAGCGGTAAAACTGCAGGCCACAGTAAAAACACAAAATGTAGTCACCTGACGCATGGCTAATATTCAGTTATTGATGAGTTGAGCTTTAAAAGTACCTTGTGGAGTAATGCTATGGAGTGTATTTAGGAGCGAGAGATGAGAATAAAAGTCTTAGAAATGTGTCTTATATAGAAGAACACAAAACCCGGAAAAAAACTCCCACTAGAACAAGAAAACATTGAGTTGTGGAAGTACGTGGGGAGAGGAGGAGATTAGATATTTAATTGCAATTTGGCAAAGAAAACCTTGTTGCTGGTGGTAGTAATACCATAACAACACAATCAGGATTTGCTCATTGATTTGTTGATTAATTTTCATTCATACAGAAAAGACTACCCACCAAAATGACAACACGCCAACGTCAGACGCACGCCCTAATCAAAGAGAGACGCATCACACATACGTGGTGACGACACGCCGTAGGTATGTCATGGAAAGGTCTTTAATGCGCTAGCAAAATCACTACAGTATGTGAAACCATAAAAAACGGGATCAAATGTATACAATGTAATCAAACACAAACGTTGGTTTGGACCTTGGTCCGGACTTTTAGGTGTGAAAAAGCCCTTAAAAGCCGAGGCAGATGTGCAGTCATTGTTCCATACAATATGCAGGCCTATGGAATTAATCAGTGCAACAACAAACTAAAAGATTTCTAGGTATTGAATATGACAATTTTCAAACTGTTACCTTACCTTTTGAGCCACTAGCATACAGATAATAGTACATTGAACTATAACATTAAGATTGATGCAACTCTTAAACTACAGCTTCACCACATCCTGGCTGGTAAATCCGTACAGGTGCCAGACAAAAGTCATTCCCCTTCCCCTTCAATTCTGTACTTCAAAGTACACACACACACACACACACACACAGGTCTTTCCTGCCGAGAGGAAATGCATCGGTCACCATTATTTCATTCCCAAAAGGCGTTGCTTTCATCTTGACTCAGCATCCTCTCTTTATTCCTCTTTCTTTCTCTCTAATACACATATGCAAAATCACTGCTGAAAGCTTTTCATCCTGTTCTTTCACACCTTCTATTCTCCTTTTAGACACACCCTGACCCACATACTTTTTATTCCCCATACAAATTCTTCCACGCTCACCCCTTCATTTCAGTCTTTACCTTTTTTTCCTCTCTGTTTTTCTCTGTGACCACTTTAGCTTTCTCTGGGATCTTGGGGGAATTGTTGATAGACACAGCTGGTGTAAACATTGAGTATCTTTTAAGTTTTCATTTCAGTTTGATTCTTGTTTGTGCGGAAAAGCCACTGCAACCTTTGCCACTAAAACACTTTACTCTGAAACCAGCATCCTAACAAAAGAAATAAAAGCAACAATCTTAATAAAATAAAAGAGGGCTGTGTTTTTGTGACCCAAAGCTGAATTTTCTCCACAACTGATTGTAACAGACCATAAAATTCTTTCAGATGAGTTATGGTATGATGGCAGATCGAGGAGTTAGCTGCACAAAAGCTAAGCTATACATTGTTGTGTTTCTTTGGAAATAAACAACAGACAAATAATCTTTAAACACTAAAGTTATTCACTGTCAAAGTGGCGCCAAAATGAATGGGAGTCAATGGGATGCTAACAAGAGAGTACCATCAGAACTGTTAGGTTCCAACAATATGAAGGTGTGAAGGAATTTCCATATATATTGTATATACTGTATGTATAATATAATAAATGTAGAGCGAGGCGGTTGTTACAGCGAATACAACCCCGACAGGGTGATCAGATTGTTGTAAGGTTGTATTCACTATAATAACTGCCTCGCTCTATATAAATATGTAGCGATCATAGACGCTGTATAAATATGTAGCGATCACAGACGGTATATAAAGATGTAGCGGTCATAGACGGTATATAAAGATGTAGCGGTCATAGACGGTATATAAAGATGTAGACGGTATATAAAGATGTAGCGATCATAGATGTAGCGCGGTATATAAAGTATAAATATGTAGCGATCACAGACGGTATATAAAGATGTAGCGATCATAGACGGTATATAAAGATGTAGCGATCATAGACGGTGTATAAATATGTAGCGATCACAGACGGTATATAAAGATGTAGCGGTCATAGACAGTATATAAAGATGTAGCGGTCATAGACGGTATATAAAGATGTAGCGATCATAGACGCTGTATAAATATGTAGCGATCATAGACGGTATATAAAGATGTAGCGGTCATAGACGCTGTATAAATATGTAGCGGTCATAGACGGTGTATAAATATGTAGCGGTCATAGACGGTGTATAAAGATGTAGCGATCACAGACGGTATATAAAGATGTAGCGGTCATAGACGGTAGATGTAGCGGTATATAAAGATGTAGCGATCACAGACGGTATATAAAGATGTAGCGGTCATAGACGGTGTATAAATATGTAGCGGTCATAGACGGTATATAAAGATGTAGCGATCATAGACGGTGTATAAAGATGTAGCGATCACAGACGGTATATAAAGATGTAGCGGTCATAGACGGTGTATAAATATGTAGCGGTCATAGACGGTATATAAAGATGTAGCGATCATAGATGCTATATAAAGATGTAGCGATCATAGACGGTATATAAAGATGTAGCAGTCACAGACGGTATATAAAGATGTAGCGATCATAGACGGTATATAAAGATGTAGCGATCATAGATGCTCTATAAAGATGTAGCGATCATAGATGCTCTATAAAGATGTAGCGTTAGGCGCTCACCAGATCTGCTGTCATTGCTTGAATTGGAGGACAGAAGTTGCTCCATGTTTCCCCACTTTTTGCCACAGCTGATAAATTATCCGAACTTTTTTCAGCGGATTGATTGATAGCTGTCCTCCAGAGTGAACAGAACTGTGTCCATGGCAACGCTCTGCTATGCATGGCAGCGGTGTGTTATACTTATCAACGGTCCTTTTTCAAGAATATAACAGGTCTTAGAATGCCTTCGAATTCAACCATGTTATATATATATATATATATATATATATATATATATATATATATACATACACAGTATACTTTTATGACAAACTGTTCCTTCACCATCGGCCCCGTGTGTCAGTCTAACCAGAATAATTTATTCTCATAATGTGAATCGGAGACTCTAATTAGGCTAAGGTCAGCCTGATAAAGTGTAATCACTTCCTATCAACTGCACTATCATACATTATGTAGAACAGCCATGAAATGATATTTACGGCTTTGGCCGAGGCAGCTATTAGGCCTTCTGGTTAAAAAAATGAAACCTCCCCATAGTCCCCCGTTTAATTCTCTGAGGAGATGATTCATGGTTACTGAGAGCAGAAGAAGAGTGGGTTGCAGGGGTAAAGATTATAACCTGTACTAAATCGCGTGTGTCTGTCTGTGTGATACTGTGTGCCTACATGTGTGCCCGTGCACGTGTGTGTCCTCGCTGGCATTTATCTGAACTCGAGAGTGTGTTTAATTGGTGGCTGTGGCTCTCTCTTTCTGGAGCCATGTGTGCTTGACGGGCACCGTGCTTGCGGCCGCATTCTCACACACACATACACACACACACACACACACACACACACACAATGCTAACTATAAATCTGTAATGGAGGGAAAGACAATGGCACGTGAGGTAACTTCTGTCCAACCACACCCACCAGGGCTCTAATTGCACTGCAAGCCATGTAAAGGGAGACTGTCAAACCCTGGGAACACTGTGGCTCTGACAACTTTAATTGGTAGTTGTCGTGTATATCCCTGTCTTCATTAGCAGCCCAAGACTACCTGCCTCTCCTCCCACACACACACATGCACACACATGTGCACACACACACACACACACACACACGAATAGCTACTGGTGAATAGGTCATTAGATGTGCTTGGTTTAATAGCAGATTGTCATCCCAAACTTCCTGTGTTCCATAGACACTTACATAGAAAAGCATTGAGAGGTATTTTTATTGACTTAATTCAAATTTTGTGCATACCTGCTCCAATGCATGCTGTAGTTGTGCTATGGTTATTGAAATAAGCAATTACAACTGACAGGACCTTTTTTTCTATACATGCAAGCAACACTACAAAAGAATGATTGATTGATTAAGAGGAGGCTGGAAGAGGAGGGCATTGCATAATAATTACATTCTCGAAATTTTTCAACCAGACTAAAAGGAAAGACAAAATAATGATTAGGGTTAGGGTTTTGCTGCCTTAGCTTTGATTGTTCTTATATTAGTGTCTTATTAAAAGACACCTGGAAACCTGCTACCTGTAGATCAGAATTTAAATGCACCATTTTTGTTATCCTGCTAAAACATGGCGAATAGGATATTGTACAAACTTTCAGTCCTTCAGGTCCGTTTAGGCAAGCTTCATGTCAGGCCGCTCCAACAAGCTCCACCAATCAGACAGTTAGAACACCATTTCTGCGTTCCAAATGGCATATCTTTTCTTTTTACTCTTATTACATACTGCAGCCTCCCTTACAAAGTATGTACTGTTGTACATTTTGTATGCATTATGCATATGATTGGTACATATTACTTCATCATGACATTGTGTCTTGAACTTTGACCCTCTTGCTAAATGTAACATTAATGTCCGCCGAAACGAGCGGCAGCTCATGGTGCTCAAAGTCATCCATTTACGGCTAAACACATCTACTAACTGCCTCTGATATGCCTCTGACATTTATCACATCGACCTGTTTGTGAGAATTCGTTGATAACTCTTGAAGCAGTTATGAGATCTCGGAGAGAAAAAAAACCCAACACGAAGCAGGATTCAGTTCACAATGTTCTAAAGATTTAATGAGACACAAGACTGTATCCCTTTTCTAACAATGACTCTATATGAAGTGTGGTTCACGCAGATAAATCTTCACAGTAACAGTGTTTTTGAGACACTTTTTTTTATACAAATTAAAACAGATGAGAGAGGCTTTTTCCGGAGTTTATTACAGAACACATTACATTTTCACAACATACACTATGCAGTGTTTTGGCAATCTGATACGCCTTTAAACTAAATCAATAACTCAAACCAGCCTTTCTGGATCGTATTACATCGTCTCATCCGCACCTGAAACACACCCCACCAACGCAGCCCCTTTGAGAGAATTGCTGCATGTCAACATAGAGAAATACTGTATGTCTAAGTACACAACGACAAGGGGGTGTCTATCGTTGACAGTATGAATGCGAGTCCTGTAAGATCTGCCTGCGTTGAACACAGCCACGTTAGGTGGCCAGCGAGAAGCCATACATTATTGAGGAAGGGCTTTTGGGGAGGGGGGTGGGGGGGTTAGAGTGGATTAGTGTGATATTAACCTCCAGAGGAAGAGGATGACAAGATGAGGATCACCCCTGGCCATTTAAACTGCTTTAATTAAATCCTGGATGAAGAGGACACCACTCAGACTTGGAGAATGAGGGTGAAAGACGAGAGGCAGAAGAAGAAAATGAGGAAAGGTAGAGCAGTGGTGAAAGAGACTGATTGGGGAAAAAAAGGAGAATAGGAAATAGCCGTGGAAAGAAAGAGGATGCGACAAAGAGGAAACGTGTGTGTATGTCAGTGTTTGTGTGTGTGCACACTCGCTTGCAACACCTCCCACTGTGATGAGGCAGACTAATGAGTTAGCCTTTTGCCATGCCGGTCACATGTGTGTGTGGCTGACAGGGACCGGGGGCGAGCTGATAAATCAGCGGCAGAAATGAGATTTATAAAAACCTGATCTCCATTTCAACCTCCTGCCTCGCTCCCCGGCCACCCTGTCACCTTTGCTATCTTCATCTGCAGAACGTGAAAGGGGCTAAGATATGTACTAGGGAATGTACTCTTCTGTAAAAGAAAAAAGTATGGTATATTATTGTCCCGCATTTTGTATGTGACATTATTGAGCTGATGACTAATTAACCCAGCCAGAGGAAATAGCTGCCAATGTGTTATGACCTATGTTCATTTTTAATTGCACCGCAAATTAAAGGGTCTCTGAGCCATTTATCATTACCTCCACCAAGGAGATTTAGTCAAGTTTGTTTTCACATTTGTGTATTAGAAGAATATATCTAAAACCTGTCAACGTTTTTCAATGGAACTTGGTGGAAGGTTTAGCCTGTAACTGAGTTCCATATATAATAAAGATTTAATTTAATCTATGTTTAGAAATAGCAATTTGCATTAGCGTGTGAAGGATGTCACACATTTAGTTTACTGTGACTTTTGACACTAGATAAGGTTTGTATTGGATGAACGCCTCAGGATCCCCCAGTCAGAGCTGGTTAATGTGACTTGGGAAAGTTTGGGGTCCCCTGCTGCTCCCCCCGCGACCCGACACCGGATAAGCAGATGAAGTTGGATGGATGGATGGATAGATGCTCAGTAAAGCTTGGACTTTACTGTCGGTCCATTTATCCGTGTTTTAAAACAATTCCCTTGGTAGCTGTAGTGTTGTCGGTTGTTTACACGACTTAAAACTGTTTTTTTTAAGTGGAAGGTACCAAGAAAAACTGAACAAAAGTAGAATTTGTTCACAGGGCTATTGCTTTGAATTGCATTAAACTGTGAGTTGTTTGATTCACTCTTGTAGCTACAAACTTTCGTATGTCTCCCTGTCTAACAGCTAGCCCATCAAAGAAATAACATAAATGGATGGAACTAGGCTGCTGCTGTGTTCGTATCATGAGGGAAAAAACAACTGCAGATCATTTTAGATCGAAGTTGGGTGCGTTTTATAAGTTAAACACTTTGTGAAGACGAGTCACTCGTCATGTTGCTGGGATGTGTGTCTGTGTGTTCATCTCACAAACTTGGGCCAAACACTTGTTGCTTCAAATTCTAACTTTATTGTGCATTTGTTTGCCCTTTCCTGATTAGGAGGACAGTGTTTTGAACCAGGGAATGTACGTGCACACACAATACTCACACAGCAGCACACAGATAATTCAAACAAACACAGCTCGCATCAAACACTTCATCCAGGGTCTTAAATGTAATTCTGTGTCTATGTGCTGTGTACACATCGTCTTGGTATTAGCAGTCGACAGTAAAGTGTAGCTCATTAGAAGTGCTATTACAATATTCTAATAAGAGGAGCCACAGCGAGGCATGAAGACACAGTGTTTGATTATCTCCACTCCGTCTCGCTGGCTCCACCCCTGCACATCCTGATCCATTCTCTCTGATTCATCCACAAAGCAGCGTGGTTTAATAGGCCTCTGTGTAATGAGAGAGCCTACAGCCAGGTAGAGCAAAGCTCAGGAAATGATAGTGTGCATCAAAGACACACACACACACACACACACACACACACACACACACACACACACACACACACACACACACATACACACACGCTGATACAGAGGCAAATAACACTATTGTTGGATGGATGCCTTAGATAGGCAGTGTTATACAGTTGGTTGAATGGTTAAAATATTCCATCACAGAAGGATTTTTTTGAATATAAATTTTGTGATATGATATGAACAATGTAATTTATAAAAAAAAAACAATTTAAAAATTATTAGAAGTAGGATCGGGCATCGAGAATCGACTTGGGAAAAAAAGTTAGTTTTTTATTGGAATCGTTTGGAAAATTAGTTTCTGAATTTGCATTAGTTTTGGTTTCTGTAGCGTCCACCGTACTTCCAGGGTCTTGTTGTGGTCCAGACGTGGAGCACAGAAAGCAGCACTGTTAACGTGTGGCTTTATTTGAGGTTGAAAAAGCCCGGTAAAACTGTAAATTGCCATTGAATCAAAATAAAAATGTAATGAAATAGCATGTGACCCGTTTCTACTCTACCACTAAAATAATCAGAATCGATAAGAACGGGAATAAAAACTGGAATCAGAACGATGCCCAACCCTAATTAGAAATCATTTATTGGCGAAACCGGTGCATTAACATCATCAAATCAATGCAACAATCCTGTAAACACATTGCCCATAATGAGCTAATACAGCCAGAGATACGGTATTAAAGGTTGCTTTGATAAAAACGGTACTGCATATGCCTTCTGGCTGACAAACTGCTGCCATATCACATATTCCTTATCATATCGTCAGACCTCGTTTTGAGTATTAAACAATAGTCACCTATAGAGCACAAAGGCAGTGTTCATCTTGGAGCACAGCAATCAAAATATATCCCACTGTCACGGTTCCATAGGAAAAAAAAAGCACCATAATAAACATCCATCTATTCACACATTTTTAATCTAAAACTGAAGTGCATCTATTCCATCAGACAGATTGACACATTCTGCTGAAACACATTCTAGTATGGACAGTGATTGAAATATGGGCTCATCCTGCACTCGTGCACATCAAAATAATCTGCCGCATAAAGCCATCACAAATATTTAACCCTCCTGTTGTCCTCGGGTCAAATTTGACCCCTTTAAAAAAAATGTCTATATCTGAAGTAGGGGTTTCTTTATAACCAAATTACCACAACAAAATGGATTGAATTCCATACAACACGCTTTGCAAATACAGTTGATCACTTTCATTCCTGACTAAACTCATCTGTATACTATTAGTCAAAATATTTCATATTTTCTGTTTTTTTGTCATATTACGCATAATTCTATACTGTATGAGGGTTATTGACCGTAAATTCCAAAAAGTACTGTAAAACTAGTGGTGGTAAGGTGGTGTTAGTGAAAACTTCTGAAAAAGTATGAAAAAGGGGCAAAAATGTCAAATTTTTGTCTGTTTTTGACCCAGGAGGACAACACAGAATTCGGAAAAAAAATAAAACAACTCGAAAGAATCAAAGTTGCTTCAGCAGAATCAAAGATGTTCTTTTTCCTTGTCAAAACCTGGCATCTACATTACCCACAAGACAACTTGAACACCGACAGTTCGGGCGGAGCTTCAAGTGTCTTTGGTCAAAGGTCCATATTTCTTATTTATTCTCAAACTTCAAAGTTGTCTTCAGACCCAACGACGCTAACTCAGGGAGCATCACTCTAGGATATTATCTGATTCAACACAGCTTCCTCTAGAGCTGTTCCTCTTCCTCTGCTTGTGTTTTATTTGCTCTGGCATTGTTTTGGCCGCCCTCCTGTTCATACAAATTTCCTGCCGGGCCCGGCCGTGGGCGGACCGATCACAACCAGCATCGCAGTCCTATAGGTCAGTCCAGCGCAATGTAAAAGGTTCACAAAACTCAGATCCCATATGAATCAAGTTTCTGTTACTGTGCGTTTAATTGCTCTAATTGGTTGTAGCGGAGACAGTTTAGAACCGAGACAGTTTCCTGAATCGTTGTCACTTGGGCTCCGCCACTGCCACGCTGCTTGAAATCTTTAGTGTAGAGGTTCTTTGGTTGTAGGTCACATTTAGTTGCTCTGATTGGCTGTAGGTCAAATGCTATTGCTCTGATTGGCTATAGATCATGTTTTGTTGCCCTGATTGGCTGTAGGTCTATCCAATTGCATGCAGAGGCATTTTGCTCGGCCAAAAAACGAACTGAGAGGAGACTAATATGCATTTTCTAATTCATGTCCCCATGCCACTTGTACTTGTAAACAGTTCTTTCAGACTTTACGTAACACAGCACTTCTGCCCCTACTAGCCTTTCTCCTCTTAATTAATATTCCATCCCTCACTGTGACACGGTGAGGGCTCATTTTAAACTTTAAAAATGTTGGCATGGCTCATAACTTTTGACCTATTCCAGCATTTTTTCACTGGGTTTTGAAGCTGACAAAATGAAACAAGGGCACTTGAATGGTACTGTGGCTGAATGAAAGAATGACGAGATAAGTGTAGCTTTACTGCTACATCTGTCATCCCCAGAGATGTATACCTTTTTCTTTAATAAACGGCTAATATCTGTCAGGTATTCTAAGGGAATGTTTGGAATTGACCATCGGAGGAAAACTGGGGTCTTTTAATTCTTAGTTGAGGGGATGGTCATCCAACTTTTTTTAGTCTAGGGGGGAGGGTCATCCAACTTTTGTATTCATGAAAATAGCAAAATTTCAAAGTGGCATGCCTTTTTTTTCCTAATCATTTTGGAGGGTCATAGAAAAATATATAACTGGCGAAGGGAGGATCAAGTCTTATTTGACCCTTATATAAAAAACGAACAGTCCCTAATGACTGATTGATCCAGTCAGTGGTGACAATGTATTTGCCCACCAACAAAGAACCCCGGCATCAAGGAGAAGAGAAACCCGCTCCCCTGCACTCTGCTTTTGATATTCAAGGGGCAGGCAGCCATTAGAAGGCCAGAGATAGTGGCATTCTCCACACACGGCCGGCCTCCGTGTACCTCGCTCTAATCTGTTGCATTTTATTGATTTTCTTCACCTTCATTTCTAACGCTATTTACAGTATGTTGAGGCTGCGGATGGAGACAAGGACTGAATTCACAAAAGAATGCAGATAAAGTGTGTTAGTAACAGTCAGGTGGTGCAGTGCAATTCTGGCCTTTCCTTTTAGATGATTAAATCCCTCTAACTATCTGAGGGTGGCAGGAATGGCAGGTAGGTGCCTTCCATCGGCAGCCTGTAAATTGAGGGATGAAGTGTGCATTTTCAAAGAGCTGCAGCATCATGCCAGCCTCCTACAGCGTGGGTCCCCTGATGACGTCTTGCCCAAGCACCGGTCTCAGTGATACACAAAGCAAACTGGCTTGTAGTAACTTGATCTGTCATTCTGTAGGGCTTTTTATTTCATTATAAATCTCAATTTTCATTTCCATTAAATTAGGGCTGTAACTCACAATTGTTTTCATTATCGATTCATCTGTTGATTCTTTTCCCAAAGTAATGATTTTTTTTTAAAAGTGTCCATCAGAATATTACAGAGCCTGGTGAGACATCTTTGAATTTCCTGTCTGAAGCTCCAACATCAAAGATCATCAAACACAGTGAAAAGTGGCAAATCATCTCTACAGGTTGTTGTGAGCCGCCTGGCAGAAAACAACCTTTAACTGCCCATCTCAGCCGTAGCAACCCATTTTGACTGAAAATGACATAGGACGGAAGATTACTGCGGCCCCTTGAAATCCTTGAAAGTTTTTGAATTTGAGGAGGGAAACCAAGGTATTGAAGGCTTTTGTATATAGACATGGGTTATTGAAAGTGTTTTCATTTTGTGCTAGTTGAATTCAAAATGTAATTTTTGCTAAACTCTATTATGATTATTGAACTTTCTTACTGACTTTTATAGGGTTCTATGTTGACAAAATGCGACAAAAGTGTAAAAAAAAGTAGAAAAAAGAAAATAATTATTTATAAGCTGCTCTCATGTCAGGGAGTCTTATGGGAGTCCTGAATCAAAAATTAAGACCCGAAAAGTAATATTATAGATGCTCTTTAAGAAGATGTGGGAACCGTGGAATACATCACTCACTACAAAACAAAATATAAAAATAAGATTAAACATAAGCAGCCCCTCCTAAGAAGAAATCATTTAACATCTAATGAACACGGTTTCGGGCTGAATGGATTAAGTGAAACTAAATTGCTATTCATTTTGATTATTTCGAAGGTTAAATCAGCAAGGATGTGCAATTTGGCTTTACTTCAGGGACGTATCGATTATGAGAATCATTTTTAAGACATTTTCTCCTCAATTGACAAATTTATCAGTTGACTAATCATTTCAGCAATACATCAAACAAAGCACAAAATTCTAAACTTTCACAGAACTTGTACCCTGAATTTGAATTCAAGTCACACAAAATATAGGCCGCTTGCAAATTCCTTGAAACAGCTTTCCCAGATCTACAAATTCAGATCTTACTTCCTGTTTTTGTCATAGTATCAGTGTCCTTCAGAATAAAATACCTCTAATGGTCGTTGTTAGCCATTCTGTCTCAATGAGTGTATGAAGTTCTGCCAGTATCAGAGAAATTTGCGTTGAAGGTTGGATGAGAAAAGCATTAAAAAAAACTAAAAGGACATTTACTGAATACATAATTGTATGAATAACACATTTTATTTTAAATATTGTAGTTGTAGGCTACTATTTACTGAAATATGATAACAGATGTAGCTGCCTGTGTTTCTCATTTGACTTGTCTACATTAAATCAGGTTGTCTGATATGAAACTCGTCCTTTGTATAGGAAATAGTCTCTACTTCAGTCATCAAACAGAATGACAGGCTACCTTAGGCATCTATTGTGCCAGGTTGCCTGTGCTAGGCATTTCCTCTGACAGCTCATAGCACTTTCCATTTGCTAATGATTAGTTTGTGCCCCAGAATATGGGCTGTTTGTACCCACTCTGCACTGGAGAATCATACTTTATCAAGGAGAGAGGGGTCACAATCACAGTAGAGAGAGGCTCCGAGTGTCCTATTACCTATTCCGTAGTTTTGTGTATTTCTATCTAAGAGTCCTATATTTTGTGAAAGCTCTTGTAGCAGTAACATTACCTCTCATAGTCTGCATAAAGCGAACCACGTTTAAAATGCCAAATCAAATGAAAGCCCAAGGCAACGGAAAATGGACTGTTCTTATATAACGTTTTTCTAGTCTTAACATCTACTCAAAGCTCTTTACATAGTACAGGAACCATGTTCTGCTCATTTTCAGGTTCATAATTGTATTTTGAGGTTGTACCAGAATAGGTTTACATGGTTTCATTTTCAAAAAACAGCATATTTTTGTTGTACTGCATATTGCTGAAGATCGTCTTTTCACCCTGTGTGTAGGTGTGTTTTAGCTACAGAGTGAGACATCTCACTTCTTTCCCATGTTGTTGGGAGTCGCACATGCGCAGTAGCTTGGTAATGATAACATTAGCTAGCTAATTGTTTTTCCTACTTTGGTCAGTACAAGGCAGGATTAGCTGGGAGACTTTTTCTAAATGAGGGGCACTTGTGGAATACCTGCAGAACAGGGACATGGAAGTAGTTCTTTTGGAGATTATGGTGAACTAGTGTGTGTTGTAGTGTAACAGATGTGGACACTTCAACTGATGTTTTTCCAGAATTAATTTTTCTGCAGAAGACAAAATCACATCAGTGGCCTGTTTCACATATTCATAACACCATCTGCACCTCAGCTATACAAGACCTTTGAACCATCCATGTAATATTAGGACAATTTGGATAAAAGATTCCCACATTTCTGATGTGGAGACTTTTAAAAACGAGGCAAATTTGACCCTAGGATAACAGGAGGGTTAAAGAAAGAATTTTGATGTCATGGGTTATGGAATCACTACCCATTATTCCAATGTAGTCAAACCAACACTGTGCAGTGGTAGTAGTTCCAGCAGCAGTTAAGTAGGCAATTCCTCAATGTGTCTGGACTCAATTAAACTGTTTCTGCATGTTTGTACACCCTTCAACTTCAACGGCACGGTGGTGTGTGTGTGTGTGTGTGTGTGTTGTTTTTGTCACAGCTTTTTGATTGATAGATGTTGAGCCGCTGCAGCAGTGATTCACATCCTTCACTGTGTTTACCTGCAATTATTGTGCAGAAGCCTTTTGCCATACACAAAATACATACACACACACACTCAAATATAAAAAATGACCAAAATACCTGGTCGCAGTTGCTTGCACTTTGTGAAAAATCGTCATCAACCACCACCCAAATCAATCTGTCCGTCCCCCTCCCTTTATGTGTAACCACAGGGTTCCTTTCTCCGCCGCAACTGCCGCCCACTTATGGTTCAACTCGCTGAGAGAATAACTGCTGAAGCTTCCAATCTGACCGCCAACCACAGCGCTAACACATCAGCTGAGCTGCAGACACAACCACAGCCGGCTATTACCCAGACTGCCAACCTCTGCTGGTTTGGAAGCTGCACTCGGGGTGAGTACAGTCCCCCTGCAATGGCCTGCTGGGGCAAATATACTGTTTCTGTCTAGGTCTACAAGTTTAACCACGGCGAACACAACTCGCAATTGTTATTGCATGAAAGGGGGTTTATATGATGTCTTTCTGGGGTTGGGGTTCAGTAAGTAAGTAAAGTTTATTTCTAGAGCACATTGAAACGCAGCTCAAGCTGACCAAAGTGCTGTACTAAGAAGCACCAAGGTGCTGTTTTAAAGCATTGAAATGTCAAAATAAAGTATAAACTAAACACATAACAAAAAGTGTCCCAACAACAAGCAGCAATTTAGAAATACAGAAATATAGACATAACAGAATTCACGATTAATGTGTTAAAAAGGCCAGAGAGTAAAAATGTCTTTAGCCGGAAACGGAGGGAGCACATTGATATCTAAAGACAGCTGCTTCCACAATAAGCATCTTATTTTTTTGAATCCCTTTTTGAATAGTTTGTGTAGTTAGCTGAAAGTCAAATTAAATGAAAAGTCAAATGTTTTATGAGTAAAGAAATCCATTCTCTCTCAACTCGTTTGATAGGCCTTAAGAATGCATGTAATGTGTTTTAGTGAAATATCTTTAACCCTCTGAGGTCCAAGGACATTATCACATATATTCTTCCTTTTAAGGGTATTGGCCTGATCCCCATGTGTTTTCTATCACAATGTTCAGAACATACTCAGCTTTCTGTATAGTGACACCCAAAATTGTTCCAGAGCAATGCATACAGAGATACTTTGGCCCTGAAGAGGAAGTATTTCTGCTAATCTCTTTTGAAAACATACTCAGGGGTTAAAATTGGGATTTGTTATGTGCAGGGGCTCTCCCTAGGTGGTCTGGGAGTATGCCCCCCACCCCAAGAATTGTTTAAAAAAATAAACCATTACATTTGACACTTTCTAGAGAGTTTTGTGCAAATAAATGGTGAATATGAGTCTTACATGATATGGGCAAACTGCAAGGTTTGCGTTGCCTATACTGTAGTATCAACAGAGGGCATTTAGCGTTTACATTACTGTTAATCAGTCATCACATGATTACACATTGTTTTACCTTGTTATGATATAGGAAGTGACCGTTACAATGTGCCAGACATAATGTGCCACATGAAGAGACAGTGCAGCATACGACAGTAGCAACAGCCGAGACGATTTGGATCTCTGGTAACCAGGTCCACGTCAAACGGCTTGGTCAGAAACATGACCTGGTAGCGCGGGTTGGAGCTTCCAAGTAACCGGGCTTCCACCCATTTTATCTTTTAATCCTGCAGACGTAGACACTTATGTGCCGGGGCTGGGCTCCGGAGAGGCTCGGCCAAATTTAAACACTGCCTACACTCAATTATTTTGGTGCATGAAATGCGTTTACAAAAGTCTTGGGTTCAGCAAAGTAGCATAATATGTGAAGAAAATAGTAAATAAATCACACAGACTTGCCGGTAACCTAACCCACAAAGGAGGAGCGTTGGTTTCTATAAAGGCAGAAAAAATGGTGACTCTCATTAACATAGTCCACATTACTCCTGTTATTGATCCCGTGAATGGATCTAATGTGTGGGAACATACTGCTGAAATGTTACCTTGTTTTATTGTTTTTTCCGCTTGCACATCACTTGGTGCAACTTTGTGAATAGATTTCACATTTCATGATGGGATTTTCATTCTAATTGTGTTCTCTTTAGCATCATTGCTTAATGCAAATATACTCATTATGATCCATCATTCTATGTAGGAGAAGCACTATCAATTTACTGCATCGTCTTATTTCTCAACCTGGGTATTCGTAATGAACATGTCATCGTCTGAAGCTAAATGAATTAAAGTTCCCTTTGGTTTTAGCGCCCTAGTGTGCATCAAGCCAGTGGCACACACTCCTCAAAGCCCCCCACCAACCCCCCAACCTGATCTCCATCTTTGAAATAGAAAGAGGAACGCCAGTGTGATTGAACTCCTCTCTTTTATTTCTCCCCCCTTGCTCGTTTCCCTCTGATTGAATGTGTTTTATCTATTCGTGTGGGGGGGCGCAGGGGGAATGGATTCGGAAGAAGGCGAGAGGGATGGGGAGGAGGTGATCGGAGGGATCTGCGGCACAAGTCGCCGTGATGAAAGGGGTCTTTCACTCTTTAACTCTCCCGTCTTTCCTCTTTTCAGCTGTTTGAGGCATCTCATCAAACGGGCCTCAATAGTAGACGTGACACTATCTGTCTCCCCTCCACCACCATCACATCCTCTCTTGTTGGTATCTCACCCACACATCCTTCCATTCGTCCCACCCTAGCTATCTATCTCGACTCTGTCTTCTATCTACCTGCGGCCCCCGGCATATGTCCACCCAGTTCACCCGCTCACAATGCCGCTCAGTGACCGCTGACAGGAGGCCAGAGGAAAGTTAGCCCAGCTTACGTTAAAGCTGAAAAGGTTTAACATTTAAGCCCCGGTCCTAGAGTTCCTGTGTTTCCTGTTTCCTATACAGGTCATAAGTGACATAGCAAGGACGCTTAATGGTTTGATTGAATAGATATCCCCACACGCCTCTATCGCCGTCAACGCCAGTGGTGTAATGCAACCAAGTACATTTACTCAAGTACAGTACTTAAATACAAATGTTGAGGTACTTGTACTTGAGTCTTTTCTTTTCATGCCACTTTCTACTTCTACTCCAGTACATTTCAGAGAGAAGTAGTGTACTTTTTACTACTCTATATTATTCTGACAACTTCAGTTACTTTTAAAATGCAATGTTTTTTTATTATTTTATTTCTTATTATTTCATGTATATTGTATGTATGCATGTATATTGTATCCTTCTTCCACCACTGCAGGCATGACGTTGACTGCTTTCAGACTGTACAAACACCACTTCTGCACAGTACGTTGTACCCGGTATGTTGGCCCTAAACACACTCAACATACTGTACACCTGATTGGCTCATCGGACTCTGGTCACTGGGCTGGCATTGACCTCTGCTTTCGAACTCTGGTTTTCAATGAGTCGTAAGGACTACCGTACGATTGTGATGTCACAAGTATAACACATATAGGTAGAATGTGCCGCTACACCGGCGTTAGTCATTCCCCGGCTGCCATAACGGTGCAGAGACTCGGAGAGCGTAAATGCAGCAAACCCAGACCAATCAAAGCAGACTGGGCTTTTTCGAGAGGTCGTCCTAAAGAAGACAGGCGCTAAAACGGAGTCTTTCCGACAAGAGGCTGAATACAAGTATATTTAGACAGTATGAGAAAACGAATACATATTTTTTAACATTAAAGCCTGTAAACATGTTCTGGTAGAAACTAGGGGTGGGAATCACCAGAGGCCTCACAATACGATAGCATCCCAAATTTCAAATGATGTCCCCAAAAGGATACGTTTTTATTTAAAAGATACATTTCTCTGTTTGTTCATATCACTTCAATTTTATTGCTGCAAAGTGGGATTGTCGAGCAGACAAACTAACTAACACGTATATAATAAAGGAACAATCCTTGGCTTCTGTGTATCGATACAGTATTGCCGCGGAAAATATCGCAATACTATGCTGTATCACTTTTTTCCCCCACCCCTAGTAGAAACCCAAAATACAAGTATGATCCTGAAAATTGGACGTTTAAGAAATATCCATTGACATGGCTGTTTGTTTTATACCTGCACATACATCAACCAATCAGATAACACACACTGGATCCACAGGTTGAGATCTGTGATGTGTGCACAGTTGCTCCACTGTGAGCCTCTGCTATATTTTAACTCCCTTTTCTTGAATAGCTTTGCCATAACTTTTACATTTGTCTTTGCAGAAGCCTAATTCCATCTTAATTAGCTTAACAAATTAGTCAATTTACTAAATACATCAATGACAATTTAGATAAATGATTTAAAAAAAGTTACCAAACACCTGCTGCTAACAGCTTTTCCTGAACGTTTCTCACGCATCAATGTCATTATTTGTACAAACTTTGTAAAACAAAGCTGACGTTCAATCTGCCTGTGTTTACATGTTTTCTGCAAGTTATGGACAAAATTATAAAACAGTATGAAAAAAAAGATTATTTGACAGATTAAACTACCAAAAAAAAAACTTAAAACTAATCCCCAAACTTTGCTCCGGCACCCATTCAGGCGTAGAGTTGCAGAATTGTGCTTAGTTTTATATTTATTCCATCTCAATTGGTAATTTGCCCTGTTTCCTTCTGCTGGGTTTAAAAAAGGAGTCTCTCACAGTGAAAAACAGAGCTTTTCCGATCGAGGCTTTGTGAGGCTATGAGAATGACGCACTCAACAAAGACATTCAGTGAAAACACAGTATTTTTGTCTCGATCTAATAGATCACCTTTGGGACAAGGCACAGGAGCCAGTTTGCAGCCTGTGGGACATTCCTAGTTTCTTGTTTTAGTCACAGCGTTTAAAATTTTGTGATATCCCACAGATGCATGGAGCATCATAGCCAGAACAGGTGCAGCTGTGCAGGCCGGTTAGGGAATCGGGGGAGGCTAGCGGAGGTGGAAGTTTTGATGTTAAAAATAAAAATAAAAAAAGGTGGGAATAGAACTAGTGGGGAGTCAAGTTGGGAGGAAAGAACGGGTGGTGAAAGCTCTGCAGTTGAGAGAAAGAAAATGCTGGCAATTGGCGAGAAAGAAAAGATATGGTGAGGAGATATGTTTAAAGAGGTGCGCAGGAGATGGATAAAGGGAGGAGTGGAATGAGAGAGGGCGAGAGATAATGAGAGGGGGAAAGAGAGTGAGCGGAATGAGAAGATAGAGACGATTTCCTATTCCGTCAGACGCACTGTGGCTCATTCATTATATTCCCCAGGCAATTACCCAGGCCACCTGCTTTGTCTCTCCCCTCATTGTTTCCATCTCTCTCTGTCAGTATCTTTCTCTCTGTCTTTCACTCGATCTTTGTCTGTCATTGTCTCTATCGCTTCTTCGCCATCCCTGTGTGATCCTTGCTGCTGTGCCAACTCTTTCCCCTTGCTCGCCTCATTTCTCGGTTTCTCTCCCCACATTGTCTCTATGCTTCTGCTTTTTTTTGTGCGTCTGGTTGTTTAATGTGAAAACACTGACAGATTGGTGTGCGTGTGTGCGTGTGTGTGTGTGTGTGTGTGTGTGTGTGTGTGTGTGTGTGTGTGTGTGTGTGTGTGTGTGTGTGTGTGTGTGTGTGTGAGTGTGTGAGTGTGTGAGTGTGTGCGCGCGTGCCTGTGATGTTGGGCCAGTCCTAATGAGCTCAGCCTTGCATTTAGCAGGGTGCCAGGTCTCGGCTAGCTGCTGCTTCCCTCGTCTCAAATGCTCAAATTCACTCAACGTCTTTTTGGGTTAAACCCTCGGACCTGTAAATTTCCACCACTTTCCTGTTTTAAGTCTTTGTTCCGAAACACAAAATCCTTCAAAAGTGCTGTCAGTATAGGGAAAATGCTTTTCCTCCCATTGGCTTTAAACGGTATCACTTCCATCTCCGTGTTGCTTTATCCTGAGATGCTGAAGTCTTCTCCCTCAGTAAGACATGTAATTACCATAATGAAAAGTTAGTATTGTAGAACGAAATGTTAAAAGAAATGATGTCCACCCATGCGAATTCTGAGATGTTTTTTACAATCCAGTATGTGTATTTCATATATATGTGTATATATATATATATATAGTATACCAACCTCAATTCCATCATCATTGCAGTTATGTTTAACTTATTGTTGTCATTAAAACTCCTCTAAATGACCCTTCTTTAGGATTTTTTCCAGGTAACGAGATTGTCTTTATGAAGCTGTTGCCATGGCGCTAACCTCCATCATCATGGTGTTGGAAGTGACTTGATGTAGGCAAATATGCAATAGACACAGCCAGAATAAAATCAAAGTGGCAGGAGCTCTTTTCCACCATTGACCAAATTAAGATATCCACCACGTCACATTCCAGCTCAGGAACCAGGGTTTGTCCTGTTGCTATGGTTAGGGGTGTGATGAAGCGGGCTGTCTCTCTAAAGTTCAGATGTCAAGTCCCAGCTGCCCGAAGACCAGCAGGGGTCTGCGGCTGGAATGAGTAGGTTTGGCGATGGGACAGCCAAAGTGTCATTAGGACACAGTGGGCTCTAACATTAGACCTCATTACTGCTCTCTGATGGATCGGCCTAAATTACATCCTGGCAAAAAGGCTCATCTGCTGGTGAGAATAATAACAACTGAAGATCTCTCTCTCTCTCTCTCTCGCTCTCTCGCTCTCTCGCTCTCTCTCTCTCTCTCTCTCTCTCTCTCTCTCTCTCTCTCTCTCTCTCTCTCTCTCTCTCTCTCTCTCTCTCTCTTTCTTCTCACAGCCACCCTTTCTCTGTCTCTCCACGTGTGTGTTGTTCAAAATGAAGACATCAAAAGCCATTATAGTGAGAGAGTGAATAATACTTGTTGACGAAGGTGCTGGAATAATTGTGGCTACTTTACCTGGCAAGCATCATTATAATACATTGTAATAATAATGCAAATTCTATTTTTTAACACAGCAACATCTACCCCACACGACTCTCCCAACCCCCTGTACAGTATAGTTTGCCTGTATGGAATGCCTTTTATCTCTCTTTTACAGTAGTAAGACACACCGCTGACATTAAACATGCTACATGCAAGAGCTCCTCATGAATATTTCACTGCAAAATTACATGTGATGCCTCATTCTGATTCTAGCTTATAAATACATGCATTACAGCAATTGGAAACAGCAAGGGCCAGTTGGCTTCCTGCTATGATTTGTTGCAATTTTTATGGAGATTGCAGGTTTGTTTTTTCACAAAATATAAAAAAACAAAAAAACAATCCCGTTGCTGAAAGAAGCTGCATAGTGTTCATTCCTGTCATGGATTCCTTCATTAAAGTCAATCAATTTCATAATAGTCTATAAAGAGAAACTTCTACGCGAAGTGCCGTTTTCTCTTGCTTTTCTCACATTGGGATCTGTCTGTCCATAAATACACATTTTAACACTTACAAGCACGCCTGCGGCATGCTGCAAACACCCACACGCATCCCAGATTTCAAAGATGGGCAGGAATAATTCATTATTGTCCAGTTGGACTGAATGTGTGTAATGTTCATGGTGTGTGTTTGCTGTGTCTCTCTATGCTCCATACCGGGGACGTAATGGATCATCCTTATTCCCCAGCAGTGACCTTTTGCCTTCATGTGTTATCCTACAGCCTGCGGCCTATTGTTTTGACACCCCAGCAAACCTGCCCTGCGTTAGAGGCTCGGCAGGGCTGCAGGGGGTGCTGGTAGTGGGGCTGTGGTTGAGGCACACAGTACAAGGGTTAGACTGATACAATAACAACAACAATTGGCTGCTAAAAGGCTCAAACTGGTCCAGCCCTGTATCCAAGGAATTACCTTCATATTGGAAAATTCTGCACTTCATGATACAATGTCTATTGCCTGTGCAGGAAGTATTGTGCCTTTTATGTAGCCAGGCGGGGACTAAAAGTATTTCATTCACAACATTTGCAAGTTATTATTCGTAAACACTATGTTTCCCTAACCCTAACCATACTGTATAACAAATTACAATTTAACACTTACTTAAAATCATCTCAGTTGTGTCTTCGGTTTTGAACCTGCAAACTTCCATTTCAATGCAATTCAATTTTAGTAATAGTATCAAATCATAACAACAGTTATCTAAAGACGCTTTACAGATAGAGTAGGTCTAGTCCACACTCTATAATTTACAAAGATCCAACAATTCTAGTAATTCCCTCAAGAGTAAGCATTTAGTGGTGAGGAAAACTTCCTTTTAGGAAGAAACCTGGGACAGACCCAGGCTCTTGGTAGGCGGTGTCTGACGGTGCCGGTTGGGGGGGGGGTGATGAAAAGTGGCAATAACAGTCATAATAAAAGATAATGGAACAGTGACTTAAAATAGTAGTTATAGTAGTTCATTGCATAGCAGGGCACAGCAGAGCATAGCAGGTCGTGCAGCAGGACCATGGCAATAGCTGCAACCGTGATTTTGATGCCACCCTAATCCAAGGAACATGCTAGGTGAAAAAAACATAAGGACTCTATTGAGTACTCTATTAAATATCCAAATTTAATCATCAGATCATTTTTCCAATTCAGAAACTTGTATTTTTTTCTTTCTATTTTTCTTGTAGTTGTGTTTCTTTTCTGTGTTGTGTTGTGTTTTTGTTTGACTCCATGTCGTTATAAATGATGACCCCCCCTCCATGGTCCCTCGAGTATAAACCAAGGTTGAATGAATGTATAGTGGCATGCACAGACATTGTATATATGATAATTAAAAAAATTCTGACATTGGATGTAAAATTGTCATTTAACATAATGCAGAGTTTTGAACAACCGACATTCCTGTGAAACAGTAGCGTTCCATGTTATACAGTTTGTTAGATTCATTATTTCTTGAATGTTCGTTATCAAAATAAATTAAACACCACGTTATCAGCAGCTTATCACACATATATATGAACATCTAATTTTGGCAGATTGCAGTGCAGTATATTGAAACAAAACATGTTTTAAAAGCTGCATTTTTATGTATATTATTGTAAGTTGTCTAATGTGTTTGAACCTTGCACAGAATGTTTGTGTTCATGTAAAAAAAATATTAGAAAACATGTATGTATAGATAGATAGATAGATAGATAGATATTCATCTTATATTTTGATATCAGTATCTGCCTACAACAATCTGTTATTGGTCAACTTTCATTGTTCCTGGTATTATTGTCTTTGAATTGATGTGGCAATAAATCAGTCATATGTTTAGTCTAATCCTAAAACATTGATTTTCCACATCCTTCTTAAAACATGATGGATTGAAAGATACCACAGTATGAGCTGAGCTAAACAGATTAAATGCTGGTGAACACATGGAGAATGAGAGCTGTTGGGGACGATAAGCTTTCTGCTCTTCTAATACAGTCAATGAAAAGGCCTTCTTCTTGTAAGCCGTCAGTTTCCATAGTTAATTAAGGGAAAACCACATTTTAGCTGACTTCCTCTGCCCTCGTTTGCCTGTAAGAGAAGAAGTGCTCCCCCAACTCGTTCATAATGGACAACATTTTGAAGGTAATACATTGTTTTCCCTCCTCTGGTTTCCCCAGTGGTGTCACTGTCACCACATTTTTGTTCCTTTGTGCTTCACAAAGCAAACTGGACTCAAGTCCATAAACAGTCAAGCATGCAAGTGGAACCAGACAAACTGGCTTTTCTCCATGTGGCGTGGCGTGTTTTACGTGTGTCTCAGGCCCAGTGGGCAAGTACTCTGACGTCCCTGGCTTTGCTTTAATGAAGTACTCCAACTGTGATACACACATACTCGTATACACACTCATATACAAACAAATAATCTTGGACCACTATTGAGTCCTTGGCTGAGGACCTTTTTGTTTGCTTGTTCACAATTTATTTTTGGTATGATAACATTTTACTCACATGGTTAATAGCTGTAATGTAAAAACAGGGCAAAAGCATTCCAACAGTGTCAGTGACAATTCATTATTATGAGTGATACTGTAGAAATGATGGACAAAACTACAAAATTAAGACAAATAATATTGACATTTGCATTTCAGAAAAATATTAATAAGAAGAAAGAAACTTGAGCAAAGGGATCTAGGGTTTAAGCGTTAGCATCTAACCGCTAATCTGACCAGTAGCGGTGAAAAAGACTAGAGTGGCACTTATAGAGCGCAGGACTATGCTAAAGCCAGTGGTGCATTTGTGTACTCCTCGGATCTTTCCATTTCCCGAGATGGGAAGTCGTTCTTCGGACTTTGTTGTGTTCATGAGCTTTAAGCAGTGTGGAAACAAAATGGACGCTACGTATTAAATGTGTTATGTTGATAACTGTTTCCTGTATTTGCGAAGAGCAAAGAAGACTGATGAGGTGAGCCAAGAAATATAGTCAGGAACTAATTTCTCTGATTATTCCGACACCACATGAATGAATATAGAGAGGTCATTACAGAATGCAAAAATACATTAAGTGTCTATTGCAGAAATATTCCAACCATTGTATGAATCCGAATTGTTTGTCCTTGGGACACAATGGAGTTCACATTTCTCCCGGGATGATCATTGTGTGTGATACACTATGTCGGGGAAACAGACTGGAGTTAGTAATTAAAAGAAATTCAATAACACACACAACATGTATTGTATATTATCACTGATTCTACAAGTGTGGAAAGTCGACCCATTTTAGTAACTGAAATTTCTTCATGAAAATTAGGACTACATGGTGACATGACTGCAGGACCTCAATTGGCCAGAGGGTTGCAATCATCCAGGCTTTCCACTGGCTGGAAACTTGCTAAGATCGAGCCATTGGCTCTGGGCTTAGATCTGGACCAACACTGGCCCCGGGCTTTCATTCATTGAGGCCACTGTAATGCTGCTGGTTCATTGGAATAGTGATCCAATGAGTGTTTCTCTTATTCACAATCCCAGCTTAATGGGCCATGTTAGTAAAGATATATTTTATGTAACCAGACCACATCTTTTTATAGGCATCATCATTAAGACGGAGCTTACATAAGGCCCTCCTCTGCCGGGCTGCTTATAAAGGTGGGACGGTCGCCAAAAATTAAAGCAAAAGAAATGTTACCCCCCCTCCCCCCCACCACACATGTAACACCCCGCACCCCCAGCCTGACACTCACCGGCTGCACCACACATGCACCATGGGAGCCTGTTACCATGGTTACAGCTGGCAACAGCTCCGCTAGGGCTCTGGCAACCCACCATCGCTACCGTCCTTTCTCTTGTTTTCCCTCCTTCAATCTTTATCTCCTCTTTCCTTCTCTCCCTCTCTGCGGTTTACCTTGTGAACCGCAGAGAGCCGCCCCCCCACCCCTCTCACGCTGGCTCCCTCTGCCCCCTCTCAGTCTCTGAGGTGTTTTACTGTGGTGTAGATTTCAGGAGCTGTTTTCCCCTCAGTCTCATTGGACTCATTAGTGTCCTTTACCGAGGCTCTGTCTGCAACACAGCGCACACACAGTCCTGTGTGTCTTTGCGTGTGTATGTATGTTTTTGAAACTGCAATGGTCTACTGGCATGCAGGAGGGTGCACGCCACTGTGTGTTTTTTTTGCGTGTGCGCTCCTCCTCATTCAGGGGCCCGAGCAGCCCATAATTACGGAAGCTTCAGGCTGATGCTGCCTATGTTTGATTACAGTGATCAAGGGCCAAGTTATAGAGACTAAAAGTGCCATCCCCGAGTGTCAGCATGCTTGTGTGTTTGTGTGTGTGTGTGTGTGTGTGTGTGTGTGTGCGTGTGTGCGCCTTTGCAAGCGAAGAAGAGTTGGAAAACAGAGCAAAGTAAAATATTTATGTCAGAAGTTCACATTAAGGCGAGCAAAACAAACCAGCGGGAACTAAAATAACCATTCATATAAATTATGAGCGTGTGAGAGCTGCTCCTACTAACTTCAGAGTTTCATTTCGGTAAATGCAGCTCCCCTTCTCACGCTAAGTCGGGAACGATAGGTTTGTGTTGGCCTGAGAAAGGTGTTTATATCAATGTGCATGAGTGCTCAGCAATGGCAAAGAGACAAGCAGAGCCTGTTTAGTGAGTGTTATGTGTATGGGTAGACGTTGATTGGCGGTCATTTATAAATAATGGTGCATAATGTAGTACATCCACTCCGATGGAAGTGACTGGCTCAGTAAAACATGAGGCCTCCAGTCAGGGGATGAAATTTTAAATCGAAGCAGAAAGAATATATGAGCAGATTCTCCCTGGGGATTGTGTGTGTGTGTTTGTTTGCATGTGCGTACTTATCTGTGTGAGCATTTGTAAGACACTTGTCCAGGCTGAAACCAAAAACTCTTATCAAATGTCAGGCCAGCTGGCTGAGCGATGGAGAGGAGTCTGTGCGTGAGCTGGCTAAAGTGTAGAATGATGCACACAAGCATAACGTAGGAAAAATATTAGTTTCTGTGGCTTACCAATTTTTTTTTTTAGTGTGTGTTTTGGTGCAGTCGCTAACACTGAATAAGTATGTAGCAGTTGGATTGAGATGATGCATCTTCCTCTCGCTATCTTGTCACAGGCACCTCCTAAACGGCGGCAGATAACAGCAACGGGAAACATCTCGGCTTGTTATCTCATCGCTCCCTATTTCCTTTTGTCGCTGTGACAAAAACCTCTAATGCGAGAATTTTCTTTTTTTTTTAAAGCGAAGGAACTCATTTGCCGCCGTAGACTTGTTGCCTGCTGGGCTGGTGAATAAAGAGAAGAGGCTGGAGAATGGTTTCTGTTCAGGGAGCTTTTTCACATTCCAATGCTTGTCAGACCTGATACCTCTCTGCCTTTAATAGGGGCACAGGAGAGGACAGGCAGCATCTGCTGTCAAAACCAAATTATCTTCTGTCAACAAAGCAGGAGGCTGAAGCGCTGCCTTAGCCAGGCCTGTGGTCTCACACACACACACACACACACACACACACACACGCACAGTTACTCATACATCTTTGCGTTTGGCCATTAAAGGTCACTTAAGTCAAGGCCAATTGGGATTTTTATTTTTTTATTTTATTGACTTATGATAATTTTGTGGTCAGAAGTGCACACAGCTAAACTCCGGCTCAGTTGGAATTGGTGTTGGATTAGGTAGAATACATCATCAGCTGGTGCTATGCCCTGCAGCCGTCTGACAGTTTCATGATGGAGGGGACAGTCCAGAGCTGTCGAGCCACAGAAGCGCCCCTTCTCCCAAGAGAAAAATGGTGTGTGTGTGTGTGTGTGTGTGTGTGTGTGTGTGTGTGTGTGTGTGTGTGTGTGTGTGTGTGGGGGGGGGGGGGCGGTACAGAATCACTGTAAGTCAATATATGGCACCATGAATCAAATTAGCTTGGGAGGAGATACCTCATTCCACCATGTTGCTCTGAGCCTAAGTGAAGGATTGCCAGCTGTAATAAAAAGGTCAATGATTTAAGATACAGGAGCTAAATGAAGCCATATATTTTTTTATTTATTATCTTTTATGGGAAAGGCATTGACCTGGGCTCTTTGTAGGATGCAGCCGTCTGCACCGCCCCAACTGTGGTACTTTATGTTGACAATTAGGCCTGTTACAATTATAACAATTGTCTAATTGTCAATTATTTTCCATAATCTCAGTTTTTTTGTTTAACCACAATTCATTGCTGACATTAAGTAATTATTATTTATGTATTGATTGTTATTAATAACTATTGGTTGGACTGGTGTTTCTGGCCTAAATATCTGCCTGACAAACCCTCTGATTCAATAACCATCTTTTTTATTTGAAAATAAAGAGGGATTTGCACTTTTCCGGCTTAGAATTACGGTAGGAACCGCTAAAAACACAACAACAATGCCCTCTCTTGGCTTAAAATAACTCACCGTTGTCGGCTATGGCCGCTGAACAGGCTACTCATTGTAAACAAATTTGGCCCTCGTGCCTGTTCTTCCAGTTAATTTAACAGTTTGCAGGGTTAGCAAGGTTAGCAAGGTTAGCATGGCGGCGTTAGCAAGGACCCGTCGGGCTCACTTTACTGACTGTGCCTCGATTTGTTTTTGCAAGTAACCAACTCGGGTACTCTAGATATAATTTAATGTGAGTAAAGGGATGTTGAAATCACCTAAAATGCCCTTCCTATGTAGCTGTGATAAATTAGCCTGAAGCTAATGCTTAGCTACATGTTCAGGAGGAAATTAGACAACTCAACGTCCTTTTTGGGGTCTTATCTTGCTCCGTCTTTCTTTCAAATACATCTCCAATATATATTATTAATTAATAGTCTTAATAATTAATATTGTGTTGAGAAAAGACAGTATTTCAACTCAGCATGTTTTCTTACTATCTGATGACGCATTGGGATTCATTTATAGTATACAGTAAATATATTAAACGACAAAACGCTTTTACATAGTACAGGAACCATTCACACACATTCATACACTGTAGCTGAGGCTCCCATACAAGGTGCCACCTGCTAAACACACACACACATTTACACTCCAATGGCACAGCATCGAGGGAAACTGTGGCCCTCAGCGTCTTGCCCAAGGACACTTCGACATGGGACTGCAGGGCCAGGAGGATCAAACCACCAACCTTGCGATTGGCAGGCGACCCTCTACCGCTGAGCCACAGCCACGCCAATATTACATATTTAAGTTCATTAAATAAATTAAGCATAAGTAATTATAAATTAGCCCTCTGCATTTCTTTTTAAAGGTCCAATCTCACCTGAAAAAATACATTTGGGAAGAAGGTACTCCATTATCATCATCATCATCACATGAAATGGAGTACCTTCTTTCTTCTGGCTCTCACAACCAATGGCTGTCAGAACAGATAGTGGCTTACATGTTCTGAAGCACTTATTTAATAGAAATATCAGTGTAGCACTGATGATTGTAGTTTTTACACACACACACACACACACACACACACACACACACTTGCCATCTCCCCAGTTCATTCAGTTGGTATTCGCTATTCAGCCCCAAGTGCATGTGTCACATTTCTCAGCTGCATCTATTTTTCATGGAGGTAAATTGCATGGCACTGTTGTGCGCTGAACTCTGCCTCTGTAATCCACAGAGATGACCTCTAATAACACGGCCCTCCACCCCTCAAACACATCAACAGCGCTGAACCTCAGCACCAGCAGTCCCTCCATCAGTGCAGATATCTCTCGCTGTTTACTTTTAATGATCTTTGCTTTTCCCTTCCCTCTCTATTTATGTATCCTTTCTGTTATATTTGGTTCCTTCTTTCTTTCCACCTCTGGCCCCTCTGCTTTCTGTTCCATTTTTCTTGTTGTTTTCTTACTGCTTCCCATTTCTTTCCTTTACATTTCTTTTGTTTTCCTTTCCTGCCTTTTCTACTGCATTCTTTTTTTGTTGTATACCTCTTCCGCTTTATTTCCTCTTTTCTTTTCTGGCCTGTTACCTTTTCTCTACGCTTTATTTCCACCAAGGAAAAAAGTTTTCAGTTTGTGAAACTTGGGGGTGAAGTTCGGGCCAAGGAAGAACCCATTACATTTTGGAGAGAATCGCGCATATTATTTTTCAGTTTGGTTAAATTTGAGAGATGGGGCATAGCTTTGGGTGGAGATCTGCGCTCTTTGAGTGCCCTTATAGTTTTTTTTTTTCTTCTTTTCAATTCCATTGTTTTCTTTTTCCCTCTTCTATTCACCATCATTTATCTCTTTCTTTTTCACCCATTCAGATTCATCTCCCTCCTTGAATATTAAGCACACAGTATGCTGTACTGTACTGTATCTGTGTGTTACAGATGTATGTGTGAATGTGAGCAGAAAGCCAGTCACTCTGGCAGCGTTCACATCCTCTTTGATCTAACGGGCGCTGGGGCTGGAGACAATAAACAGATGCTTTGATAGCCTGCGGCTCAGTGCAGCACCCTTACGCTCCTTTACACTGTAGAGGAGGATACACTGTTGCCTCGGGCAAATCATCCAATCATACTGTTTGTGTGTAGTGTGTGTGTAACACACACTTTCTTTTTCAGGTTTCTAATTTGTTTTTTTTGGGCAAATTTTAATCTTTGCTTTTTTTGGCTGACCATTTCTGTATTTTATTACAATGCTCAGCATTTCGTCTCATATCACATATATGTATATAAATATATATATAGAGTTTTTTGGGGGGGGATTTACTTAGGCCTTTTATTTTTTTAGGACAGCTGAAGACATGGGAGGGGGAGAGAGAGGGGAACACATTTTTGAATGTATATTTTATATAATTTTTTCCTCTTTTCTTTCTGTATTTTCTGAGATTTGTTTTTGTAAAAGCCTGACCAGGCAAATTAGCGGAGGCTTAGATGTTTATTATTGAGGTTGTAGTTTCCAGTGGTGTTGCCCTGGATTACATTGTATTGGTATGTGTTTCTAGTATTTTAGCCACTCCATTTACATACATGAGATAGGCGGAATATTATGAGCACCTGTCAAAATAATGGACTCCAGTACAAACCACCACCCACTATGACTTAAAGTAGAATTATTACCTTTCTGTTACGGTCAACAAAAAACCCTTAAAATGATATGCGTTGTAAAAGTAGAATTCATTGCAGACCTGTTGGATTGGATCATATTAGATTGTACACATGTACCTAATTGAGTGGCTGCTTAGTGTATATTTATTCTGATAACTTCTAATCCTGGTCGTTGGATGGATGGATGGGTGTAGGTGTGGCACACGTGCTGGATTCCCAGCAGCACTTTCTTTGAATAGCCACGCCGCTCATGACTAATGACAGACAGAAAGTTTACGGATGAAAGCTGATCACATATGTTGGACAGTCTGTGCATCAATCACACACACACACACACACACCTCACAAAAGGACAAACAGAGTGTCATGATCTTGTCAACACTTCTCTTTCGCTCAAATGTCTTGAATGCTGGTGAAACACACTTGACTATCCTCCTTTGAGTAGATGAAACGAGAAGAAACCAGCAGGCAGATTTATATAGATCCCATTTTTGTGTGGAGTCTTTTGAACAAAATCATTGTCACCATCTGATTTACAGCTGGCCAATAAAAAAGTTACCTAACTAAATCCACTCCAATTAAATGTGTCTCCCATATTTCCAGCCCAGAGTTCAGGGTTCCCAACACCTTTAATAATCCAGTGGTTTACCTGCTTATCATCACCACTGATAACAGTTAGGATACGGTTATGAAACAGGGACACATTGTGATCAGAGCTTTTAAACAAATCCATTTCAACCCTAACTTCCAAACCACTTTGGACAAGGGACTGTTAAATGTTACTTAAACTGACTATGAACTGCAACGTCTATGGCGTCAGGATTATCTCATATCTCGCGAGCGTGATAAAACACGCTCACAAGAAAATTATACCATTTTACACGTGCAGATATTACTCTTCGTAGACCATTTCCAAAATTGAGAGCTGTGCAGGCAGTTGCGAGCGTGAAACAGGGCATAGGGAGAGGCAAAGAATGGCACCTGCCATAAAACTAAGCAGCATGCGCACAGAGCAGCCAACACTCGCCGAGCGCCCATACATGCTCTCGCAGATAAACTAGCGTTACTATGGAACCCACGCAACTTCTAGGCAAGAGTCACCCGTCAATAGCATTCACACGCTGCTATTGGCCGGGCGTCCATGCTTACGTAAGGTAGCGTAACCCAATTTGTTCAGGTCCTATCCCCTGACCTATCAGCTATCCTAACCTTAACCACTTGAGGTCAATGCCTAACCCCAACCAATCAGGCTTCTTTGTAGGGCGGGACCTGCCTAGAAGTTACGTGGGATCCATAATAACACGGTAAACTATGCTTATGAAGTTGATTTGATTGCTTGCCCAAATGAATCTGACTTTTGACATTTTCATCTGCTCAGTCTGTAGGGAGTTGGGTTGGGAACCGGGGGGTCGCTGGTTCAGGTCCCCATTCGGACCAAATATGGAGTGTGGACTGGTATCTGAAGAGATGCTAGTTCACCTCCTGGGCACAGCCAAGGTGCTCCTGTGCAAGGCCTTTCTTAGTTTAACTTGATTGACTGATATCATTCAGGAAACCTGGAGTTGGTGTGCCGGCCAAAGAAGTCATTTTCTGTCTTTATTATCAATGTAGTGCCAAATAGCACCAAAAATAGAGGACTGTATAAATATCTCTCGTCCATTCTGCTGTTGGGATACGTGCGTTGATTTGAAGTATACGACCAAACAACTAACAGCTCAGCATCAAATTTGTTGTTGCTCATTGTTGCAGAGCTGCTTCCCATTTTGTTAACTTTATTGTTTCTGGCCACTTCTTCGTATCACATTCAAATATTTTACACCACATTAACATTACTTCCCATAAATTAAATGGTTGATACCTCATGCATTCTGCTGTGATGCCATATCATGAGGTGTCTTGCGCGTCCCTACAACTCTACAAAGAACCTACTAAGTAAAGTGTTACAATTATCAATAGCTACAGTGGTTCAAACTACAAAAAAACCCAGGATGTTAAAAGAAACAAAGAAGAACTTTTCCTTTTAAAGTCATGGGAAACACCAGAGGGTACATGTGGGAATGTGGTTCATATTCAAAACCTCCTTGAGATTATCTTTAGGCTTCTCCTTAACAAACAACAAGTAACTCATCCAGTTATAAATGCTGTGCACCAATATTATAAATAAAAAGACCATTAACAGGCCACATTTGCTGCTTTTTAACAAAAATATGAAGCTGTTTTGCAAAAGACTTATCTTGAGACAGTATCTTGTAATTACTGACTCCCTATGTGTATGTAGAAAGATGTATCTATCAGTAATTTACCACCTGTATGCCTGTTTTTGAAAGGAAAACACTCAAGTGACACTTCTTAAATATATGAAAGACAATATCATAAGCAATAGAAATGATGCAAATCAGAGAGGGAAGGGGGCAGTTGGATCGCTGCTTTGTGCAACAGATAATCAGGATTGGGAATGAGGATCTTTAATGGCTGTCAATTAAAAACTAATTAGAGGGTGTAAGCTCAGCTAGATCGGCTATCAGTCCATTTATCATCACAGCTGTCTCAAATACAAACACACACGCACACACACACACACACACACACACACACACACACACATATAGACATTGTATTCTGTATTATTTTTTTCTCAATACACTCACTTCTGCCTCTCTTTCTGCCCCTCTAGCATTTGTGCACATGCACAACAGAAACATATGCAAGCACGCACCTGAACACTCGAGCACACACACACACCACCAAAGACAGTAAATACATATGGAGCTCATTCAGCACCAAACCAGCTGTAATAGACACATTCCCTCCTCCATCTCTTTCGTTTACCAGGACAGAATTGCCTCTGAATTGATGGCAAATAGTGGAATTTGACCCAAATGTATTTCTAGAAATGGCTGTGAACAGATCGACAAATGAAAACACATGACCTGATGAAATTTCAGAAATTCAAATTCAGTGAACGACTTGTACCATGACAACCAATTAGTGACAAATAGAAGTATATATCTCCAGGGGTATCAATCTAGCTTCAAAGCAGCATGTTAAGTGGAAGCACAAATACACAGGGGTGACTTTGCATATTAGGCCTCGTACAATGTACTCAGACTTGTGTTGGTTCAAAACAGAAACCTAACTTAATCATCAACCTTGAAAAGAATAATTCAACATTTTAAGAAATAAAGAGTGAGACGAGGATACCAATATCAATCATGTGTGTGCATTAAGTAATGAGCTGGAGTGTGCCTAGCTTAGCATGAATACTGGACCTGCCTCCAGCAAAATGAAGAGGCTTTTTCCAAAGGGAAGAAAATGCCTCTGGGAACTCATTAACCTGTTTCTTAAAAGAAATGTAAAAACAACAGTTTGTTTTAGAGAGGGTTACTTGCTGGAACTATTTCTTGGCGACGTGACAGCATGCTGCTTTCTGAAGTCACGTGTGAGACCAAACCTGAGACCAAACCTGGGCTTGCAGAGAGTAAATTTTTAGACAAAGCCAGGCTCATTGTCCAGTTCTAAACCTAAGCTGGACCTATTTCGACCGCATTTCATGTCCGGGATTGTTCAGGTGTCCCTCATCTTCTGCTTTGTTTGTGTTGGCATTCTAAACTCTGGTCGGTTTATGAAGACTATGGTTAACTGCTCCTCAGATCTCTGCAGGGTAAATCCAGACAGCTAGCTCTATATGTCCAATCTGAGGACTATGGTTACCTGGTCCTCAGATCTCTGCAGGGTAAATCCAGACAGCTAGCTAGACTATCTGTCCAATCTGAGGACTATGGTTACCTGGTCCTCAGATCTCTGCAGGGTAAATCCAGACAGCTAGCTAGACTATCTGTTCATTTTGAGTTTTCTGTTGCACGAATAAAGCAACTTTTGAACGTGAACATATTGCACCAAAACAAGTTCCCTCCCAAGGCTATTGTGCAGAGACACTGTTGCTCCGTCTGGCGCTTAGCGATGATTGTGATTGGTTTAAAGAAATGCCAATAAACCAGAGCACGTTTTTCTCTGTCCTGTATAGACTAACCAAACCCTCCGCAGCGCTGTGGAGGAAGGTCTGGCCAAACATATCATGACTCCAGCTCAGTACACAGATGAGATTCATAATGATCTTCTTTTACCAAATTGTTAAACTATTCCTTTTAAAAATAAAGGCATATCATGCTAAAATGTAACATAACTTCAGCTTAAATAGAAAATATTACTAAAGCCAGCAATGACTCAATATCTCAGTCACACAGCAACTATTTAGCTGAAGTTGGTTGTACCAACAAGTAAGATTGAGACGTCCAAACCTCTGTGTGTGGAGTGTAGGAATAAACTTATTTATTTATTTTTTTACACCAAGTTAACTTTAAAGGTCCCATAGCACGAAAATTTCACTCTGAGTTTTTTTAACAATTATATGCATCCCCCCAGCCTGCCTATGGTCCCCCAGTGGCTAGAAATGGTGATGGGTGTAAACCAAGTCCTGGGTATCCTGGTCTGCCTTTGAGAAAATGAAAGCTCAGGTGGGCCGATCTGGAATCTTCCCCTTATGAGGTCATAAGGAGCAAAGTAACCTCCCCTTTCTCTGCTCTGCCCACCCAGAGAATTTGGCCCACCCATGATAGAGAGACATCATGGCTTTCAAATGAGAAAAGTGGCAGTTGGTCAAGACCACTCCCCCCAGCCTCCACCAAACCCCCCCTCTCTCCTCCTCAAAAGCTTCAGACTCAAAAATTGCACTAAGGAACTAGTACTAAGGAAAGCTGATTGTGGGACTGGTTTTAGTGGCTGTAATTCTGCACCAAGGTTACATTTTCAGAAAGAGACAGATAAGGTATTTGGGGACCACTAAGGTCTATATAAAAACATTACAAGAGCACCATGTCGTGGCACCTTTAACATTTAGCATTTATCTTAAGCATGCACAAGGCAATTTGGCATTTTGGTTAAATACTAAAGAAATGTTTTTTACTCAGTTATGTTGTCCATAGTCCAAGTTTATCTTCCTTTTGAGTGTGTAGGAGTATATATTGTGTCAGGAGAGTAACTTGGCATTCAGTCCCAGCTGTGTAGCTGTGAACCTGGTTATATGGCTGAAAAAAAACATTAACCCTAAACTTAATTTCAACAATTATGTTGAGCACTGCATCAGCTTGCAGGTACAGAAGATCATTGATGCACTGCTCTGTATAGACTTGTTAAGCCATGTTGCCCTTAATGTCACACCTCAATCATTGGGGTCAAAGCAGATGTTTGACTTTTGGCAGCATCAACTGCTTTGTGATCTGAAAATTGCTTTCGCCCTCAAGTAGACATGGGTGAGTCTTCATCAGAGACACATTTCACCCCAAAGCTTAGTATTTCAAAATGGTGGGTTAGGTGAAAACGGTGTCCGTACTCTTTTTTTTTTTTTTTTTTTTAGTAGAATGTGGTTTGATAGTATTTGATCAAATTTAGAATCATATTTGCTAATTTAGAGCACTTGTTAGTGTGGCTATCACCAAACCAAGCCAAGCTCAATAGATTTGAGATTGAACATTGGTCTGTGGCGTCTGCTTTGTATTTTCTTGATCAACGGGCATAGTTGAAATGACTCTGTCCACAATTGGATAGTCCTTCAACCAATCAGACCAACGATCCGGGTGACGTAGAAGCGACAGCGGCATCAATGGGTTGCTGCGCTTCGGTGGTCGCTATGTTGAATGTAAACAAGAAGCTGCTTGGTAGCTTCTCTATCGTCATTGTGTTAAACCCGCCAATAGCGCACCAGTTTGTAATTGGTTCTGGCAAAATTGTGAACTGAAGCAGGAGAATAAAATGTGCAGGTTTCCAGACCGAGCTGCAGGGCAGAGTGGGCGGGGTTTACCCAGTCTGAGCACTTGTAGCATTTGCTGTAAGAATTGTATTTTGTGTTGCTCCATCACAAAGACACCCATTCAGTGTTTGTGTGTTTGTCTTATTTGTCTCAAGCAGCCAGATGGGTATCACATGCATCTCCTCCATGCCAAAACCCTGTGGAATGTAGTTAGTTAGTTAGTTGTAGTTAGGATGTTAGTTTCATTTAGTTTGAATTACCAAAACTGCTTGGTTATCACACAAAAAAGAACCCAGTTTACAGAAACAAGTGAAATTCTATAATTTTAGTCAGAATATAAGCGTTCCAATGTCAGTGATGGATCTGGACCAAACAGCTACTTATTAAGGAACAAGATGAGTAATGAAAAGTGATAAGTATTATTCTAAGATAGGATAATAAGAAATAAGAACATGTATCTATAAATACTTATTAGTATGTGTGTTCTCTTTAGTGATGTGTGATGTGCAAACCGGCAAGGCTTTTTTAGATGTTTGGAAAATGTACAACATAAAACAACTGCACTCTCTGGAACTTCTTCCAAAGGCACTGCCCACAAGATGGAAATTGTGACCTAATTCTTTGTAATACCAAAAATAATTATACATGTTGAACTATATTTGACAGTGCACTATTTTGGCAGGTATAGGTTAGTATAGAAGAACCTGATGCAGGCAACTGACATGTGTTACACTGTGATACTAACTGGAAATGATGCAACGATGCGTTAAAGGAAGCAAACAGAGCTACGAAATGGGGACACTACTACCAATTTGGTATCTGAAAACATCACAAAGAGCGACTGAAAAATGCTTTTCCAGTGATTTGTTTTTGTTTCCTGAGCTTGTGCCAAAATCAGCACCACTGTTCGTCAATTATTTTGTCTCACTTTTTTTTTTCCAGCTGCGAGTAGCTCCTACATTTCGGCAAACATAGTTACAGACACTTATGCCTTGGCCAGAGATAAATGAGGATTTGTTCAGCCTCACTCCCTATTTATGCCCATTGCTGTCTGCTATGCATTCCTGCTGACTTTTTGATGACAGGGCCCACTTCCTGTATGTATGCAAACTGGATGAGCCACTCCAATGAGTTTAATGAAGCTAAAAGGTAGGATCAAACTCCATTCTCTACCTGCGACCAATCGCTTAATGGCCCATTCACTTCCATTTTAGTCATTGACTGAAAAATTCAAGGATTTGTGTCCCATTCCATGTAATCTTCCAACTGGCTGCGAGTCAGCACAAGCAGACTCGTAGGTCATAGTTGACTTTGGTTCAACTCTACCCTCCAGATTTGCTCTGCAGATTTGAACAGTTGGCTGGTGGATGGTTGGGTCAACCAAGCATGTCACTATAGCAATGAAGACCACTTTTTACATCCTGTTTTTCTTGTAATTTAATCATGACCATCATCTTTTTGTAACCTTAACCGTACTCCTCACATTAACTTGTGTCCCTTAACATCGGCAGATTATAATTTTGATAATTTTTGTAGCAACCATTTATAACAATAGAAAGCTATGAAAATGTCATATATTGTTCTTTCATTTTGATTTTGAGGTAGGTCTGTTTGGTTGTTTAAGGCAGTGTGACTGGCCCACACATTCAGCAGTAAGGGGAACTATAGGCACTTTGCTCCCTCTAAATTACTTATTTTCAATGATACCGAACTTTGTCGTGTGCCTTGTCAACATTTGTCACTATGGGTGTGCAGATTCCTGTGTGTCTACTGTATGTGTGTGGTGTCTAGACAGGAGAAACCTAATCTATTTTCCATGTTCCCATCCGGTCCTGTTGGAGCCTTTGAATGGCAGATAAACAGAGCGGGGCTAAGGCTGAGGCTTCATCAAGAGGATTAATTCTGCGAGCCTTATCTCCAGAGGAGCCTCTCTGCCTCCTCTTTCCTTTCCCTATAGGCATGGAGGGCTCTCACCGCGCACTACAGAGTTCACTCCAAGTTCACACACTTTACTGTACAAACCGCTGCCGTCAGCTAAAAATTACACAATGGTCATTGGGATTTGTGTGGCGTCTACGTGAATTGACTTCGCGCAAATATGTTAAAAAATGTCAATTTGCAAGTTTTCTTTTCAGCGAAGTGGATTATTGTCAGACAGAATAAACCCAGACGACGACTGCAAACAGATTAATTGTGGAAAAGATGGAAAATGAAGTAAGTGTGATAAAGTAAGACAAAATTCAAATAGATTAAAATAGGTCTGTTGAGGATGTCTTGTTTATGCAGGAACGCTGCCAAAGAGTGCAATTTTCACAGTGTGTCTAAAAGCACGTCACTTGAATATGAAAGAAAGTTTGATGTGAATTGTACATTATCTGGAATTTTAAAAGATTGATGCCCAGGAACATGGTTATAAAAATGAGGACAAAAATGAAAACTCATTCAACTTGAATCCGTTAAAACACAATGTCTTAACCCGTTCTCACTTTCATCTCGTCAACTCGCTTGGTCAGTGGCTCTCAACATCAGATACGAAACGAGCACCCGGTGCTGTAAGATGACATAGTATTAAGATTCAAAATGGTAGACAATGGTAGAGGTTGGTTGGGGTCGTGGATGGGTCAAACAAGTCAGGACTTTCTCTCCGGAGACGGCGGTTTGTGTCCCGTGTGTCACAGAAACATACATTTTATAACCCCTCCCAAGATCTGTTCCTACACCTACCCCATTCTTGTGCCGCACGTCAGTCAGTACATCCAGAACCAGAGTGTCAAATATGACATCAAGAGTCCCGATGCTAAAGGAGACTTTTAGCGTGAATAACAAAGGCACATGAGCAAGCATCCATAGTTTACGCAATGGGAGAGTGAGATTATGTGGGATTGCTTTTGGACAGTCAGTGTTGTGTCTATTTAAGATAATTTATGCAAAAAAAATATGTAATTATATGTGCATAGATATTTTGTGGTAGTTATCATATGTTGTTAGAAGATCAGATTTTAAATTAAAGATAATATAGAGTAATAGCTTGCTATTGATTTGCCTTTTACATAGAAAACAGATGCAAACACTGTGCAGTAACATACGTGTGTGTGTGCGCGCGCACGCCCCCCTAGTAACCATGAGGCAGCAGCTGACGATAATCTCTCAGAGGGGTTGATGTCGTGGTTGTCACGGCGATCTTCCCGGGGCTGATGTTGGCTGACGGCTGGTGTCACCATTGCTTTCCATCACTGGCTCTCTGATGGCTCTCATTTCACTCTGTGTGAGAGGATGTGTGTCTGAGTGTGTGTCCACATGTGTCGGACTGGTTTCCAATTGGTGTATAGCTGCGTGTGTGTGTTTGATGTCCTGTGTGGCTCAGTGGAACAAATTTAAAATTAAAGCAACCCAAGAAAGCAATTGTAACTGCTATCAGTAATGTATTCCTCTATTTGTTATTACATCACAATGTAAAATATGAATGAAATCAACCACTTTCCCACCTTGGCATCATGAGCTTTATGTGCAATAATACAACCAATGCTTGGTCATGTGTTTATTGACTGGAATGAAAGTGCACGAGTGTATGTTATTATTTATTTGTGAATTTATTACTTTTGTACTTTCATATTCAGCTACGGCCCCACAAATCTTGTTCTACAAAAGCTTGTGCAATGACAATAAAGTCTAATCTACATATTTTGCATGCTATTGTACAGGATATTCTCATTTTCTGGTGGTTTTCCTTTTAGTTGCAGAGAAATATCTCCATGAGGAACAATGAACATTTCACTTACCTTAACCTTTTTTGTTTAATTATTTCCCAAGACATGAAGCTCAGTTACACTCCGCACACCCTGGCCATCCACTCCAGCCAGCTCTCTTGAGTTCACACACCAGCAAATGACAAGAGCAGAGCTCATATATTTTTTTCTGTTCAGTGTAAAATAGCAGCTTGTCCAGCCTCAACAATGAATGAATGGATGATAAACAAGTTCACGAGTGCAATTTATTTCCTATGATGAGTTTTTTGATTGAATTAGACAAGTTTGTTTCGCTCTCAGCAGGTTCATCTGTCGTCCTGCGTGTGAGTCTCTCTGTATGTTTGTGTGTGCGCTCGTTTGCGCCTGCCGATTTGACTTGCCTGCAGATGGCAATGTGTTACATTTCTATAACAGTCTCTCTCTCTCTCTCTCTCTCTCTCTCTCTCTCTCTCTCTCTCTCCTGTCTCTCTCTCTCTGTGTGTGTAAAGCACAAGTGCTGCTTCTCCTCCTGCGGCTCTGGCTTGTATGCAACTCTGCTCAAAGTCGTCACCGCTGAATGGACTGAGGGAGGAAAAAATGAATATGTACTTTGCATTTCAATGACCCAACTTTTCCTCGTTCTCTTGCTTCTTTTTAATCCCTCTGAATCATTGCCGTCGAGACAGAATGAAACTGAATTTGAAAGGAAATCTGTAGCTTGTAACATATTGTGATAGCGCCTGGTTAAAAGTGACATGCCATAATGTGAGGAAAAAAACTCAATAAACATCACTGTCATCCTCTGTGGCTGGCTTTCTCTCCTGCCTTAATTCATCCCCTCACATCTCAAACTGAGAAATGTGGGTCTAATTTCGAAGCTATGAGTGTTATACAGGTTGTCAGCATCTACACGGATGTGTCATCTCTCGGCCGAGCTCATGCAACGCTGCATTCAAAGAGAAAGAAAGATAGAGAGGCGAAAGAGCTGATGGAGAGAGACAGAGGGACCATATGGAGTTTCATAGTTTTACATTTCTCTCGCAAATGCTTTTCTCAAACTGACTCATGTTGTTTTTATTACTCCTGACAGTAGTAAACAGCTGGTGTGTGGGGTGGATAGTCTGGATTGCTGTCTGCTGTGTGTGTGTGTGTGTCTGCCTATATATGTGAACATGGGCATTACGCTTGGGTTTTTCATACCTGTGCTCTTGTGGATGTATGCACGATTGTGTGTCAAATCTGAATGCATTCCACCGTTCTGTGTATGGGCTGTGCAGCAGAGAAGTGTGTGTGTAAGAGCCTAGGCAGCCATGTCCAATTGAAATAGATTGCAGCCGTGGAGGCAGGGTAATTCTGGGTGTGTATGCAGACAGTCCTGCTGTAATCTTCGTACTCCACCACGCCTCGTAGGGTTTCCTTCTCATACTTTTTTTTTTTTTAATACATAATGAGATCGATAGCTTTGTGGGCTCCTGCAGAAAATAGAATCACAAAATGAAAGAATGTCTTCAACTAGTTTTTTTGTTGGTGTTTCTAACAGGTCATGTCCTCCAACAACAGTATCACTAAATCAAGTTCATCTACAGTAGTTTTAATATGTTGGTGTTGGCAGATATTATGAGCATTTGAACTAGACTTACAACCTTTGGGGTTGTGAGGTTATAATCATTGTTACACACAAAATTGTTGAATGTATGAAAAAATGCCACTGGTGGGACAACGAATAATACATTTTGGGCCTGAAAGAGGGGCTTCAGCAAAGCCATGCTGTTCCTGGGTTTCTCCCTTCTACATTTGCTGTTTCAGGACATCTTGCATTGCATCTCATTTCTCTTTTCTCGTCCGTGTCTCCTCGCTGCTGGATCCTCAAGTGACCCTGCAATCCATTAGGTTTAACATTATGCAGGATGTCTGAGTTCCCATCATTCTTCAAGAGGCAGCAATGAGCTTTCCCAAAGGAGGGCAGAATGGGGAAAATGGTTCCCATTTACAAAAAGAATAATAATAAAATGGATGATTTGTTACAATCATGGGTGTATCACACTGCTCAGCACCCCTCAGAAAGTTCATTCAAGGGGACTAGAAAAGAGCTGTTCGTGAACTTCAAGTTGAGGTTGAAGATATTGTAAACTCTGGGCTAAGTTGTGGATCAGATATTGTCATTCCTTGCATTACTGTGACACATGTAATCATAACAGGGCCTATAAAATGTCAGAGTGTCATTTACAAACAAGGGGGGATTTATATTGGTACATTGAGGCTAGGACAGCTGCTGTTTACCATTACAACTCCTTAATTATGTAAATACTGTATCATAAAAATTCCTTTAACTATGTAACTATCGTGCATATCCACACTCCTTATATTTCTTTATTTATATTTCTACTCTGATATTTACATACTTTCTGCAACTGTAACACAGAATTTCCCTTTGGGGATCAATAATGTATTTCTGATTCTGATCTAACTACATGTCTTGGATCAGTGAAGAGCTAAACTCATACCAAGTGCATGTTAAAGCCATGTCCTGGACCCAAATATATGGATCTATGGACAGATTTCAGATGTGATTTTTATTTTTTTTATTATTAAAAAAAAAAGATTCACGATCACTACCGTATATCCATCTCACACTGGCTTTTTACATTGATGCACCGAGTTCCTCTTTGCCTCTGTTTACTGTTATTTAGCTCTTGTCGAACGCAGCAGCACCCAGACTGAGATGCAGCGCTGATGGGATTTGATGTTTCTATTTTTCCCTTTGACTGACAGGCAGGAGCTAACTACTGTATCTCCCTTTGCTCTCTCCCTACCTCCATATCTCTCCCTCCATATCTCTCTCTGTCTGTGTCCCCCCTTCTCTTTCTCTCTCTCCATCTATCTGTGTCTAGGAGGACCGACATGTCAAGAATAGAAACAGCAGTGGTGTTCAAATGGGGAGATACAGTACACACGGCTGATCTTTATTCATAGTTTCATTTGACGACACTCTGCGCGCAGGTAATGTCCTCTGGGCCAGGAGAGGGAGGGTAACTGGGAAGGCACACACACTGTTGAAGCAACTTTTTTAACATGCACCTTTGCCTTATTAGGTATATGGCCGTGGACAACGTTGATGCCACAAAGATGCTTGCTTGGATTTGAACCCAGAGCATTGCAGTTACATGGTATGTGTCACAAAGATTGCCATTTATTTCACTCTACACTAGGTTTCAGGCTCAATTTATTCACAAAAGTTAAAAGACAAGTACAATCATAAGACATAATGCAGATATGTAAAATGGGATACGCTGGTAAGTTACAGTATTTAAAGCTTGTAAAGGGGCCCAGACACTAACAAATAATACTCATTGTGAATACAATTGTATTGGGTAAAAAGTGTATTATGTATAATACAATAACATTTTTAGTCCATCAATCTAAGTATTGGTCAAATAATAGATGCAATAAGCAAACAATAAAGCAGGTAAGTAATACAGTAGAAAAAACAAATTAATTCAGAGACATTATTAAACACTCTTCAGATGTTGTAGATGTAGGCTATTCAAGCTTTAACATATTTTTGTAGTAACCGTTTTTTTTTTTTTTTTTTTTTTAAATACTAGCTATACAAAACAAGAGAAACAATATTTTAAAACCTGATATATTGAAGGTGTGCGAAATTAAAACCAGGACAACATGCATGGAACTGTGACAAGAATCTCCAAATATGGGTATTACATAACTCAGAATTAATGCTAAATATACAGTATATCGTATAATGTACATTGGCTTTAATGCATTTGTTCATTTGTGTAACACAGGTTTATTGTTGAAGGAAGGGCTCTGGGAAAGCCAATGCAGTAGGATTACAGACACAGACACGTCACACACTTCCATTTGTCTATTTGCTCTGCTAACGCTGTCGGCATTTGAGCTACAAGTCCTTTTTTATGAGCCCTGAGTGATTCAGCCCTGAGAAGCAGAGTGCTCTCTTAGAGCAGTCACAGCCACTCAGCACTCAGTTGCAGACAAGACGATGGGACATTCAAGTGTTGTCTCTAAACCTTGTACACCCAAACATGTCTCTGGTTTTCCTAAAAATCGAAGCTTTCTTAAAGACATTCTCCAAGCCTTGAACCCTAATTTAACACTGTACTTGTTTGAAAACCCTCAGCGATGACAGGCCTTTTGGACTGAAAGTGCTGACACTCAGCAGGCCAATTTCATGGCAAGAAAATTAAAGAATTAGGTTCTTCCTCTGAAATGTTATTCCTATCAAGATAAAGCGTGTGAAGTAGTTTTTAGACTTCTGCAAAAAAATGAATGAATGAAACAGAAGGCACTTACAACTCCCACCGATGAGATATTAGTGGAAGTAAAGGAATCCAGGAAAAATGTTATACTCCTCACATTCAGGAGCTAAGAGGGAACATGTAAAGTGATGTATTTATATACAGTATATGGCCTCTCCACATCACTATGTCTAGGAGTTCGTCCTTAGCTCATGGACAAGCTTTTCACCAAAATTTCTTTAAAATCATGGAAGTAGTTGCTGAGACATCGTGCTAACAGACAAACTAATTGAATGACTTTTGAATGAAGTTTTATTTCGAAACAACCTACAACAAATATTAACAAAAACAACTTGAAGCTATAGTGCGTAGTTTCTGTCACCCCCATGAGGTTTTCTAAGTAATGACAGCAAACTGTGGGTGAGTCCACATGATACAAGCCTTCTGTGATCACGCACAGGCCCCACCCCTCCGCCACACAATTACCAGTAGCCAAGGAGGACACGGAGGATTAAAAATACATGATGTACTCTTTAGAACAGGTAATTATCTTCACTTGAGCTCTTGCGGGTGAAAGGTCACCTGCAAGAATTATCTGAACATAGCCATACTGAGAAATACATTAAGAGAGTTGTGTGGAGCTGATAGTCTTTATTAGCTTTGTAGCAACTCATTTGGCAACGGCTTGAATGTAACGGATGTTCATTAATAGCAAAAAAAAATGTTACGCATTAACACTTTAAAATACAAGAAACAAAGTATTTTGCTTTAAAAACAAAAGAAGCAAAATAATTAAATACTCTTCAATAAAATAAAAAATTCCAAAAAGGGAGTAGGAAGAAGCAAAAGTGCTTTTTGAGTCCTAACTGCACTGAAAACAGAACCTTGTGATAAGGGTTAGGGTTAGTTAGTATCAGCCTAAAAAGTAGTACATTTATAGCCTGGCTCCACCCTCCTACGTACTTTTGCTCAATTTTCATTTTCGCAGTTGAACTCCGGTGAAATATTAACCGGTCCACTAAGCAAACAGAAGGAGTGGCTGAGAACGATGACGTTGAGGTTGTGCGCTAGTTTGAGTTGTAGTTCCATTATGGTGATGGAGAAAGCGTAGCCATTCGGTCTGTTGTGGCTGCCGAATATCCAGAAGTTAAAGGCCGGGTTTTGTTGGTCTCCATGATGTTGTGGCTAGTTCCAAACCAATAGTATAGTTCCAACATTTGCATTCATTACCAAATCATCGTAGATTCTGCAATGTAACTCTAGTTAATTAGCAACATAGTTTAAGTTATTTTTTTATTCAGTGCCCTGCTTCTGTGTTTACAACCACAGACTTAGCTTCTTATGCCAGGTAATGGCATGTTCAAGTTACCTAAAGTTGGTGCACGTGGAGTCATTCTGACATCTTTGTACATTAGCTACTAAGTGAAAATGATGAGCAACATTTGCCACTCTCTTTATCTCAGTTCAGAGTCTTATGAAGAGGAACAGAGCGCAGTGTGACAAGTGTTAGTGGCTCAAAACCACATTAAGTTCGACATGGCCATTACCTCTTCTGTGTTTCATACTCGGAAAGATCATAACGCTGGATAGCACTTTATTCTGTGGTTGTATCATATTCAAATGGATACACAATATGGAATACTGTACGCAAATGTACTATAGTTGATCTAGAAGGGCACTCGGAGAGCGCAGACCTCCACCCAGACCCTGTGTGGCATGCCCTATTTCAGAATGTTAAAACAGTGTGAATTTGAATTTTCTTTTGTTTATTCCTACAACACATGAATGCAGCACAAATGGCTTGTTTCACGATTTTAACACAAGTGAAAAACAATTGTGTGTACCCCCTGATTCAGATCTTCTCTGATATTAAATGGGTTCTTACACCCTTCCACCAAGTGTAATGAAAATAACAGTAGTTTTTCCGTTATCCTGCTGACAGACCCAAACCCCGTAACATAACCAGAAGTCCTCCTGTTGTCTACGGGTGAAATTTGTCCCATTTTCTAATTTTCTATATATCAGAACATTTGGGTTTCTTTCAACCAAATTTCCCCAAAACGAACATGGAAGGTTCCACGAAACACTCTTCACAAGTTAAGGATTAGTGTACTACTTTAATTGAATTTTTGGTGTTTTATGTAATTTTTTTGAATTATTCTGACTTCAATTTGACAGTCTGTAATTATCCATCATCATACATTCCGTTGATCTTAAATATTAGTCAAAATTATTCATACTTTCTGCTTTTTTAACATAAAAGTTAGCTATAATTTCACATAGGCTACATGAGGTGTATTGACCATACATTCCAAAAATGAGTGTAAGACTAGTGGTAATAAGTTGCTGTTAGTGTATACTTTTGAAAGTGAAAATAAGGAGCTGAAAATGTCAAAGAATGCTACAAAAAGAGAAAAAAAACGCTTAAATTAGTCAGTTTTCAGTTAGTTTTGTCTCCAATGTTTTTTAAGTGTTCATTTTTTTTGACACAACGGTTAATGCAAGTACAGGTATTTTGGGATCTAAGATGCTAATAGCAGCTTTTCATACCAGAAGAATGGTGCCAATGTGGAAATTCATATGACGTACATCATAAACCATTGTGTGACTACAACTCAACTGAAACCCATACAAATGTTGGGTGGATTGGCTGCTCCTTAACACGTGTTCAAGCCAGTTAATTGATTTAAAGCATTGCCGCTGTTCACCAAGGTGAAACATTTTGGCTGCTGATTACTTGCTGCGATCTTTGTCTCACTCACGAGTATATCAGTTCTCTTTCAGACTTTTCCGTCCCAGTGAGACCCAGTTTACATGAGTTTTATTGGATGTAGCTTGTGGCGACAAGATTTCAGACTTAGGGCAGCAAGCAACTTGATTTAGCAACAGTCAGCTTCTCTCCCACACTGCAGCCGGGCGACAGTATTTACCCATCAGCTAATGGGCCACAGGTCGAAGGTGACACACTCTCACGTCTCCACTGTGCCCTTTCTCTCCGACCTCATCTCATGGTCGTTCGGATAATGCTAGACGATGCCACTGGCATTAACTACACACACAAATATGCTTGTCTCTCCACACACACACCACGCACGCACGCACGCACACACACACATACACCAAACACAGTTTGTCACACACACCACACAGTCCCACACAGACAGACGACCGGCGGACGCACATTCTGTTGTACGCCTGCCCATATGAAACATTCATACACACACCATCATATATACACCCTCCCACACACACAGTAAATGCGTCCTCTTCATATATGCATGATAGGGAGATAAAGCTGAAAGGTCAATTCCATTAGACGATCACCTTTTAATGTCACAGTGCCTGGAAAGAGCAACTGCGATCTCCCCGCCTCTGCATCACATCACAGAATAATCACACCGCAGCAGCACAGCATCCCACAGGCCCAGCAGCATCTACTCATGGGCATCAGGATAGACTGATATACCAATCTGATGATACAGTTTATTTTTGGACAAAAATCATCCTTTTAATCCTTAAAGGTCAACTGACACAATATTTAATGAATTGTGTGCTGTCTATTCATCAAATATTTGCTCTGCATCCATTTTTTGATTGAATAATAGTAATTATATGTGCATAACACCTGCATACTTAATCCATAATTAAACTAGGGATGCACCATTCCAACTTTTTCTCCCCCGACTACTCAGCTCACGGTATATGCAGATCCTTCCAATCCAGTGTTCTCTTTTTCCCCCAAAGATAAAAAGCTCTATACCTCATTGGAATCCTTTTTATTGCAATGTAACTATAGCTGGTGAGTGAAAAAGCTGAGTGTTAGACCTACCATGACTTATGTACTTGATAGTGGAAACACACAATTTTACTATGACATTCATAAAGTAAATGTGCATCGGTCACATCATTACCCATACCGCTTAATAAAGTCAGTAATAGGGCTGATAATCATCCAGCGTATCCCCACTCCAAACCACACATTGATTTACACAGATTAAATTTCAATTCCAATCAGATCTTTGTATAAAAGAATTGTAAACATTTAATCTGGCTTCAATCCTCTTTCATTTATTAGTTAGTTATTACCTCCGCCAAGGAGATTATGTTTTCATTTTGGTTTGTCCGTTTGTTGGTTTGTCTGTCTGTCTGTCTGTCTGCAGGATTACGGAAAAGCTATTAGACAAATTGTCATGAAACTTGGTGGACGGATATAGCATGGGCCGAGGAAGAAGCCCATTTAATTTGAGCAGATCTGATGAAGCGGATACATTAATTTGTTTTTCCTTTTATTAACATTGCTGCAGATAGGATGTTTGTGCTACATTCAAGTGGTGTTGGAATAATTGTAAAAATTAGTTTGTTAGGTCTGTGCTCTCAGATTGGCCTTCCAGTTTTTCCATAGATGTTAAAGTTCCTTAGGTAATTTAATATTTCTACTTGTGTAACTCTTGTTTGCAGTGTTTTACTGTAAGACCTGGCATCATTTCAATGCAACTGTTTCCAGAAACGTAGGACAACACTGTTGCTTTGGCCAGCACGTACTGACTTACTGCCATTGCACATTCATGCCCAGGCTTTTGGATGTTATGCTAAGATGCTTCGGTACTGCAGTGTATTTTGGGAACATTTTGATTTATTGATTGTAGAATACCTGTGGTAACGGCTATCAGCCAACACCAATTAGCCGCTGAGATGGCTATTGTGTCCAAATAAAGAGCTTGCGTTCCTTTTGGTTTGTTGTAAACAAAACAGGTTTAGGTTACATAATGCTCTTAGATGTTGCAGCCCAACTTGACCAAAAGTAAAGTGGTAGCGGTCAACAGAAAATGAATGCTCCCTACTTTCCCCTTCTCCGTTGCAAACAAAAACCGATGATCAAACACTTCTTTTGTCCTCCCAGATCAAAATTGAAAAAGACACTTTTTTGACACATTTGAGATACTTTTTTTTAAATCACTTTTTGAGGCTTTTTCAACATTTTCTTAATTTTTGTAACGCTACCATCAGTATACTAACTACTAAATACTAGTACGCTAACACCAATATATTACCACTCATTTTACACTAGTTCCTTTTCAAATTCATGGTCAAGAAATATCATTTATATGAAATTACATCATTTTCTTTTGTCAAGGTTTTTCGGGGGGAATAAATCTCCCAAAATTCAATAAGGTAGTGAACTGATCCTTTGTTTAATTTGCATAAAGCGTTATATGGAACCATATTGAACCATCCATGGCATATTTGCACAATTTGGATGAAATAACCCCAAATTTCTGATGTAGATACTTTTAAAAACGGGGCACTTTGACCCCAGGACAACAGGAGGGTTAACCAACTCTGAGTCTTCCTGATCTCTGAGTTGATTTACTCTGAGAGTTTTCGGTTCCAGAACAACTGATTTGAGTTGGTTCAATCAACTCAGAGTTGGTTCACTCAGAGTTAAGCGCGTACACAGCGGCTGCTGACAATTGCTGCTCGAGTCAATGCGTAAGCTCTAATATAGTGTATCAATTTCATATTTAATCACATACTGTATGTTTAACTCCCTGCGAAGTAAGACAGTTTCATCAACGGGATCGTCGACACAAGGAAATGCCATGTTAGAGAATAAAATATTTTGTAATAAGCCTAACATGGTTAATAAACAGCAGTTACCATAGTAACTGACTCTGAGGTTAAGGACCAAACTGAAATATGTCAATCACATCAAGGGCCAGCTATGTAGGGTTTATTTTACAGATGTTCCGAAACCAGTAAACGCTGGTATCGGGAGGTACTGGAGTTTATGCACCTATCCGATACCACATAATAAAGCCCTAAAGAAAATCTACGTTAAATTACTTTATGTTCTTTTTTCTGTTATAACTGAGTGTCAAACTGGATAAAGCAGAACATTCTGTGGCATTCATTGTTTGTGTTTGTTCATGTTTCACAAAGAGTTTAACCTGAGCCAGACCGACAACAATCCTCATCCATACAGGGATAGTAGTAGTAATTGGCTCAGTACTCGGTATCGGCCGATATGCAAGTTCAGGTATCAGAATTGTATCGGGAAGCAAAAAATGGGAATGAACCATCTCTAGTTTATTTATAGTACATTGTTTTATTTCATGGAAAAAGTCAAATATCTTTAACTGTATTACTGCAGGTCTCATCTCTGTCTTCTTACTTACAGTTTGGTTGACATAAAGCCCTAAACAAGAATCTGAATTTTTCAGCTTTATTGGCCAGGGTTGTGTAAACAAGGAATTTGACTTCAAAGTACAACACTCACTTAACACATAAAGAATAAAAACAAAGGACAGTAAAAAAGTTTTAAAAACTGTTAAGTATACAGTATAACAATACAATCGAATTTACAAATTTACAAGAAATATACAATAACAATAACAGAGAGGGAATGAATAGTCCAATATCAGTCAAGTCAAACAAGTTCCTTAGTCAGCAGAGACTTAAGCAAATCAAGAAAAACAATTATTACATTTTTTAAAGTCTGACTTACAGCCTGACTAAGCTAATTAAATTTGTTGCATAATTGCAGTAATAGTTTCCTGTCTTTTTGGTATGGCGCACTACTAGGCGGGCCAGATTTAAATGTTTGAGGGACCGGATATGGCCCGCAGGCCTTGAATTGACCTGTGATGTACATTTGTAGATGAAGCATTTTTTAAGAACTGGCATTTCCTGGCAGCCTGTCTGTTGTTGTGGATGATTGGCTAGCCCGCTAAATGGCTTTGATTGGCTGATGTCAGACTGCATTTTTCTGATGGTAATCCCTCTCAAACACACACACAGACCAATACAGATCTTCTGACACACCCACACACACACACATGCGCACACGCACAGACAGGCAGACACACTTGCATCACACAATAAAAACACACAAACACAGGTGTTTTCTCTCTGTATACCCGCCACATTGTCTGAATGTTAATTACATGCAGAAGGCATCTGGGCCCGTCCAATGCTAATCCTCTTTTAATTATATGTCCTCACAATGACACAAGGTTTACAATGGTGATTACAGCCATATTAGACATAGTGGAAAATAGGTAGAGGGATGCCAAGGGAAATGGCAATCATCATAAAGCAAATAAAGAGTGCTTGCTTGTCCATGCATGTAGTGGTGGTGATGGGGATTTGTTTGTGTGTACACTCTGTGATTTTTTTTTAATCTGTTATGCCACACATCATTGTAGGAGTCCTACAGTTAAGCCAGAGTTTTACATATCTGCAATATTGTGACACAATTTCATTCACTTCCATGTTATTATTTATTATACAGTAATGTGTATTTTATATTAATATTCCTAATCCTAATGATATCTGAAAACCTGGGGCGTAATACCAAAACTACAAGTAAGTGAATATCTTTTTTTGTAATTTGGGAAAACTGCCCTTTCGAAGGTGAAATGAGCATGATATTTATAACACATACTTATACCTAGACAACATTAAGTATAAGCATATTACTGTACCAATGAATCCCAAGACAACTGTTTACTGCCGCACAGCGGCTGTTTAATCATGTGACTGTAATTGTGTGACCATTTCATGTAATGTAACTGGCACACTTTCTAACATCGTTAACAGTGTGAAACAGAATTAGTGAAGATGAGGCAATAAAAATATTTAGTTGGTGTTAGTAAAACATCAGGGATTGGCTGTAACTCGTCCCAGACATCACGGACTAAGGTTTGTAAAACTTGCTTCATCTATAAAGTAACAGTGGACTTTAGTTTCACACAGGAAAGTCCTGAGTTTGTTGGACCACCCAAATTTTTTGTCTTATGCTGAATTTGAGGCTCTCATACTCACCTCACGTCCTTGTTCCCCTTTGCGATAATCACTACAACCACAAGAAGTTTGGGTTGGCAGTAGCCCAGTCCGTAGGGAGTTGGGTTGGGTCAGTGGCCTGTGTGTAGTGTGTTCTAACAACAGAGTGAATGATTTATGATTTATTAAGTTACCACATAACAACAAACTGTATTTGTCCTTCTGAGCTGCATGCGATTGACCCAAATGGTCGTTTTCTGGGTGAGGAAGGGCTGCAAATATTTGCTTCTTTTTTTGAAATTAAAGTTGGACTTCATAATAACTTTATGAAGTTATTATGGAGACCATTTTAGCTGGCAGTTGCCTATTTACACATCTACACATAACCGCTAAATGTTCCTCTTTGCCAGCTAGTTGCTAACTACCCTTGTCTGTCATTTGGTGCTGGGCAGGTTTGCCTTTTTAGCTGAATGCAGCTGCCTACTGCTGTGGAAACAGGTTAATGCAGTGGAGGAAGTACATTTACTCAAGTACTGTACTTAAGTACAAATTTGCGGCACTTGAACTGTACTTGAGTCTATCCTTTTCATGCTACTTTTCTTCTACTTCCCTACATTTCAGAGATAAGTAAGTAAACTTTATTTATATAGCACCTTTCACAGACAAGAAGGGTCACAAAGTGCTTTACAGTAAAAACAAATAAAACAACACATAAAATACTAAGCCATATTGCTAGTTAAAAGCTTGTCTAAAAAGATGTGTCTTGAGGTGTTTTTTAAAAGTTTCCACCGAATCCAAAGCTCTCAAGGCTAACGGGAGTGAGTTCCAAAGCCTTGGAGCCACCACAGAAAAAGCTCGATCACCTCTGGTTTTAAAACGTGTTCTGGGGACAGTTAGAAGGTCTTGGTCTGAAGACCTCAGAGAGCGACCAGAAGTGTGGGCGTGTAATAGATCCTGGATGTAAGCGGGAGCTTGACCATGCAAGATAAATATTTAACTTTTTACTCCTAACTGAACAGCTTAGGAGTCATTGGAATGGTTATAGGACTTTTTTGAGATGAATGGTGGTCGTCTCGCTCCCCCTAGTGCCTGTGAGCGGAAAAACCACCCTTGCAACTTTTGGCCAGCAAACCGCCGGACTCAGCGTCCGGAAGTATGGCGTGATGTCAGGTCTCACGGTGTAACGAATTGCGTCACGGCACTGCACACGTACGGCCGTTCAGGAACCGGCTAACAAGGTAGTGACAGTTTTTCACACTATCGTCATGGCTAAGCCGGCAAAAAAGAAACAAACTTAGGAAAGCATTGTCGGAGGAACAGAGAAAAAAGGAAACAGCAGACTGACCAAGATAGGATTCAGACACAAGTAAACATAGGAACTGTTAAAGTAAAGTAAATGATCTGAATGCTTCTTCCACCGCTGGTTGAATGAGAAGGTTCAGATTGAACCAATTGTTGCTCCGATCCCATCACGAGCCCACAAAAATACTCCCGTCATATCCCGATCATATGACAGCCCCCCCATCATCAAATCCTGTCCTGCAAAATCCCGAGAAAGACTCCAATGGGTGTGCTACATGTCTGATTTTACATAGGGCTACCTGTTTTCTCCCAATAAGTTAATATGCTGCATATTATGATATAAACATATAATGCTGTAAATAAAAATGGAAAAGGAAAGAAAACCATTGCTTAGCCTTGACGATCAGTTCACAATAGGCAAGACCTGACAATTCTGAATTGACTATGTAATTTCTTGGTCTGTGACACCCCTAATTGTAAAGTATTCACCACTGCGCCACTAGTTGTGTGTCTTCCATGCCTCACTGGCCTTTAGTTAGCGATACTACCTCCCACCCTTCTGCTGTCCAGCCACTATGGGGCTCTGCACTGTTCTGTTGGATTTCACAAGTGCGTTGCACAAGTGGATAAAAAAAGACAAGAGATTTCTGCAACTTCCTGCATTGCTACGTGTCCTGTTAAATATGGACTCACTGTTGGCTCTGCTGAAGAACATGCAGTCAGTTGGCAATGAGAGCTACTGAGGAATGTCCCCAACACTGGCAGGCCGATGCAGACCGAACATCTGCCGCTAGCCTATTCCCAATCAAAACAATGCACAAGTGTGAGACATGAGGAAGTAGCAAATCATATAGCTGTTCTACTCGACTTTGGGGACAATAAGTAGCTTATGGCTATAAAAATGACAGAACACAGAGAGATTTAACAAACACATATCAAAGACCTTTGTGCAGTGTTTTTGTCATGGTGAGCAGGAAAGTGTGGATAAGTGTGTGTGCAAGCCATGACGGAAAACTGTATGAAGACAAACGCAGTTGCACACCTCCTCGGCTTTAGAGGGTCCTAAGGGAGCTCCTCTCAGTACGTAGGGGGAAGCCATGAATAAAACGCCCAGTTGACCCTCTCTGCTATAAAGCCTGTCTTTGTTGGGCTTCACAAGACCCTCTTTATCCTCCCTCCATCCTACTTCTCCTTCCTCTCCCTCTCTCTCTTAGATGAAATCTTGCCCTTTTGTTTTCCCCTCCATCCTGTCATGGCAGGGCCTTCATGTAATATTCATGAGGTTCAGTGGGCTTTTCTCCTGGAGATGTACAGTGGACGGCACAGAGGTGCCCGACCGTTGCGGCAGCGACCTTAGAACCCTAGAAGGGTTGACCTCGGACCTCTGGCGGTGCTGGCTAGCATCCTCAGTGCAGCTCATTAATCACATGGCCACATGTGGCATCTGAATAAAGGATGTGTAGGCAGAGACAGGCCGCTATCTGGAGAGGCAGCATGTGGCAATAGGATTGTTGTGTAGAGGGTGGAGCTGTGTGTGTGTGTGTGTGTGTGTGTGTTTGTGTGTGTGCTAAAACCTACCCTCTGCAGCAGATTCTAGTGAAGATTACCTCTGGCCTTTCTGTCTGTATTCCACTACAGAACAACGGTCTTCTTAAGTTTGGTGTGTTTGTTGCTGGAGCATTGTGTGTGTGTTGTGTGTTGGAAAAGGCTGGTATATGAGTGTGTCTCGGACAAGGCTGCATGGCTGAACACTGACTCAGTATGCCTCTGTCTCTCTTCTCACGCAGGGAAACAGTGAGATCACATGTCTCTGAAACACACACACACACGCACGCACACATGCAGAGTGTCAAACTGAGGTTACAGACCGATATCTCAGTTTGCCTCTTAATACAAATCACATGCCAGACAGTCAGTTTTTTCCACCTCTGATATGATGATGCAGTACATTCCAATTTGAAAGGACCATGCCAGAGCATGTATTATCCCATTTATTACAAACACATTTTTGACACGTTTGTTTCGCAGGTAACCCTCGACTTTCATTCATTGTATATAGAAATCTATAACTAGATTCTACTGGTCCCGACTTGCTCTGACATCATGCACACGTCCGCAACAAAAACCTCACGAGATCAAGGCAGCCGCAGTTCTGAGACAGAGGCAGCACAGTAGCTTTTTACCGACTACAAGACCCAGGCGGACCCAGAGCATGCTGGGAAACTCCGGCCTCTCAGCTGATATGGTTCAGAATCTACTCAACATGACGATGTTTTTGTCTGATTTAAATGCGTATTCTTTACAGAACACGTGTGTCTGATAGTGACGTTTAGAAGTCAGAGAGACTAATTCTGTTAAGATCACTGACCTGCTGTCTGTTGTTAATCAGCAACAGATTGCGCCTGCTCGCGTCCACTTTACAGGCGAGGCGCAGTTCATCTCGAACATTCCTAATAATTTGGTTATCCCTTTATTAAAGGACCCATCAGTTCAATCAGTCATGAGGCCCCGATCGAGTGTTTTGAATTTTGGCGGTGTGTCATTTGGATCACAAATTGAGCCTTTATCCAGTACAGGGTTTATTATCAGATGTCTTCCCAGAACTGAGAACTATCTCACTCAGTACATTTACATGCACACCAATATTCCACTATTATCCCGAATATGACAATATTCCGAATTTGATACAGGTCATGTAAACTGGATATTGGATATTGCGAATTAAGCCTTTTTCCGAATATAGCATTTTTTTTCGAATAAGATGTGGGATATTCCGGTATATTTCGGATTTTAGAGGCATTCTTTGGACATGTATACAGCACATTTGGAAAATGCGTCTCAATCGGGGTTTTTACTTTTTACGCCCAGTTTACAGCCTCTTGCCTGTTTACGGCTTATGGTCAGCTTTGTGCGTTGCTATGGTTGCTGTAAACCAACCGACCAGCCAACAGTTTACGAGGCTGCAGACCCGATAAGGAGAAAAACAGCAACTTTTAACCATGAATATTATATTACCGGAATATTATGTATGCATGTAAACGCAGTCAATGTGCTCATCACTTTGGCCAAGTTCAGCACCAGATCAACATTTTTACATAAACATACAATACAAGTAAAAGTTCACATTAAAATAAGATAAGTAGTATCAAAGCTGTATTAGAAACATATTTAGATTACAAATTTTTTTAGTCTGTTCAATAATAAAATATGTTTCCAGGGATCTTTACTTAACAGCAGGGTTGTCAGTCTGTAAATTGTGCCATTCACCCTGACTCAAGGAATTGCTAACCTACCTAAAATATTTTTATTAGTATGGGCTTCACAGGAGATTTAGCATCAAATTATCCAAATACTGTTTCTTATGGGTTTTAGTTTTGTTCAGGAAAGAATTTTTTTGTGTTCAAATGGTTAAATTTAAATTTGACTGAATATCATTTGTGAGGCCCTTTAGATGATACATTTAAAATGCACATTTCTAGCTCTGGAAAAGTTTACATTTTGTATATACAAGTTTATTTTTTTCCTGACAGCAGCACCAGCAGTGAAATACACCCACATAGTTGTTGTACACAGGGTATTATGCACAGCAGTCTCACATTTGCAAATGTTCCGGCACACAAACACAATGCTGAATGTGATGTAACGTAATGCCTTCAATTCTCCTAGAAGTGCACAAATCTATAAAAACACGCACCAGACAAATACACATTCTTTATCAGATTCAGCATGGGGGGCGGCGCCGTTTCACCCCTGACCCTGTCAGAACTCCTCGAACGGGGTAACACCCTCCAGCTGAGAGCAGCGAGGAGGAGGAATGAAGGATGTTTACAGTGCTCGTGTATGTCTGTATCACGGCTGCTGTCTGGCTCTGTCTGTCTCCATCTATCTGTTTTCATTCTTTAGCCCTCAGTATCAGCCAAACTTGAGTGATTTCAATTCGATCTGGGCTCCGAAACATCTGTCACCGCTTTATCTGTAGATAATGGAAAGATTTAGTGGCATTCAGAATTTTATAGAGTCGACTCCCCTCCGCTTTACTCTATCGCCCCTTTTACTCCACTCCTCCATCTCTCGTATATCATCCTCTAAACGCCTACACAAAATATATACAGTACCTCTCATAGGGAATACATACATACACACAGACACACACACACACACACATACTCACATACCATCCCCCTCTAAATCCCTTCCTCCCTCATTCTCTGTCATACATGCAGGAGTCTTTGCTCTCCAGAGATAGAAGGGTGGGTTGGTTGGTTGGTGTTGCACCAGCAATCCCCTTCCCTCCCCTGGCTCCTCTCCTTCCTCTGCTTTCCTCCTTCCTTCCTTCACTTATCTTCATCCTCTTCCTCCTTTTTTAGCGATCTTCCCTTCAGTTGGTTGTGCCACCAGCTGGGCTTGGCAGGATCCCAGGTTGCCCGGGGTTCTGCTCGACTAGCTTTTCCACTCTGGCATGGCACCACAGGTCCATCATGCTGTTTGTGTGTGTGTGTGTTTGTGTGTGCATGCGTGCATTTCTGTATGCACATGTGTGTGTGTGGGAAATATGTGAGTCTTACATTTGAATGTGCATATGCCACTAAGGAGGCAAATAAGGATATGAGTATTCACTAAGTATAAGTGAGTTTTCATTTACAAAATGCTGTAATTATTAAATATACTGAATGAAAATAATGACCTGTAACCATCCCCATTGAAGTTAATAACTGTTATGCTTCAATAATTCATCAAGTGTGTTTTTTTTGGAAAACAAACTGAAGGATTATGAGAACTGCGAGCCACTCCAACAGGTAACCACCTGCTTGGTAAAATCTTTTAAATAATTATTATTATGCCCATATGGTCAATTATGTACATCTCAAACATACACAATGCCTATTATTATAAAACGCTTTAGTGAATTACTCTTCACAGCAGCAACAAATAAAGTGTGCCAAGAAAATACCCCCTACAGCATAACACCAGCACCAGCCTGAACTGTCGACACAAGCCAGGATGGGTCTATGCTTTCATGTTGTTTACGCCACATTGTGACCCCACCATCTGAATCTCGCACCAGAAATCATCTTCTATCCTTCAATTTTGGTGAGCCTCTGCCAAGTGAAGCCTGAGTTTTGTGTTCTTAGCTGACAGGGGTTGAAGCAGTTGTGTAGTCTTCTGCTGCTGGAGACCATCTGCTTCAGGGTTGGACATGTTATGCGTTCAGAGATGCTTTTCTGCATACTTTGGTTGTAATAAGTGCTACTGTTGCCTTTCCATCAACTCAAACCAATCTGGGCATTCTCCTCTGACCTCAACAAGGTATTTTCACCCGCTGGACATTTCCTCTTTTACTCCGTAAACCCTAGAGATGGTTGTGCGTGAAAATCCCACAGTAGATCAGCTGAAATACTCAAACTAGCCCGTATGGCACCAACAACAATGCCACGTTCAAAATCACACAGCTTGGTGTGAACTTTAGCACGTCATCTTTGACCATCCACTGTATCTACATGGCTAAATGCATTGAGTTGCTGCCACATGATTAGCTGATTAGATCTTTGCGTTAACGAACAGTTGAACAAGTGCACGTAATAAAGTGCATATGTCTTCATATTTCAGTACTTTGGGCCCTTGAAGTAGGCCTCACTGTTTGGAGGCCTCAGCAGAGTTTTCGCCCTTTCGCTCTGCTCTCCAGTCCCTCTCACCACTCCGCTATCGTCCCTGCCTGGAGAACCCTTAAACCCAGGTGAAGAGTACATTGTTTCCACCTGTCTCTCCTCCCACACACACTGACAGCACACCGACCGGGGCTGCAGTTTGTTTACTCTGATAGAGCTCTGTTATTCGGCTCATTGTTCTCACCTCCTCTTTTTCCTCACTATCGGACTCAACACAGCCGTGACAATGCCGGTTGTGTAAGAGTTCATGTGCAAATTAATGCTCGTTTTCCAAAGGGTGGGTGGGTGGGTGGGTGTGTGTGTGTGTGTGTGTGTGTGTGTGTGTGTGTGTGAGAGAGAGAGGCAGAAAGGTTTCCTTTTTTATGAAGCTGTTTGTCAAAGAGTGTGATGCTAACATCTGGTTCTTATACAGGCCCCAAATGGGTGTTGGGGGGAAAAACGAAATATAACTGGAAGGAAATATAACTAAGGATGGATAATGCTATAATATTGCTATATTATTATTATTGAAATATACAGCTTTCAGAGAGCACCACCAAGGCTGCATAATCCTATTTTAGTCACAGAAAATGTTTAAATCTGTTTTGATCTGGAGCTACATCAAAATACACAGTCGCAGACAGTCATGCTCAATTTTGGACCACAACGAAAATTCTTGGAATGCTAGGGCATTGTTCAAGAATGGAAAAATGGAGTCAGTCAGATTTCTGGCCATTTAGATGTATCCTGTTTCTGTTACTGCCACTGCCAAAATGGCATCAGATTTTACAGGATAATTGAGAGTTGACATATACAAGTGTGTCATCTAAATGTGGCTGCAATTGCTAAATCACATTAAGATTTCTTTTCTTTTGCAAATGTGTCAAATATGTCATGCCTTCAAGAAATTGGCAACCACTTTTTGGAAAAAAAAATATGGATGACGATTAAATAAAATGTATAGAGAAACTGATGGGGAAAAATGCAAAAAATTCAGAATGTCAGATATTCATAGGCTATCCACATCAAAAACAAATAAGTTGTATATCCATGGTCTAACTTAGTTTATTATATATACTTTGTGTATATATATAGTGTTTACAGAAAACAAGCTCTCAAATATCAAAATAATGAGAATCAGTTCAGGTTAAAGTAAAGTATCAGTAAAATAACATATCGTTTAACAGCTTCCTGTTTTGGTGTGTGAAGTAATAATCCCATTGCTGGTTGTGGTTTGGGGTTGATCCTTTGGTCTTGTGTAAACCCGGGCCCCTCTCTAAGCATCTGTTTCCTCTGGCCTGCAGGGTCAATGGCCAGGCGCGCATGTACACAGACACACACACAAACACACACACACACATAAAACACACACACCAGCATATTCATCCAGATTAAGGAGACTTCCAGGTCTAACTGTGTGATATGAGTTTTAAAGTTGATTTATAAAGTAGGTTTTAAAGTATTGTGTGTGTGTTTGTGTGTGATATTATGTGATGTATGTACTGACCACATGATATGACATTTCTCACTCTTACCTTTCTCTTTCTTTACTTCTTTCCAATTTTCCTCCCTACAATCCTCTAACCTCAGCTATTTGTTTTTTTCCTCATGTTTATGGAGAGCGCTCTCCCTTTGCTTGATCAAGTGTCCTTTAAAACATGGCTTTAAAACCACTAGTATGGGAACGATTAGCACAAAACAGACATGTTCCTATATAATACCTGTGTTTACTAGATTGATTGGCTTTAGTCTCTGATTTCATTTCAGCGGTGTAGGTGATGTTACTGACATCTTCTGTCAGCGAGATGACTTAGACAAACAGTAGCCAGTACTATGAAAGACTGAAATGCCGCGTAGGGAGGTTAGTTGGGGTGGTGGATGGGTCAGACAACACAGGAGACCGGGGTCTGTGTCCCGTTCCTGTACCATGGTCTTTTCCTAAACCTAACTGTCCTGTTCTTGTGCTGCTTATCAGTTAAACGTACGTCCAGATCCCAGAGCGTCAAAAGTGAGACTTAGCGTCAGTAATAAACTCCAAAGGCACCTGACCATGTGTTCATAATTGACGCAGTGGTTTGGAATTAAAGCCCCTGTAAGAAAATATGTGATTGGTTATATTGGGCTATAGAAAAAAGTAACTTCACTTTATTGGACTTGGGTTTCAAATTACATTTACTAAATTAGCATTAAATAGGGAAACGTGACTTTGATCGGCAGATATTTCCATATTAATTTCTGCCGAGCTGCATATTCCTCATGAAAAATTCTCGGAGAGACTCCCAGTGCAAGTTACTACTTTTACATCAATCAGATATTAACACATGAGATTAATTGCAACTTCAATTGAACGTAGCATACATTTTAGGCTAACAAAGCACAGCTTAGAACAGGGATGGGAATATGTCTTTTTTTTTGGCATTTTTAGGACTTTACTTTGACAGGACAGCTGAAGACGTGAAAGGGGAGAGAGAAGGGGAATGACATGGAGCAAAAGGGCCGCAGGTTGGAGTCAAACCCTGGCCCGCTGCTTTAAGAAGTAAACCTCTATATATGGGCGCCTGCTCTACCAACTGAGCTATTCAGGCACCCAGGGTTGGGAAGATGTCTCATGGAGATCTGACAGTCTGCAGGTTTTCATTCAAGCCATAGAATGGAGAAACGTATTAGTTAAATCTCCCTTGAGGGAATGAAAACCTGCAGACTGTTGGCCCCATGGATGCATTAAGGGGACTGGATAAGAGTCTGAAATGGCCCTTTTACCTATGCAGCCTGTTGCTTGAACCATTCGTTCAAAAAGCTACAAAAAATTGAGCACTGTCAGCGTTCGTAAGGATTCCACGTTGTTTTTTTGTTTTTTCTTCGCTGTATGCACCACATTGACAGCGGATGTATAAGAATGCAGCTGGCTATGTAGGGAGGTGGTCGGGTGGACATTAAAACACAGGACTTTCAAGCAAGGGAGCGGAGTTCGCTTCCCGGGAAAAACTAAAGACATTCCCCCAGCAACTCTGTGTTCCACAATCTTTTTCCAAGTCTTAACTAGTCGTTTAGGTGTCTAATCTAAACCTTCGTCACGGCAAAATGTTCATGTTTCGTGGACTAAAATTTAACCGTAATCTCCGCCCAAACAAGAGGCAGCTCTTGGTGCTCTGTACCTTGCTCGTAGTCACACATTTTTGGCTAAACACATCTAGTAACTGCCGCTGAAACGACCGAGCTGCAACCTCCGTTGGGCTTCATGGAGCTGCTGTCTAACAAAGTAAAGCTAACAGCCACAATGGAAGTTGAAGGATTTTGTAGGATATCACAAGTTTTGGTGTGCAGATATTTTTGTTCAATATTATACGGACCCGTTCACGAGAATGCTTTGACCTAGGATAAACCCCTTTAGGTATCAACATGGACTTTCTCTGGCGTCGATCCTCAAGCCAAATTATTCTCCATTTTTGATACTACAAGCTATTTAGATTTCTGGTTTTTAATAAGCATTACAGCCTCATGTGGCTTTTACTCTAGAGTTGATAAACACTACATTGGCTGTCTATGGGGTTAATTCCTTAACCTGAACTGATTCTAATGTGGTATTTTAATCAAATTCCACACTAGTTTGCATGACTCTGTTCATCATCATTGTTGCTATTATAATGTTCAGGTTTAGTGATGAGTTTCCGTGTCTCATAATTGCTGTTTTGTAAAGGCTGTCCCACTCTGCCAAGGACACAATTCAGGACAAAACACTGCCTATTTTTTTAGCACCAAACTGGTAAAATGTTAAAAATGAATATTTACACAGCAAATCAACTATTGGCAGGTTTTGTCCCGAAAGATTGCTCCCAGCCTTTAACAACCCATAATTCAATCAGGAGAGACATGTTTGCAGATATGCAAATAAGGTTTATTGTACAGCTCAAATAAAATGTACAAAGTCTTTGGCGATTAGACTCTATCGTTATACAAATATTTTGTATATATGTATAGGGGTAGAGAACCATCAGACCCCCCAATGGAATCTAGACCCCGGTGGTGGTGATGAAGGAACCCAAAGACCTGAATAGATGACTGGAGGTGGAAGGGGGTGGGGGGTGGAGGGTAAAGAGATTATTTAAAGCAGGGTTGCCATTTGTGTACGAATCTGATTGGTTTAGCAGGAAGGTGAACGCCTCCAACAGCTGATTCGAGGAGCATTGATTAAGAGGAGGTCTTCCTGAAAGGATTTACACTGAGATACATTTCAGTCAGGAGAGACTAGTTGCAGATATGCCACAATTATACACAGCATGATAAAATATACATTTATTTGGATAACAGCTGAATTGATTTAGGAGTACATTGATTAATGGTTAGGTCTTCCTGAAAGAATTTACACTGAGCTACATTAGTAGTAGTAGTTCCAGGGTTGCTTGCTGGCCTGTATTTTCGTGACTTCGAACACATAGCTTCCTGTATTTTCGTGACTTCAAACACAGCTTCCTGTTCAAGGGGCCCGGGGTCTTAAACAGACAGCGGTATGGCCATAAGTCACTTCTGTCAGACAAGAGGACAATCAAAACCTCAGTCGGCTCAGTAAAAGGCTCTCTGCTGCACACACACCCTGGTCTTCCTGTCACACACACATACCAGTGACCTAGGACAAATTCCTTATTTTTTTTCTCAAGCTCAGTAGAAAGTTTGGACTTTCGCCTGTGTGAGTCCGGCTGTGAATTCGGCTGCAAGCGCATACATTCACATTTGTTGACCGTGGGAGAAATGTGTGTGCGTCCACGCAGCTTTAGGGTTTGTGTGTGTCTTCTCCACCAGTTCAGCACTAATGAGGCAGGTGACAGTGTGGGTCTGAGCGATGGAACAGAGTGTCAGCAGGCCTGCCGACTACCGCCTGGCTCTGCATGACAACATGGTGGGAAGGACACTGGCGAACAGAACAAGGTAGAAAGGGAAGAAGAGACAGTGGATGGAGAAAGAAAAAGGATTATTGTTGCCTTTAAAGGCTGCCGGAAATAGTTTGACCGGTATGGACTTTGGAAAGCCAGTATCAATAGTTTGGAACTGAATATGCTCCGACTGGCATCTGGCATATTTACATCTGACTTATTTCATGCCAGCGAATATCCAAATCTTCAGTGCAAGGTGCCGGCTGGTTTAGATACCTGGATGAGACAAATTGGAAAAAATTATGAATTGCAGGAAAAAGAAATACACATACTTACAGTAAATCACCAAACCTTTGCTTTTTGATAAGGAAACGTTTGCACCCTCTTGTAAAAATGTACATATGGAAAATATGTGCTAATGCAATAAGAATTATAATATTACAAAATAGGAATATGAACAAATAATATTTATTGTCACAATCATTTTCTCGAGCAAATGCAAAGGTTTTGCGTGATAATGAAAATAAAACGTTTTTTGTTTTTTTACGAGAGCACATAGCTTTGCAAAAATAAATGCAAAAGTCTTTATTCTCTTTTCCAGCTATAATACGACCAAAGACCCACTTACTAGCTTCTTTTATATCTGCAAATTAACATTTATTTTCCTCCTTGCGGAGCTCTTTGAGAAAGACAAGCCACTAAAATAGCTGATGATACTGAGCAATAACATCCCCCTTAAAACCTGCAATAATTTTAATCTACCCTACTGTTATCTCCCGTAAAGTCTCAAAATCTACCTTGCTGGAGCTGTAAGCAGAAAGTCCAAACAAACACATGGAGGAATAAGTAGATGGATTGGCTGGAGTTTGATAAGTTGGAATATACAGGATGGATATTGATGATGTGAAGTCTTATCTGCAAACAGACAGGTTTTACTGCTGGGATGTATTCTCACAAACACCGCATATACACACAAACACATTTTATCCACAAGTCTCTCTGTTCACACTCTCAGTTGGGTCTTCATATCTATAAATATCAGACTTCCTCTCTTTTTTTTCCTGGCTTCCTCCCTCCATCTCTGTTTGCTCTTTTTCTGGGTCACCTGCTCATCTCAGCCCTGACTGAGATATTATAGCTGAGTTACATTCACAGTTTAGTGGAGAAAAAGGGGGAGGATGCACAAACATAGATCAGATTCCACGCTGAATGGATTATCACACTCAGTAAAAACCGACATTCACAGAATGCTTCCTTTTCTTAAAAAGTTACTAGCAACTAAATACTTGTCACATTGACAAGTATATGAGCTTACTTAAATCCAATGGATGGTAGTCTCCAAAAGGGCTTGAGAAAATAAGTCAACAAATGTTGCCAATTTTACACCAGGAAATGGGATTGAGGCTAGCTTAAGCAGAGGGTTTCTTTCTCAAAAGGTGCTCTTGTTTTCCCACCCACAACCAAAGACATGCATGTAATGTCATTTTTCCCATTGGCTTGGGTGTTGCAAGCTTCAGCCATGGCATTCTTTACTAATTTTGTATTTCCACTGGATCATCGCAGCAAAGCAGGGCATACAGGGCCTTGCTCTTAAACAAACTGTGATGATGCCGAGTTGTTTAAACCTTAGAGGTGACAAGAGAGTAGTTGTGTTAGCTCCTGCTTCATGTGGGAGGTGATGTTTCTTGGAGTTTTGAGTCCTATATTTAATTTAATTTAACAGATGGGAAATACTGTATTCTGATCTGATCTCTTTGCCATATTCATGGTGGTATAATAAAGTCCATTGTTAATGCAAACTAAAACTTTTTCTGTGCTTAGAAAAAATTAAGGCTTGACGTGCTGATGGAATCACCAAGAGTACCTGCCACCAACCTCCATTTCCATATAAAGTGGCCCAAATTAGTATAGTTTTTAGTGTTTTTATGTTGAAAATGGTGTTCTGGTTAGATGAGGGGATGTAGAGGACAGGTATTGTACTTTAGCCAAACCTTAAACATGTAATCTAGAGCTTTGTTCTACTAAACCACTCTTGTGCCTTTCCCATTGCTAGTAGATGAGTATGCCTTTCTGTTTTTTTGCACCTGGTGTGTCAAGTCCTCATGTATTTCATGTGCAATTCCCCCAAAAGTGACAGTCCCTCCAAAAGTTTTAACTGTAAAAAACAGCCATGGAATCAGTTGTTTGTCTTTTATTAACCATTCCTTGGTGGGCAAAACAGGTGAAAAACCTCAAAAGAAAGAAAGATGACAAGTACAAGTTAATATCTGTTTTAAGTTAAATAAACAAAATGCACCTCAGATAAACACATTACTGCTATTATAAGTTACAGGGTTTCCAATTTTTAAGCAAATGTAAACAAAATATATACCCACTATTTTAACTCAAATGATAAGAATCAGTATATTTATAGTTAAATTCATATATTAGCCAAATTGTGTTAATGGTGAATTCAATTCATTTTTCTACTTAGTTTTCAACCGTATTGTTCTAGGCATTATCAGGATCATTCATTTCATTCATCATCAAATGTATATTTTCCATTAATTGGGGTATCTTTAAAATACCTGTTAGGATTGCTATGATGTTTAAAATACTCTTAACCATTTCAAACAAATTCTTTGCCAAACAATCAATTAATTAAGCTTTCTTCCTTTTCCTTTAAACTCCAGTTGTTTGATAGAACCAAACATTTAAAGTTACAAATACCACGGCAAAAAAGTGTCATTTAATTTTAACATCATTAGCACTGCATTAATTCAATCTAAAACCATGGCCAATATGGCGTGCTGTCCTTCACAGTTTTGTGGAGGGCTTGGTCTTGCAAAAAACACTATATAAAGATGGATGTTACACAAAAATGTGACAGGGCAATTTTTGCCCCTATCTTGCGCTTGGCTGTAGGTCAATTACCTTCTTACAGGGATGTGTGTTCAGGTTTCTTTGTGTTGGCATTTTAAACTCCAGTGTCATTTCTGAGGACTATGGTTAACTGCTCCTCAGATCTCTGCAGGGTATGGTTACAGCTAGCTAGACTATCTGTCCACATTGGACTGTCCTCCTTGGCAGTATCCTTGTGGAAGAAGGTCTGGCAATGTGATTGGTTTAAAGAAAGTAGTAAAGACTAGAAAGCAGCATGGAGGCCAGTTAAAAATGTGGAGGGCAGTAAAAATGTGCAAATAGTTACATCTTTTATCTATCATCTGTCTATCATCTGTAAGGTATTTAGTCCCTCTTTCACACTCTGTGCCGACTAAGTTGGAACGATGTTAAAGCACTGTCTCGGACAGAGACGGATTGAGTTTGTTGCTGAGATGACAGATATCTCTGAAGTTACCAACAGAGGCGACGCACGTCAGTATTTCCCAATCTGTTTGGTTTGTGGCTCTTGAAGAAATGTTTACCTGTGAATCACAATGACAAGAAATGTGAGCAGTTATGTGAGCAGTTAACCAATATACTGATTTTTCATTTAAAGGATTTTTAGAGGCCCAAAAAGGTATAAGTTTGCAATATGCCTCTCTTATCCCTTTAATTATCTGGTGATACCCCTCTGACTTGTTTGGATCCTTTGGGCGGGGGTTCCTGACCCCTTGTTTGGGAACTCCCTTAATGAGAATTCACCATTAGTGACATCCAGTAAATTACTCCTTCTTTCCATTGGCTCAGATTTGGATTTGATCCACAGTTGCCAGATAATAGTTGCCCACAGCTATATAAACTCCAGAGGACAAATTCTGTAAATGTGCAAAATGATCTTGGCAAATAAAGTGCTTCTTTATCTTCCGTATAGTGTAGATATAAACCCATTGTTCAGAGCTTTGTAAAGGCTTGGTCTCTTCAAATGTTTTGCTCAAGTTAGCTTAAAAAAACATTTAATCTGCTGTTACAGTACATAATGGAGAACTGGTGTTATTTTATTTTAAAGCCGCTGAAAAAACAGGACAATCCAGTAAAAAGCTTTCACCTGGGACTGTTCCTTTCTCCCAGAGGTGTGAAGTGGGAGTCTGGAAGGCCCTCTGATCACAAGATAAAGGCAGTTCAACAGCATTAGCACTTCAAACAACAAGGCATTGGTTTAAAAAATTAAAAACGTGAAAAAAAAAAATAGAAATACACACTTCATATCCGACGGGGTAAACACAACCTGCAGAGTCATAGCCATTTTAATGGGAGATTAGCCTGGATGTAGGAAGCGATTGAGGGGGAGATGGAGGAGACGAGAAGGACAAACAACCACACTTGTAGCAATTGTGTGTGTGTGTGTTTACCCACTTGATTGCTTGTCTTTGGGTTGCAGAAGGGGAAGCGGTGGCAGGCAGACAGTAACATTCATCTATTTTGTCTATTTTCTCCCTCTACTTCAAATCTAATAAGGACTGAGTAAGAGGGCATGGTCACACAACCCAGTTTTTGTGTACCTGTATAACACTGATTCAGGAACATTTGACAGATGGCTGAGAGCTTTTCTGGCTGCAAAACATAACGAGAACATTTTCCACACTAGCAGTAAAGCTCTGAGGATGAATGAATGTTAGATGTACATTAGGTCAAAATGTTCGTCTATTACTTCGTTTCGGGCCTTTCTGTGTGGCGTTTTCATGCTCTCCTCATGTCTGCGGGGGTGCTCTGGTTTCCCCAGCAAAAACATGTAGATTAGGTTCTCTAGTCAGTGCCCATGATCAAAGGCACTGGCTCAGGCTGCCCACTGCTTAAAATACAGAGAATGAATTTTGCTTCATGTGACAATTAAATACCTTTTACGAAGGCGTGACCCAGCCAAACTCTGGCCTACCCTGATATTCTTACTCTAAACTTAACCCTTGTGTTGCCTTTCCCTCAACATGAAAAAACACATTGTTGTCCATATCTCAATATTTTGTTGCTTTTCAAAAAAAAGTATTACTTTAGTATTTTCTTTTTCAACATTTTTATCGTTTTTTTCCCCACCAATGTCTTTGTCCCTTTTGATGTTTTGTCACTTTTTCGACATTTTAGCCAGTTTTTCCAAAGATGTTGATGCGTACTTCCAGTGTTTTTCTTGTGGGTTTGGTAATTTTTCCCAATATTTTTTACGTTTTTTTTCCCCCCAATTTTTTTTGGCTTGTTCAACATTTTCAACCTCCCATATTTCTGACGTAAAAAAAACTTCAAGGGATTGGTTTAAAAAAATAAAAACGTATGAAAAAAAAAAAAAAATTAGAAATACACACTTCATATCCAAAGTTAAATTTGACCCCAGGACAACATGAGGGTTAACCAATCTCACTCCTCACTAAATGCCTAAACCTAACTGGACAACCAATGAAAAATAGGGCGGGTTATGCCTTCGCCATCATAGGAAGGTTTGATGATGTGTTTCTGATTGGTAGAGGTTGTAGCATCTTTTCAGCCAAACAGGCCTTCAGAACAATGTGGGGTTGTTGTTGTTTTCGGGATAACGGCCTGTTGGACAAATGGGCTTTTGGTCCAATGGGACATTTTTCACACTATTGAGACTTTTTATTAGAAAATGTTAGCATGCTCAAATCAGGATGTTTGCCTTGTCTTTCTGGGAATGTTAGCATGCTGACGTTAGCATTTAGCTCAAAGCACCGCTGTGTCTGAGTGCAGCTTCACAGAGCCGCTACCATGACTGTAGAATACTTATTTACATTAACTGCTTTAACTGAAGACTATCAATTACTTACATAATGTATTTGTCTCTAGGTTTTTCTGACGATAAATCAAGTTGGAATACTATTAATGTGTGAGAGAAAACAATGAAGCTAAATTAAAAGAACATTTATTTTTGTCAATCCAGACCTCATTTGTATTGCTTATGATAACAGAGTACAGAACAGGGCATGATGAAGGGCATTGAACATGAAACGCAGGGTTCATTACCCAGAATATTTGCTTCAATCGTAATTTAAATATCACGCCCCAATATATTCTCGGTTTTGAGGCCTCACCCCTACAATTTACGACATGGTGAGACGTAATCTGGCTAAGAAGCGGCACTTTTCAGAGATGGAGATTACATCAATCCGTGGCCCGTGTGTGTAGGCTTCGTGTGCACTATTGCTCGGCTCATAGAGGTCTTCTAAAAGAGCTAGATCTGCCATTACCAATAAGGGGTCAACTGATGACTACTCCTTCAACTGTTAAACTAATTATATGCTCCACCGCAAGTCCACACTGCCTCAAAAACGTACATGAGTTCAGACCAGACATGAGATTTTATCGCAGCCTACGTTCACGTTGAAATTGATAAATGCCTATCTTTGTGTAGGAATCGGCTATATGCTGCTCCTACGCCTGTTTTAGGTCGTACGCACATTTCATAAATGAGGGCCAATGAGATGATTGTAGTACATGAAAACTGGCCACTCCCTATAACAAATTGGGGAGCACAGGGGAAGTAATTGTGCCATCTCTCTGTCACAACAATTCAGGATTTGGACAAGAAAGTTTTGGTGGACAAAAATATTAAGTGACTGACACTTCTGCAATAAGCACTTAAAAGTATATATTTAAGCTCAATCAAGTCATTAAGTTTTTCAATCTTCCCCTTAAAGGTCCAGTGTGTAACATTGTGTGTAAAGTATTCCTTTTGGCTTGAAATTTTACATTTCTATTTGCATTGTAGATGCTCCTTATTCATGCGCCATCTTGATATACGTATGTAGGGGTCATACTGATCTGCTTTTTTGCATTTTTGTTGTCACAAGATTAACTCACAGGTGTTGATGATGCTGCTAATGGGTATAAGGTAACATACAAGAGTTGTCTTCTTTGCCCAAAAAAGGAAAAAGGAGATTGAAAAGAGGAAGAGACCGGCTTTTTGAAGTGTGAAGGCTACCCTAGCTGTAATACTTACTCTAAACTGCGTGGCACGAGAGAGTTGATTGCAATACTGTATATGATCTCAATGCTAGATGGAAGAAATTCCTACGCATTGGACCTTTAAGGCTAGCCTGGGAACTCACTCTACGTTTGACATCCTTTCAGTGACATACTGCACCTGTTATCCAGCTTTTTCATTGCACCTAATGATCCCATTGTTTATTGTGACAGTGAGTCATCATTCAGTTTCAGAAGAGCCTAGATACAGTATATAGATTAGGAGTGGCTATAAAAAGCACTGAGGGGGAGATGTGTCTTCCAGCAGCAGGCCGGTTTATGGGCCAGGACGTTTTATGGTTTTCCTCCCCCCCACGGGCAGGAGGGTTTGCATGGAGAGATCCAGGTCTTTACGTAAACTCATAGAGTAGAGATTTATGAAAGGGAAACAAACCAAAGTTAAAAAATCTCCAAGTCCACAACTTAGCCTGAGAAAGGAAGTCGATCAACAGCCTAACAAGGACAGGAAGGGAAACAAATAAAGATATACTGTATGCATATTTGGGATGGGTTCAATGGAGGAGGTGGATATATTTCAAAGTGAATGTTTGGCAGTTTAGATGGAACATGGTTTCCCTTTTCCAACAGAAGATGAAAACGAACAGGAGAGGATGAAAAGATAAAACGACATCAGGGAGGAAGAGAGAGCTGCTCAGGTATCTTAGCCTGGGGACACAGAAGAAGACTTTAAAATCCTCCCATTAAAAAAAAAAAAAAAAAAGTATCGCACTTCACACTGCATGCGTACACAGCCGTACGCTCAAACTCGAGACTTAAAAACTATCATCTGCCTGACTTTTTCAACATTTCTGACATCAAGACCTCTATTCTCACAGAATCTAAATCAATCCAACCACATGAACATTCATGAAAAACATCCAAACTAAAGCGGTCTGTAAAAACCGCTACTTGTGATTTACCTTACAAGACCTTCCTTATTTCCAAGGGTAGCTGGCCAAACTCCAATGTTACAGTAACATACTGCATTTCCAGGGCAACTAAAACAACAAGCAGCAGTCCATAATATGATATGTCCTTTGTGTCATCTCCGGATATTAACTTAGAAATTCTACCTCCTTTTTAAAAAAAGAATTGGGATTACCTGAAGAGATCTCCACAAAATTTCTGAAAATAGAGACGAACAAAAAGACACCATAGAAAACAATACATCTGATATAAGAAATGACCACAAACTCACATTGATAAGATGTGTATTTTTCCAAAAAAACCTAAAACAACTACATTAACATATGTGATATACCAGTCAGACTTCAAAAATGGTGTTTCCTTTACCTGGAGCTTATTGAATATACAACACTGGACAAATCATAACATTTCTAATGGCTGGCACCCCTGGAAATTTAGCCTTACCCATAAACAAAAAACCTGCTATTTATCGACCAAACAATTAGCCCATCCACGTTTTCATGGCTAAACAATTAACACAACAATGACCACCCTAATTCCACTTTGGCACAATCCTATGTTTAAACGTAACAGCAAACTATTTTTATACCTCATCTTCAATCATTTGAGAACAATTCAATCTACCAAACAGTACAATAGTTACTTAACCTAAGCGGAACACAAATATTTGGTCAGGTTACACCCCTTTTATTTATAATCAAGGCAACAAAGGCGTTCTGGGAAATGTAAATAGACATAGACGATGCATCGTGTTTTGGTTCAGTGTACCAGTCTGCCCATGGCTCTTAAAAACAGAGTAGGTTTTCAGTTGGTCTTAATAGTCCTGTATGACCACGGGAGTGGTGAAGCCTTTAACCCTTGTGTTGTCCTCAGGTCAAATTTGACCCATTTTGAAAAAAGATTGTTATCAGAAAAGTGACTTTTTCCAAATTGTCAGAAAAATGATGCAGATTGTTCCACATAATGCTCTAAACAAGTAAAATAAATGATCATCCCACTGCTTTCTTTAAATTTGGATGTTTTATTCAATTTCATAGCATTCAAAAAACTTTCTTTTATGAAAGACCATTGAACAAAGTGACTAAAATGTCCAAAAAAAGCTTCAAAAACGTCAAAAGGCCCTTAAATAATTGACAAAAACATCAGGGGGAAAAGCAACAAAGGTTTTGAAAAAGACAGCCCAAACAATGGAGAAAAGTTTTCAATTTTGACCCAGAAAAACAAAAAGTTGCACGGTCGACGGGGAGCCAACACAAGGGTTAAGTGCAGTTGAGTTTTGCATGACTTGCTTTCATTGAGCCAGAATAAAGGTTGTTTTGATTTCCCCCACAGGGTTCCACAAAGACTATGTGGGATCATAACTCACTGAAATTGTCCAATGAACAAGTTGCCTGTCAGTCCATTTTGTTTCGACTGTTGATTTAGAATTCAAATGTCTACTTTATGAGTGAACCTTCAAACTATTCGGTAAAGCCCTATAGTTCACATGGAACACCGTTTTTGTAACAGAACATAAAAAACGGGCAAGACAGCAAGCATCCAATCAGCACTTTCCTTCTGAAACTGAGTCCTGCCAGATGATCCCCTTCATATGTCACCAGAACTGAACGTTCTCATGCTACTCAATGGCAAAATAAGTTGGCGCATTCCAGACCTTAGCCTAAAGTCATGGTAGCTACAAAGGTCAGCAACACATACACTCGCTTGATGGGCATTCCTGGGCGTACCTAGCCAACTCCTGGTTGTCACGGTGACGCTTCGATATCGTAACATGCTATTGTCTAGTATTTGCAAGAGGTCTTACAAGTCACTTCAGAGGTAATGTCAAGTCACAAATACAATGTTTTGAGTATTTATTTCTCGATAAGGGTAACAAGATATGAGATAAAATCCCAAACGTACCATATATTTACAGAAATATGGTGTTCATGAAGCGTTAACGCCATTTTGAGTGATTTTTTTCGACTCGAGCAACCAATGTGCACACATCACGCTGCCCTCATGCTGCCTTCACTCCGATTGGCAGCCGCTTTGTTGCATCGCTTAGCATTTGCATAAAATAGACTCTCGTCTGTTTTTGCACTGCCTTGCTCGTGGCAGCGGCAAGCTCGCCGCTTGTTGCTAGCAAACGGCAAATGGCCCTAGCATTTCCACCCACCAACGGCTCAGCTAGGGGGGAGGTAGCGCAACTCGCAGATAGTACTTTTCACACACGAAAAAACGCATGCATGAATAAATCATCAGAGCCAGCGGCCCCATAATAAAAACATGTTTTTTGGTCTTCTGAAGTAGCAACATGTAGGCTACCTGTTGCTACACTCCCTGCTGCAGCATTGGTCTCCATCTCTGTTGCGTCTGGTAATCTACATTGACCCACAGCAGGCTTGTTGTTCTGTGTTGGTTACTTCCATAGATTTGTTATCCATGTCTATCTCTTCATCTTCCTCTTGCTTCTTTTGTTCTTCCTCTTCCTCATATTCCCCACAGTCCTGTCTTTCTCCCTGGTGTGCTGGCTCAGATGTGTCGCTAGCATTAGTGCTATCTGTAAATACACTGTCCCTGTAATTTGTTTTGCCTTGTTTTGTTTTGTTTTGTTTTGCTTTATTTTGCTATAACTCTTTTCCCTGTATCTCACTTTTTTGTCTGTAAAGCGACCTTGAGTGTTGAGAAAGGCGCTGTTAAATAAAATGTAGTATTATTATTATTATTATTAGTGCTAGCAGTATTAGCGCTAGTGCTAGCTGAAGCTGCACTTGATTTTTAAAATCAAATCAGTCAGTTTGCAGCATTATTCATCGTCAGCCAACAGTGCTCTTTTATGGTTGTTTTTCTTTGGCATCTGCCCAAATTCCAGATTCATATCAAATAAATCTCAGCTTCATTACTCTTACAAGGCACATGATGTGCCGCCGCAAGGACGTCAGATCAGAAATCATCTCTGTTTGTCTTTTAAGAGGGGATGGACCAACAACATATATTGCGGGGGGCAAGGTGTGCCAGTGCCCTCGTAGTATTGAGCCTCGACCCCCCCACCATCCCCAAAAAAGGGCATATTATTAATGTTCAGTGATAAAGAGCATGTAGATTAACACTGAAGGAGTATTCTTGTGTTGGGTTTTAAATATTTATCGTTAGACTTTTGTAGAACCGAATCTATGGAGGGTTGGTGGTATGTAACGCTTAAAATATCTGGTACCCCTAAAATGGCCCCTCCATTTGAAATGGTCTAGAACCACCACTGGTATTTTATCATTTGATTCAAATGACTTGTTGCATATGTGTGTTTGAGTGGGGGGTGGGTTAAGCGTAGGTGATGTCTGTGATCTGTGTGAGGTGTTTGGGGATTGGAGGTCTTTCGCAGTGAGTCAAGTAGCAGTCAGACCGGCCATCAGTGTCGAGAGCCTCTTTACTGTTGTTCACTTCTCAAACCGCCACTTTCAATCACACTGATGCTGTCTTTAGCTTTCTGTTTCAGTCTAATCAGGAGTGGGTTTGCCTAATCAGGAGTTGTTTTTTTTGTTCTGACTCTTTGGACTGTACCACTGCTGCCTTTCTCTCTCTCTCTTTCTTTCTCTCTCTCTCTCTCTCTCTTGGTTTCTTCAATTACATTTTGATACGGCTCTGGAAAAGTTAGTAAAGATCTCAGTCCAGCTGTCTCTCTTCTTCCTCGCCAGTAAATGTCATAGTTTCCCCTTACGGTCAGGGCACTAATAAAAAAGTATTTGGAAAAACTTGTCTGAACTGATCCCTCCTCACCTCTTCTTGACCCTTGTCTTGATGCATTTTAAGGAAATTATAGCTGAATGGAGATACAGAGATTTGATATATTGGCTATGGAGGTTTGGATAGGGGCTTTTTAAGAAAGCAGAATTAGCAGCATATTTGATGTCTTTTGTGCAGAAACGTTGGAGAATGAAACACAGGCAAATTTTGGGAAGGCTTCAAACCTGCCCTGAATTTATTTCCAAGTTGGCCGCGTTTCAGTGAGCTCCGTCTGCGGACCCAAACCATGTCACCTACACTGAAAATCCCGGAGTCCGTGATGAAAGCAAATGAAAAGAGTTAATATGAAAAATCAACATAATCATGTGCATAATCACAACGTTGGCCCTATGCTCTCAGCTTGAGCTCATAACAGCGAAATGAGATTGGACCGTATTGCATTAATCATGTAAACGTTGCTCTTGTGATTAAAACAGGACCGCTGTTTATTGCTTGTAATTGTATTTGGGTCGGGCTACGCTCCCAGGAATGCCACACTCAGCATTAATATTTGATGAACTGACTGTGGGTCAGGCGTGGGGGAGCCACTTCTCCTTTTAGTTGATCTGGGCGCACAGTATTGGAGCTGACCTCAGAGCAGCCTTCATTTCTCTCCACAACACTTCACCGGGGCCCATTTAAATAACCACGTCAAACATGTTAGCTGGCAATAATCATTTCATTTGTCCCTGTCTTTTTTTTTGTATCAGCAAATCCGCTAAGGGACATGATAACATGTGCGTGCATAAAGAAAACCTGGTAACACTCAATAATAACCAGCACTACCATCACTAATAACTGGTAAATTGAAAGTTAATGAAACTGTAGGTAATATATATACTGTGTGTGTGTGTGTGTGTATATATATATATATATATATATATATATATATATATATATATATATATATATATATATATATATATATATATTACCTACAGTTAGTGACTTACATTAATTTTATCATTAGTTTGGTGAAACATAAAATAACTTGTTCATACATTTAGATACATAGTTAATATTTTGTCAATGGTTAATTGTTTTGGAAACCACCTATAAACATTAGTTAGATGGTGTAATAAATGCCTATAACAATTAGTTAATGATTAATACGTGGTTTATAAAGCATCAAGTGATTGATTTTTGCCCCATTAAATCTTTGTTGTCGAGCTCTAAAAGAGATGTTTATTTCATTCTGATCGGTGCACTGATAATATAAAAATAAATGTAAATAAATGGATTGATATAATTGATATAACATATTGATTGTCCAAGTAATTTGTCTTAAGTAACGGATGGCTTTGATTTAGTTAGATTGTAATGCAACATTTGCATTGCACTCCATGCAACATTTGCATAAACAGTAATGATTAAATTCAATTTCAATGCAATTCAATTTGATTTATAGTATCAAATCATAACGAGTTATCTCAAGACACTTTAAATATAGTTGGTCTAGACCAGACTCTAATTTAATTCTAATTTAACTCTCATTTACAAAGACCCAACGTTTCCAGTAATTCCCCCGAGAGCAAACATTTAGTTCGACAGTGGCGAGGAAGAACTCCCTTTTAGGGAGAAACCTTGAGTGGTGAGGGAAACTTTCTTCTAGGGAGAAACCTCGGACAGACCGTTGGGGGTGTGATGAACAGTGGCATTTATAGTCAATATAAATATAATGGAACTACGACTAGAAATAGGAGTTTTAGTAGTTTATGGCGTACAGGGCACTGCAGGGCGTAGCAGGGAACTGCAGGGCATAGAAGGCCATAGCAGGGTGTAGCAGCGCACTGCAGGGTGTACCAGGGCATAACAGGGCAGTACATGGTGTAGCAGGGCATAGGAAGGCACTACAGGGTTGTTCAGCTAGTTGGGCGTAGCAGGACATAGCAGGGTGTAGCAGGGCACTACAGGGTGTGGCAGGGCACTACAGGGTGTGGCAGGGCACTACAGGGTGTGGCAGGGCACTACAGGGTGTGGCAGGGCACTACAGGGTGTGGCAGGGCACTACAGGGTGTGGCAGGGGACTGCAAGGTGTAGCAGGGTGTAGCAGGGCACTACAGGGTGTAGCAGGGTGATGTGCAGGACCACGGCGACAGCTGCAATCATGACTTAGGTGCCACCCTAATCCAATCCGATTTAGGTTATTTTAACTTTTAGCACATTTGTTAGCAGGTAATTGTCAAATTTAAAGATGCAATATATCAGGGGCTGAAAACAAATCAGTATCGGCTTCAGAAACTGATTTCAGTTTCTTTTCTGATGCGGTGAATTTGTCCAACATGGTGGGTTAACAGTTTGAGTTGCAGAGGGAAAAATAACTATAATAATATAACTATACTAAAATAACTAACTTTATTTAAGGATCAATTCACCATTCCATTGTGATTTTATAAAGCGTTACCAGAATACCAACCATATGATTGCCAAAGGGAGGGTGGGGGAAGGAACGGGACTCTCAGTGCTGATAAAAACCAGAGAGGAAGAGAAAGTGTCTTTTTTTTCTCTTCTTCTTCTAAAAGCTCTTGAAAGCAGCACTCTTATCATGTGATACTGCCAGGCTTTAAAAACAGAGTGAGGGATAGAGAAGACAGAGGCGAGTCCGTCTCTGAGGGAGCAGACAGATGTACTCTTCCCCTTCTCGTGACCTCGCTTACCAAAACAGAGACAGGCCCGAACATAAAGCAACACATTTTTTTTTTTTCCCTTTCTGAATTCTATTTTTCTGCCATCCTCTCCTCGTACAGTATCTATCCTCCTGTCTGTCCTGTTGAATCCAAACTCAAGCCCCTGATAGATCCCATTTTGGAGGATATAGACTTCAAAAGGATTGGATGGATCACTGCAGCTCATCTGAGGGTCTCTCTCTCTCTCTCTCTCTCTCTCTCTCCCTCTCCCTGCTTTCATGGTCAGATTTAGTCCACACAGGGGGTGAGGGGGTGTTAAAGCTTTGTAGAATAGATTTGAATGCTCGGTAAACACGTGTAGAGGCTTAGGGAAAACTCCTTTACAGACGATGTGGCCGTGCAAGCGTCCTTGACGGACTTCATAAAATCCATGTTTTATAAGTGCAGTGGGACACAAAGATGCTGGAGGAGACTTCATGATTTGCTCATATGTCGCTTTGTTTGACTTGTTAACACACGTGTGTGACAAGTAAAAAAAAAAAAAAAAGCTGTTCATGCAATGTGTTATTGGTGCAGTGGTGGAAGAAGTATTCAGATCCTTTACTTAGGTCAAAGTACCAATACCAGCTCAGTTGGTAGAGCGTGTGCCCATATGAAGAGGTTTATTCCTCAACACAGAGGCCCAGGGTTTGAATCCGACCTGCCTCGGTTTCCTGCGTGTCTTCCCCATCTCTCTGCCCTTTCATGTCTGAGCTGCATGATTTATTTGTGGGATTTTGAGCATAAGAGCTACATATTACACCTCATCCATGAAGTGAAACTAATACAAAGAGTCATTATGTGAAACAAGGTACGGTTTACCCCCAATTCCAACCCCCCCACCCCTTCCCTCCCTTACAGAGAGATATTGAAATAGGGTAAAATGGGTTTTAATACAGGTAACTGTGGCAGCCATGCATGCCTTCACATACACATACTTACATATAACACATGCATGTCTACAGGCTTAAAAAGACAAATACCACACAAATAAAATAAAATCAGGAGGTAAGGAGAGAATAAAAAACTGTAAACAATACTGTGTTAAAATTCTTGGATTGAAAATGTTACCTCAGTTAAAGTATGCAAGTATCATCAGGAAAATGTACTTCAATTTTTCAAGGTAAAAGTAGTCAATGCTCCTCATGTTTGAAAAAACTGGAAACGATCCAAACAGTTCTGTCAATCAACTAAGTGTTTAGTCGGCTCATCATTTTTGCTGGATCTGTAGGCCTGTGTATTGTTCTATATATTATTGGGTAGTTTGATTTACGATAAAACATATTTTATAAACTACACGTGTTTTTTTTTTTTTCAAAAAAAGTATCTAAGTAACTAAAGCTGTCAGATTAGAGTAAAAAGTGCAGTACTTCCCTCTGAAATCTAGCGGAGTAGAAGTAGAAAGTGGCATGAAAAGTACCTCAACATTTGTACTTAAGTACGTTATATTCCACCGCTGTATTGGTGGGAATATCGGTGGTTTGATGATGAACCACTCACTTGAACAGCTGATTTTCTCCATGGAGCTCTGACCCGAGGGTTCTAGTCTGTATCGCAACGATTCATTTCCAGGATTGTTCAGGTGCCGTCGGAAATTCCATCCCTAATTTTTGCCCGGATGTCTGTCAGCTTCTGCTTTCTTTGTGTTGGCATTATAAACTCTGGTGGATTTCTGAGGACTATGGTTAACAGCTCCTCAGGTCTCTGCAGGGTAAATCCAGACAGCTAGCTAGACTATCTGTCCAATCTGAGGACTATGGTTACCTGGTCCTCAGATCTCTGCAGGGTAAATCCAGACAGCTAGCTAGACTATCTGTCCAATCTGAGGACTATGGTTACCTGGTCCTCAGATCTCTGCAGGGTAAATCCAGACAGCTAGCTAGACTATCTGTCCAATCCAGTTTTTCCTGATTTCCCAAGGCTTTTTTGCAAAGGCACTGGCATTGTGTCCGGGGCTTAGCAAGACAAGACAATTGTAATTGGTTTAAACCAGAGCACGTTTTTCTATCATCCTGGATTACTGTGTGGACTAGCAAGACCTTCCTCTGCAGCGCTGTGAAGGAAGGTCTGGCAATGCGTGACGAGGAGGCTCCTGACAGCTCGGCTTTTGGACCCTCCCTCTTCAGCTCCCCCTCTCTCTCCCGTGATGCATACCACGGCCCATAGCTGCAGTATGAAGTGGTTAGAAATGCTGAACAGGAGGGGTTAAAATAACTGCAGTTTGCTTAATTACTATGTTTATAATTGATCAATGATGCTTGAAAATTGTCTGATACTCAGGTAACACTTAGGGCCCTATTTTAATGATGTAAGCGCGCGCCGTGAAGCATATGGCGCAGGTGCATGTAGGGCGTGTCCGAATTGAAAAAAGGGTCCGTGCACCGGGCGCGTGGTTCACAAGGGTTGTACGTAGCATGTTCATCTCCCATAGCCTTTTAAAGCCAGCTTTTTTGAAATCTTTTGCATGTGTGTGTGCTGCTGCGCTCCCCTGTGTGTGTGTGTGTGTGTGTGTGTGTGTGTGTGTGTGTGTGTGTGTGTGTGTGTGTGTGTGTGTGTGTGTGTGTGTGTGAGTGAAACAAGCATCGCGTGGCCTCTCGATAATATAGGTGTAGATGTGTTGTAAATATGGAAATGTTTATGAAATTCATGAAACCTCAACTATGCATCCATTACTGCTCTATAAAGGGTTAATGAATGCTTCATAGCCTGTTATAATGGAGTTGTCATCACATACAACAATATCTTTGAAATATAACATAGAATTAAATAAGTTTAAACTTACAAATAAAGGACTTTATTAAAGTTTAATAGGTACTTTATGCCACACTGTAAAAGTGTTGCGAGCCCTATAGTAGAAATAATATTCTTCACATTGGTCATTTTTGGGCGGAATCCTGTAGGATTCCTGTAGAATGGGAGGCAGTTTCACTAGTCATTACGTGACGGGACAGGACAAAGGTCTACGGGAGCGGGGGGGACGAGAATCATAACAATAGATATATTATGTAATTCTGATATGAGTAAACGCTGTTTTCACAGGAAAGAAATGGGACGTTAACAGGAGTTTTTTGTAGGACTGGAAGTCCACCTCTTCCCTGCCCTTCATATATTTTCAACAAAACACATTTCATGTCTTTCATTTTTGAGTTGAATGTTTGCGTTGATGTTTTTAAGATTTCTCCATCCAAGTGCGTGCACAGTGTATAAACACTGTGAGGAATCCAATTTGTTCTCCCAAAGGAATTCTAAATGAAATGTATGCACATTTATAAATGCTTCATTTAAATACCAGGCATAATTTTAATGTTTGATTCTTATTAAAATATATCCTTGTAATGAAATATTTAATAAAACATGTTATAATGTGATATTGTGTACAGCTCGGAACACTACCTCCCTAATGTGCTATTAAGCACCTATGAACTATTTACTACTGCACATCACTGTGGGATGCTTTATAGCAGGAGTTAGAGTCGTTGTCAAGCCACACACTTAAAACTCATTGTGCATGCTTACAAATATATTTCTTATAGTTACAAAGCCTTATACACTCCACATGAGTCTGCATAAACAGATGTAATAATTTAGGTTATTTTAAGTCTTAGCACAATGTTTGTCAACATGAAATTGTCAAATTTAAAGATGCACAATAGCAGATGCTCGGAAAAAAATCCGTATTAGCTTGACAAAGTGACACCAGTCTAGTGTGTTTACAATTTGAGCTGCGGATGGGAGGAAGGAGGGAAGAGAGGATGGAAAGGGAGGGGAGGGGTGTAGGGTTGGAATCAGCTCAGAAGATTCCTCAACAATGAGAAACAGATGATCGTGTTCTTTCAGTTACACTGTGTGTGTGTGTGTGTGTGTGTGCGTGCGTGTGCGTGCGTGTGCGTGAGAGAGTGTGTGTGTGTGTGTGTGTGTGTGTGTGTGTGCGTGAGAGAGAGTGTGTGTGTGCGTGTGTGTGAGAGAGAGAGTGTGTGTGTGTGCGTGTGTGTGTGTGCGTGCGTGTGCGTGAGAGAGAGTGTGTGTGTGTGTGCGTGCGTGAGAGAGAGTGTGTGTGCGTGTGTGTGAGAGAGTGTGTGTGTGTGTGTGCGTGTGTGTGTGTGTGTGTGCGTGCGTGTGCGTGAGAGAGTGTGTGTGCATGTGTGAGAGAGAGTGTGTGTGTGTGTGCGTGCATGTGCGTGAGAGAGAGTGTGTGTGTGTGCGTGCGTGTGCGTGAGAGAGTGTGTGCGTGTGTGAGAGAGAGTGTGTGTGTGTGCGTGCGTGTGCGTGAGAGAGAGTGTGTAGAGGTGCGTGCGTGTGCGTAAGAGAGTGTGTGTGTGTGTGCGTGAGAGAGTGTGTGTGTGTGTTTTCTAAAAACTTCATTGCTAACACATTTGGATGACCGAAGCTGCAGTCCGCTGTACTTTGGCAGCGATGACACAATACTCAAAGCTTTTCCTCCTCGCAGTCAGACTTGTTTTTTTCAGAGCCCTCCCTCCCTCCTTTCCTCATCCATCCAGCCTTCTTCTTCCCTTGCTCGGCCCTGCAGCGGGTCTCACAGAGGTGAGTGTGTGTGGGATGGCGTTGCTGTGGGACTGACAGGGAAAACAGCGATTTTCTCCGGCCAGTGAAACCAGTTCACGGTTGTCAGGAGTGGTGCCGAGTGTTATGAAACAATATCTTGGCAGGCTGTTTTCTCTCCTACCCACTGGATAGAAGCCAGAAGTCATATCTATAAACCACACATCCGGAGATGATGACATCCCTGGCTCTTATTAATGCCCTTAGCTTAGTTAGGAGTTTGTTTTTGCTCCAGTCTACAACTTCCTACTCTACTGCCCAGTATAATTAACCTGACTCGCCAGAGGGTTTGTGACACAGCACCTGTGACAGACTGGCCATCTGGAATTTGGGCTAATGCCAGAAGCCGCCCTATATGGGCCGGTACTGATAAAATTAATAATAATTACACAAATATAAGTAACGTAGCCAAGGGTTTATTATGTCTCCTAGACTCAGGATCGATCGAAATAAAGAAGCACAAGCTTCCAATGTTGGAACCAAGACGGCACTGCACGTCTCTCTCAGGGATGTGGATCTGGCCGAATGTTGGCCGGCTGTTTTGATGGAGTTTGGTTTCTGCCAAACCTTAGAATTCTATTCCACCGAACCCTACGCTTGCACTACGCATACGTAATGACGCCACCGTTGATTACGGGAAGGTGTTTACATAGGTGGAGCGTTCAATGTATTGGTCTGTGAGAAAGTGAAAATGAAATTCGTGATCAGAACAAGGGTTGTTTGGCGGTACTTCCTGTCAAAAGAAGGGCATTCAAGTCGAGCTACGTGCTCAATTTGCAATGCCGATTTGTCTCGTGGTGGCGAGCACCCTAAACAACACACAACATTGCCGCTGTTAAAACATTTGCATATGAAACATCCGAAAGAATGAAGTACAGTCACAGCTAAAACTTGTGTTAACCAGACAAACATTACCAGCTTTGCTAGTCCGACACCGAAAACTACACTGCTGTGGACGTTGTTTACTTCATTAATGTGTTTACTGTTAATGGACTGAGGATGGGAGTAGGATTCGGTTTTGGATTCGGCAGAATCTTAACAAGTGGATTTGGTATTTGGCCAAACCCCAAGAATCTGGATTCGGTGCATCCCTAGTCTCTCATCACAGCATTTACCACTTTGGTTTTTCCCGTCACGTTACAAGCTCTCAGGCTTAACTTCCTCTTAAAATTTACACAATAAAATACCGTACAAAAATAACAATGACTTGGCATAGCTTGGTTTAAAAAAAACTATTTTGTGTGCAGCCACAAACATTTTAATTGGTGGAGCTGTTGTATTATGTACTCTGCTTTAATGTTGTATGTGTGCTGAATGTGCATCACCTAGCAATCTGCCGACGCTGTTAGATGTTTAAGTGTTATCGGCATAGGTAACCTACTGTAGCAATAGCGCATGTTGTTGATGTGCGTGTTCTGAATTTCTGCATTGTATTCGGTTTCTATGTTTTTTTGTGCTTTTTATGTCAACGTTTGGGTGAGGATTGGGGTGATTTTTAATATTTGGCCGGTGTGTTTTTTGATCCCAGTCCGTTGATGCACAGAACCATCGCAGAAGCCGTCATTGAAAACAGTTTGGAAAAGGTCAGGCCCTTTAAAAAAAAAAAAAAAAAAAAAAAAAAAATCCTGGGCGGTGATTGAATGAACCATCTGTCTTTCACGTCCGCCATTGACAGATCGTACGGACAGTTGCAGCCATCACACACACATAAACTATGCGTGTAGCTGCCAGTAGCTCCTCACCAGAAGCTGATTGGTTCGGTGAGCTGCTAGTTCAGACACAAACCCGTTACTTGAAGCCTGACAAGATGGATTTTTGTGACAGGTACGTGATCCTGTGATTCTTGATAGATCTTGGGAAAACCCGGCTGCCGTATAATAGCTGATAAAATGTTGGATTCTGTGTGCAGTTGCTTGTTTTTGATGGAGAGGATGAACATTTTGTGCAACTCAAGTTCTTTGATAAAGCTATACTTCAGTTAATAGTGAACATGTAAGCACACTGACATGACAGCCATTTCCACTTTTCACTCTCAGTAAATATCAGTAAGACTTGCCTTTACTTGAGAAGGAATGCCTGCTCTCTCCCTCTCTCTGCACTCTCTCCCCTCTCATACACACTACACCGTTGCGTCAGGCACCCATAAATATCACTCTGCCACGGAATGATGTATGAGCCTTTGACTTGTCTGTGTGCCATCTTGAACTAGAAAGAGCATAACACACACTCGCACAAAACATGTTTCATCTCCGACCCTCCACCCCTCCCACAAGGCGCACACACACCAAGGTAGACATGTTTCATCAAGCCAGCGAACAATGTGCCGTCCTACCCTTAGCCAGCCCTGCGGCAACCTGGGAGATGGAGTGTGCTGGCTTGCAGTGACCTCTGCACCGGCAGCAACCACGCTTGCGGACTGACACCTCTGACTGGGGAGTGTGTGTGTGTGTGTGTATATAAAAGTAATAAAAGAAACACACGTGCACAGCTCTGTTTGTAGTGTAGTGGTTGCCAATGTAGAAACATCTCTCTTTATTCATATAGATCATATATTACCTATCCATTTTCTGCCGCTCATTCTGGGCCGGGTCGACATGTCGGCAGGCTCTCCCTCTGGATGTCTGAGCTTTATCTCTAAGGGTGAGCCAAGCCACCCCACTGAGGTAACTCATTCTTCTCATTCACTACCTAAAGCTCATGACCATACGTGAAGATTGGAATGTAGATTGTCTGGTAGATCGAAAAGCCCAAAATCCACTGAAAACCAGTTTGACTTCAGGCTGAGAATACTAAAACTAAATCGCCAGATAAAGGAGAGTCCAGCCCCGCTCCAGGAGTCTGGTTCCATCCAGTGCTATGTGTAGACCTGAACCCAACAATATCTAGTATACTTCCCTGCCAGAGAGGTGACGTTCCACATCCCTAGAAGTAGTCTGTGATGCCAGGAGTCGGCACACATAGGTCCCAACCCTTTGCTTGCAGCATGGCTGACAATGCACCCAACGCCAATGCCTACACGTGTGGATCATGGGCCCACAGGATAGCTGCACCCATGGTATGGGTCAAGGCACAGCCACGAGGGGCACTTTCAATCTCAAAAGAGGTGTGCACCATTTTTGCAGCGTTTCCCTGGTTGAACAACATATTTCCTTGGAGTTTTGTTTCCTCTTGCTTGATGGGGTGTGTCTCTCGTTTGTTGGCCATTTCACAGGTGATACCCAATCAGCAGAGACGTCTCTATAAATCCGTAGTAATAGAAAGGCAGAGCGCTTGCGCATAAAACAGGGTCTAAAACGCACCCCCGTTTCAGTTTGAAAAAAAAAAAAGTGTCCCTACAATTTGTCAGTTTGAACTAGCCCAGGTGCTCATCAGCGAACTCCCCTCTCAGGTCTGCCTCGGGAAGCGGGCTCGTTATCCCTGCACCGGGTGCTGCAGCTCCTTCTTGGTCAATTCAAGTGAGGTCTGCAAATTCCTCTTAGTTCGGCCCCCTCATCTGGGACTAATTTACCTTGGGATACCCTACCACGAGCTATTAGCCCCAAAAAACACAGCTCGCTGGGTCACAGAGACGCCCAGTGAGATGGACATTTTGTAGACAAAAATTAGTAAGGGATATATAAAAACGTACAGGAAGGCATCCAGGTGCATGTACACACACACACTACAAGAAGGTGGGGCAGTTATTGCTGAGCAGGCCCCTGAGGCAAAGGTCCACAGATGGGGGTGGAGATTGTTTCCTCCTTGTGTCAAATCTGCAGGGCTTTAATTGGCTCCTGTTCTATCTGACCTCTGACCTTTAGCACAAATGACCACAGCACCTGAGACAAAGAGATTTTCCATCAGGTATGGGTTGGAGAAAGGATTCCCTCCGACTGATTTATGTTGTCTGATCAATGCGGAGGCATGGAAGGAGGGGGATTCATTTCATAGCCAATGCCATTTTAGGATTTGTGCAGTATATTGAGGCAATATTTATTTTATTTCCGTTCATAAGCGCTGTATGTGTAGCCTCTGAGGCAGGATAAACTGATATAAGCCTTTAATTTACATGATATATGGTCCATACTGTGTGCACAGTCCCTTAGATGGCAAATATAAAATAGTTTGAATACCTTTTGATTCAATGTGATTCTCTTAATAAAATTATGATGGCATGTAGCAAATATTTCAATAGTACAATGCAATAGTACATTTTAGTCTTGTTGTCGCCAGCTTTGAATACAAAGTTGCTGCTCTTTCTGTTAGCACACATTCCATTAGATTATTTATGTTGCAGTAATGCATCACCAAACTTAGCTAAGTATTAGTGCTGTCAGTTGAACGCGTTGTTAACGGCGTTAATGCAAACCTGTTTTTAACGCCGTACATTTTTTTTATCCCGAGATTAACGTTTAATTAATTAGTTTTTTTTCACATGCTGTTGCAACAACTAGTAACTAGTAAAACTACAAACCACACCGGCTCTAGCTAGACCGGAAACAAAACAACAGGCACGCCGTGCACACGCCGTCTGGGCTTGCGAGTCGGCCAAAGAGTAGTAATGTTACGTTTTTCGTCAAAGTATTTTTTTCACTCTTTTATTGATGGACAGTGTTACATTGTGTGAGAGATTATTTGGTCCAAGTGAGTGAAATTGTAAAATAATAGTGATCCACTTTTCTGTGTTGCCTTAAAATGAAAAAATAATGGGACAAAAAGAAATCAAGTGACAATTTAGAATAGATAAAAATATGTGATTAATTGTGATTAATTGCAAGTTAACGATGACATAAATGCGATTAATCACGATTAAATAAATGGTTTGACAGCACTACTAAATATACTACAACAGAATATATATGAAATGGTTTTGTCCTGTTGGCATTTCTATCATGTCAGGAATACATTTGTGGAAATATGTGTCTTCAAAATGTTGGCACGCAAACAGTCATTTTTCAAATACAGAATATTGGCTCAATGTGTCCTGCTACTGGCAGCTCTATTCTAAAAATACTGATATTGGTATCTGCCTTAAAAAACCATGTCAAAGCCTGGTTAGAGTCTGTGTGACTGGTAGTGTTATTTTATTCATGATATGAGTGAATCAGTGTGGTGCATAATGCTTTTAAGCTTTTCACACAGAGAAAAGAGATGGAGAGGAAATTGGGTGAACTGCATGCAAAAAAAAAAGCTGGGATAGAGAGAGAGGTTAGGAAGAGTGGGAGTGAGAGACAATGAAATACAGAGGAGGAAGAGGAGAGAGAGAATATATGTACTGGATTTATGCAGGAAGCAATGAGGCCACCTCTCTGGTAGAGCGTCAAAAAGGAAGTGAAAGTGCACTTCCTGTTAACGTCTGCCCATCACTTTAATAACCCCCTGAAAATGTAAGGGGACACATCATTTAATAGAGGAAAAACCACATGATCCTAGAAGCAACGCGTTTGATCATGAGGTGATATTCATAGGTGGAGGGTTACCAAGTAAAGTATAATTCTGTAATTTCTTATTACTTATTTCAAGCTAATTTAACCTTGGTGAAAGTGGTTTATGTAACACTTATTTGATGTTAGAGGGATGCTATCTGCTTGTTATTGACATTTTTTTCTTCTCCAGCACCCTTTTTACCTCTTGTTCTGTTGATGACTACTTGTACTATAGACTTAATGTCCTATAAAGGGTCAGAATCTTCTCTGAACCCTCTTTTTTCATCTGGTGGAAAAAGTGACAGAGTAATAAAAGAAATTGCCTCGTGCATGTCTGACCTCTTCAGTTATCCTGCTGAATTCACAGCTTTCAGTAACAGCTCATTGTGGATTTTGTTTTTAAATTTTTTTATTATAAATGGTTCATTGCTCATGTAAAAAATAAGTGGACAAATGGTTAAATGTCAATCACATGCAGATAACATCCCTCTAACATCCCGATAGTGTTACATAAACCACTTTAACCAAGGTTAAATTAGCATAAAATAAGTTGCTGAATGTTCTTTGTAATGAAGCTGTTTATTAGTAAAGTTTATTTAAGTGGCTTTTCCTCTGGTCTGGCAAACTAACAGCAAATTAAGGTATTAAATGCAGTGTGCAGAGAGGGAGAGAAGAAACCCGGCTTTATGGGAAATGTGGTCTTAATCTTGAGCAACTGTAGCAATAACAACGCCATTAGAGAGGCAGACAGAGGTTGCCAATCTCTGCCATGGTGTCAAATCATTTTCACCCACTCAGATCCACGTTAACTGCAGAATGATGAACTGATATTTAACAAGAAGAGTAATCTCTGTCGTATCAGCGGCAGTTACTAGTTCAGCTACCCGAGACTATGTGACTGAGCCGGGCACAGAGCACCACAAGCTGCCGGTCGTTTCGGCAGACATTAGGGTTAAGTTTAGGGGTCAAAAAGTGAGTGAGATGCTGCGACAAACGTTAAGTTTAGGCACCAAAATGACTAGTTAAGTTTATGGGAAAAGATTGTGGTATGGATTAATACACGCCCAACTAACACACATATCCGGGGTAAAAGTATTTTGTTTCCCCCAGAAAGCAAACTGCGCTGTCTGGCTTGATAGTCCTGTGTTTTATGACCCAACCATCCACCCCAACCTCTTCCCTAAGCGGCCAGCCGCGTTCTGCCTACAAATGAACGAATGGTTCATGAGAACAGGCTGAATGGTTATTAGCATTAAACACAAATTATGGCTGATGCTAATGGGGATTAGTTTTGCATAAACCTAACTATTAGACAAATGAAAAGTGTGTCCTGCTGATGGTGCTAGATGAGAATTCAGAGGATCAAGAGCCTACTCACCCAAAAAGCCTCGTAGTGACAATTGAAATCCAATTAAAGCCAATGTTCGTGAAATGTCCTTTACATCTTTTGTTATTTTCCGTTGTTTTTCTACTCTTCATCCACTGTACACAGGGTGCGATTTGTGAAAAAAGCAGAGGCCCCCAGCATGCAACAGCATGCAGGAGAGCACCAGCCACCACAGACTCATAAAACGTCCTCAGCATCTTCTGACAAATGTTGAAGGACCTTAGCCTCCTCCAATAAAAAAAAAAAATTGCACCCTGACCATACACATTGTGGATGGAGCTCACGCATTCTCATCTCAGTTTACTCACAGTTTGTCTTTGTTTGCTCACCCCAAACTCACCCACTCACCCTTTGGCCCCTGATCTCCTCTCCAAACCCTGCCTCCTGCCTCTCTCAGGTGATGATTGCCTATCTCGCATCAGTTCACACAATGTTGGTCAATGGTCTAATTGCGTTTTCTCTCTGTGTGGGGTGGGGGGATCGATCACCAGCTAATGAGAGATGTTGGGCGGGGGAGTAGAAGCAAAAAGCCGGTTGGTCTAAAACGAGGCGACTGTATATGAGCTCTAACCCCCCTCCTCCTCTATTAAATGGTCTCGCTGCTATCATTCTTGCATCTCAGTTTCATTATAGCCCACACAGTATTGACCTTAAGTCAGACCTATCAATATCCACACACACACATGCACCGATTTATGTGGATGGTCTGTTTCAGTGAAATAGTTGATAAATCCTTGAAGTGAGCTGCAAATTAAAGTCCAACTAATATTCCTCCCTTTCAGCAGGCAAATTTTAACAAAAATAAATTTCATGTTTTATCCCTCATGTTGTCCTTGGGTCAAATTGACCCACTTTACTATATCAATGCTCTTTTTAACTACCCAATTGTAATTACCCCAAATAACATGACTGATTCCACATAACGTTCTTTGGGGTGATTTTGATGGGTAATTTTGGGGGCATCTTATTCAATTTTATAGCATTTGGAAAAAAAAAAATTGAAGTGGTTTCCAAATAGTATTGAGTAAAAGTTGACATTCCAGTCTGATTATCCAGCATCATACGTTCCTTTAATTTTAGTCTAAATAATTCCTAATTTCTGCTTTTCTAACTCAAACATTAGGTATAATTTCCTATAAATGAGGTTTATTGACCATAAATTCAAAACATAACTGTAAAACTAAAGTTAATAAATTGGTGTTATGTAGTGTTGAAAACGTCAAAAAAGGGACAAACATTGGAAAAAAAAGATTTTAAAAAACATTGATAAAAGCGTCAACAAAATTGTTGATTTTCAACAAGACAACACAAAGGTTATCAGTATTTTCCATTATTGAAAAAAAGGAAATTGAGGATCTATGGGTTTTAGATCATGGGTTATTTATACTGTGATAGTTACTGAATGTGACTGAGTTTGATCTCTTGTGTATCTCTCCGCCACAGCTCAGTAGAAAGACGCTGTTTGGGTAAATGGAAAAAGGGAATTATGTACTCAAATGACTATAACTTTGAATAAGGCTGTCTGAGACTGCTGACGCCCCATATTTGCTTCACGTCACAGCCCTTATAGACAGGACAAATAATAACAGTGACCAGAAACTCTTTCAATACGCAGCACATGTGGCATCTATTGTATTACAAAAAAAACTAGAAAACTGTCCTTTTTAGGTGAATTATTATATTCCGATCTTACGTGACATTCACAAATACAGTGACGGAATGAAAACACGTTTCCTCTGCTCTTGTAGTCTCATCTGTCTCTGCCTCATCCTGTCGTTTTCCTGTTCTCTCTCTCTCACTTTCTCTTCCTCTCTCTCGCCGCTGCTTTCTGTGAGCGAGTGGGCTGCATATTGATTTTCAGTGTTGAACTTATGTGGCTCCCTCTCTCCCTCGCTCTCCCTTTCGCCCCCACAGACACAAACTGACGGAGTAGTTGATTAGGAGCAGCTCTAAATATAACCTCCACCTCCTCCACCTCTTCTTCTCCCTCTTCCTCTTTTCCCTCCCTCTCTTGCTCCCTCACCCACTCGCTCTCCCACACCGGTTCAATCGCTCATTCTCCGCATTTTCTCTTGCCCAATTCGCCTGGACCCGTCTCTGCCAAGCGCTTTCTCTTCCTCTCTCCATTTCCTTTCCACCAGCTCTGAGCGTATCATTTGTCAACCCCTTCAAAAAAGAAGAAAAAAGAGAGAGATGCACAGGCAGCAGTGCCAACTTTGGCTGAAAATCAAATGATAATTTGACAAATCCAGGAATGATGGGTCCATTTTTCAGTGCAGGGTCCATTTAAGCCTTTTATTTCTCTCTTGATGTTATATAGTTATGTTATTTGTTTCTGTATTTATTGTTAGTTTATTTCATATTAAACCAACCGCCTAGGCAAATTCCTAGTAAGTGCTACTTACCTGGCAAATCTTTTTCTGATTCTGAATCTTTCTGAGAGTTAACATGAACTTTTATTTGCAGTGGGCGTGTTTAGATATAAGTCAATGGGAAGCATCTCACACATACTATAGTTAAATACATACAATTACTTCCAACTATCTACTGCACTTCTTTCTTCCTCTACCTTTTTCTCTTCTCGCTTGAACTCCCCACTACACCTGAATGAAAGCCACACACACACATGCATGCAAGTGTACACAGGAACACATGCAAACACACATATGCATTAAGACATGCATATGCTGTCCACCATCTTGAGAAATATGTGGCTTCCTTGCTTCTGAATGTTTCATTTTTCTTCACTAGGAAGTTGCTAACTTTGTCTGTCTTTGGCTAGTCTCGCATTGCCAGACCTTCCTCCACAGCGCTGTGGAGGAGGGTCTGGCTAGCCCGCACAGCCTTCTGGGATGGGAGAAAAACGTGTTCTGGTTTATCAGCATTTTGTTTCACTTGTTTTGGTGGAACATGTGCACGTTCAAAAGTTGTTTGTCGTGCGAGAGAAAACTCAGACTGGACAGATAGTCTAGCTAGCTGTCTGGATTTACCCTGCAGAGATCTGAGGACCAGGTAACCATAGTCCTCAGACTGGACAGATAGTCCAGCTAGCTGTCTGGATTTACCCTGCAGAGATCTGAGGACCAGGTAACCATAGTCCTCAGACTGGACAGATAGTCCAGCTAGCTGTCTGGATTTACCCTGCAGAGATCTGAGGACCAGGTAACCATAGTCCTCAGATTGGACAGATAGTCTAGCTAGCTGTCTGGATTTACCCAGCAGAGATCTGAGGACCAGGTAACCATAGTCCTCAGAAATCGATTAAAGTTTAAAATGCCAACCCAAAAAAAGCGGAAGAAGTGGAATGTCATGGATATAGACTAGCCTTTGGCAGACAGTAGTTTTTCAAGTTTTTTTTCCATGTAAAGAAAGATGGTGAGAGGGACGTTTTGGGAATGAAAACAATGAGAAGAAAAAGTGGCTAAAATGTTCTGTGGAGCTGAAGGGAACTGCAGGGTTGGTTGATGATTCACAAGCACCTCCTCTCACACTACATAGTCATTGATTGTTTTTTGTCATGTGATTGAAAGTAATAATCTTTACTTTTATCTTTTACTCTTCTTTTAAATCTTTTAAGATTTTCATTGAAATAAATCTCTGTTAAGTCACCATCTATTGCCGAATTGAATACCACAATGGGGAAGGAGCCTATAGCCCACTGATGAACGCCCATGCATTTGAAATATTACAAACTGGGTTTCTGTGGCAACAATCCCGAGACAAATCACAAGCTGAGCACAATTAGTGACATTGTCCACCCCCTGTTGTGATTGGTCCGCCAGAGAGGGTAGGCGGAGCTTAAGCAACAGACTTCACTCTTCAACTCACTTGTGCGTATTATTTTTCCCAGTCTCTTCAATTAGCGCTTATCGCCATTGGTACCGCCAAAGAAAACAAAATAGAGATCTTCGTGATTGTAACTTTAAGGAATATGGATTATAGCAGCTTTAAATCCTACAAATAGTGGCTTTGAAATAAAAAATAAACCCAATGTCATTTATTTAGAAAAATAAAAACAAGAAATAATAAGTTCAACCCATACTGTACATGGGAAGGAAGAAGGAAAAAAAAAAAACAGCTAAATGATGTGATTGGGGGTATATAGGAGAGTGGGTATTGGGAAGTACCTTATTATTATTATTATTATTATTATTATTATTACGTCTTACAGATGATATCTTTGGGGTAGATCTTATTCCATTTGTTTGTGCAATCTCTGATTGTAAAGGTTAATTTGTCCATGTCTAAAGTTTGCTCTATTGTTGACAGCCATGAATTTAATTTTGCTGGATCACGCAGTAATGGAAATAAGTTGAGTTGGATTTCGAGATACGCAGCGTCTAGATGGAAGAGAGGGCCGCTCTGTTTGTTCTGCATCCATGTCGGCCGTAGAGGTAAACACAACACACCGAGGCCTTTCTGCAATTTAGCACACTGATTGCGGCTTGGGACAAACAAACAAACAAGCTCACTGGGCCGTTCTCCTGGGCGCGTGTTTGCCACTTTGCGTCCCCTGATTTAAATCTCATTTGCCTTCTCCCGCTTCTACTGAAAGCTGAGGCTGATGTGGAGCAGCCAACCGCTCCGCTCATTGTTGGAAAGGGGGGGGGTGCTTCTCATAAACTGAGCATTTTTCAGACAATGAGCACGTGGGCGCATGGCTTTAGGCATATTTGACAGGATCAAATGACTTACATAGAAAAGAAAATTCTGTCGTTTATGAAATAATCCCCCTATACTTATTTTATCCACATCCTCTCTTGTGCTTATTTTTTCTTTTCCTCTCATCTCCGACCCCCTTCCCCTCCCTCCCTCCCTTTCTTAAATGGATTGAGGTAAAATGGGAATCTGTATTCAGTGGGTGGTTTTAAGATACACTGACTTTGTTTAGGTTTAAAATGCACATCACATATGCATGATGACATAAACCTCAAGGCTTGTCCTCAGATCTGCCTGATTTTGTCAAATAAAGGAGCTTGGGGGGGAATACAAGGTGCTTATCATGCTAATATTGTTTTGGCTCTGTCTGTGCATGATGAATGCATGCATGTCAATATGTGTACCTGAGTGTGTGCTTGTGTGTGTGTATGTGTGTGTGCGTGGGTTTGTGTGCCTGTAAGAGTCTGAGGGTTTTGAATCCTGTGCTGAATAATGGGATCAGTGAGTTCAAACAGTGCAGGGTGTGTGTTCACACAGAGACAGCCGGTTGTCATCATTTACATACCCAGTCCTCGGAGCTACATGAGTGTGAATCCTGGTTCGTGCCATGCTGTCTCACCTTTCCTCTACTTTCCTGACTCACCGTGATGCATCTGCTGGCCCTGACATAAGGCTCATAGCTTAACAGGATGGGTGGATGGATAGTGAGTGAGTGGATGGATGGATAGAGTAAGTGGATGGATGGATGGATACAGTAGATGGATGAATACAGTAGATGGATGGATGGATGGATATAGTGGATGGATGCATGGATAGAGTAGATGGATGAATACACTGGATGGATGGATGGATGAATACAGTGGATGGATGGATGGATAGAGTAGATGGATGAATACAGTGGAGGGATGGATGGATGAATACAGTCGATGGATGGATGGATGGATACAGTAGATGGATGGATGGATGGATACATATATATATATATATATATATATACACACATACATACATGTCGAGAATGAAATATACAATCATCATGCATAATAGTATAAAACATAGACTATATATAGGAGTTAGTCATCCTGTTACTATAGTTACTGTATCTATTACACTTTGATTTACCTTTTATTTCTTAAGATTTACTCATATGATGTGTCATCATATATACAGTTTGAACACACCTTCCCTTTCAATGCGTTTCCTTTATTTTCATGACTATTTACGTTGTAGATTATCACTGAAGGCATCAAAACTATGAATGTAGAATTATGTAGAGTATATATATACTTTTAGTTTGAATACTTATAAATCGTTATGCATCATAGCCACTGAGAAGGCTTTATTCTGATTGGCTGGCAGGTCAATGAGAGCAAAGTCGGATGTGTTTCGCTGTCTTGTTGTGTTGCTGTTAAATAAATTAGATTCCAATAGAAACGGTAGCCTGATGATTACCCACAGCCCAGAGTAACTGGAGTATGTCAAACTTCAGGAACTCAGGGTTATGTTTCTGAAATTGCGCACAAAACCTCACAATATAGTACTTTTTTATTTTTTATTTTCACGAATAAACTGTGGGCATGTCAAATGTCATGGCTGTATCTGTCTCGTAGGAATTATGGTTATATTCTACAGTTTTGCAACAGCGAATATGCGTTTTGAGGGAAACCTAATGCTGCTTAGCAGGAACGCCTTCACATGAAAAGTTACGTTCACCAAAAAAACATCAAGGAAAGAACAAATTAAGACACATTGCTCAACGACCTGCACCGTAGCTCCAAAGATTTTAAAGATGATAATTAAAACCTTACAGTCTATTGTCTCACCCGTATTCTCTCAGGTGTACATACGCCTTGCTAACTTGTGCAGATGCACCAACACCTACTCCGAGACGTCAGGCCTGCCAGCGTGATTATTATGCAGAAATTAGAGCTCTGCAGAGGAGAGCTAAAATCAGTTTGATCTCTGTGATGTGCGTGCGTACGAGCGTTTGTGTCTATACGAGCGTGAGAGACAGAAATAGAGACAGAGGAAGAGGAGAGAGATGCTGTCAACTCTCTCCATCCTCCTCGTCCTCCTCCTCCTCCTCAGTGAAGCAGATGTCCAATTGAGTCTATTTAAAGCCGGTGCAGTACGGCTGCTGATGCTGAGAGCGTCGGGCTGTAGCTTTGCATTACTGTTGTCTTACCTACAGCGCTCGGAGCTCAGCATTCTCCGGTTTGCTTCCATGCGGACTCGTGTTTCTGCTCTGCAGAATGTCAGGACCTCAAAGCTCATTATTGTAAAACGCCCGGCAAATCTTTTTGCAATCTGGGGGATGAAAAAAAAATGGTAATTGGAAATGGATTGAACATTCAAAACCAGTTGACAAATGTAAAAATGCACAATGAGCAAGCTGAACAAGACTGAGACTTGTGTCTTCTATTCAAAGGGCCTACCGTGTGTAACGAAACCACAGCAGCTTCCTGTCAAACTGACCCTTATCTGGGAGTGCATGACAGATATCATAACCCGGAAAAATAACTCTGGCTGGCTTTGGTAGAGACTTTCAGTCCCACTCTGGTCTGTTGTTCCAGACAATTATCTGTAACAGACACACTTCTGACACACTCTTCTACTCTCTTCGGGGCTCATCTGTTTGATTTCCCCCCAACAAGCAAATAGATGGGAGCTCAGAATAGTCCGAAATAGGTGGGACTTGGCTGTGGCCTTTTCATTCCTCGTCAAGAATGACGCATCTGCTGCCATGTCTAGGGGAGGGGGAAAAGTTATATAAAAAATAAACAAAATACAAGCAGTTATCAACAGGATGTGGTGGTGTCAGACAGGAAGTCAGTGCTGACAGGGAGTGAGAGCGAGATGCTCTGCAGGGCTGCGATGACGCCACCGACTCAGGAACTGCAACGAATAACAGTTCTGTCTGAGTGAGGTCTCAGCTGTGAAATATTTGACATGCTTCATCAAGTGGCTTCCGATCAGCTGTGGTTGGATAATGAAACATTGGACAATTAATTACGCTTAAACCTGCTTTCAAGCGAAACTTTTATTTTAATTGCCAATGGGTTTAATAATGGTTTTCTAATCCCTTTACAGATTAATTTTAATCTGTTAACTCGTAGAATAAGTGTGTAATATGTGAAACATATACTCCCCACTGACAAAAAAAAAGATCCGTCCTCGATGGAGGTTTTTAAGACTTATAAATTAAACAAGACGCTGAGATGGACACTTTGTGCAGTGTGCAGATTCCACAGTGTGCCAACCCGAAAAAGATTATGTAAACTCTATTCCCTCCGCTGTTTTGAGAGAAAAAAATAATAAAGATGGGTAAATGTGTTTTACTAGGTGGGGTTTACCCTCCTCTACTGTACATCTCTGCATTCCCCGCAGCAGCAGCTTGCCTGTGAAATAGGGACCGGGGAAAAAGCTCGGAGAGCGCAGGCTGTGAACGGGAGGGGGCGGAGAGAGAGAGAGAGAGAGAGAGAAACGGAGAGTGTATGTATGTGTGTGCGAGAGAGAGAGAGAGAAACAGAGTGTATGTGTGTGTGTAGGAGAGAGAGAGAGAGCTGTGACAGCGCTCATCACCCACTGAACAACCAGGACGGGTTGCATCCAAGCAATCGCTGCCATTCGCAGACGGAGTTTACAGCCCTTTGCCGCCGCTTTTTCTTTCGATCTTTTTCTGCCGCACCCCCTCCCTCTCCCGGTGCTGCCCAGCCAGTCGACCATGGTTTCTATAATTTCAGACCTGGACCCTCTGAAAAGCTGGAACGTGTTAAGGTAAGCGCCCGGTCAGCTTTTCGCCATTGTAAAAAACGTATGTTGATAAGAACGACGTGAGATAGTAGACAGTAGAGAAGAAGTGCGGTGGTGTTTTGGAGGAAATAAGGGGTGGGACGCGGCGCAGGCACTAGTTCGAGCGCTGGTTTCTGGCGTTGTTGTGCGTAATTACGCACGGATTGCGGCCGTTTGGCTTTACATCTGCGCCGAGTACGGAGCTCTTTCTACTTTCTGAAGCGCCTCTCGCTCTTCTCCTCCGCTCTGCCATGAGTCTGACGCATGCAATCTGCTCCGTGTCTGCGTACATCTCATTAACCCCGATGCTGCCCCGCACCGGCGCTTTTTCATTTTTAACACCGCCATCATCTCCAAACTTCGTCCATTCCACTGTATAAGTAAGAATAACACCCATTTATCACCATCATCCCCCTACTCCACACCCTTCCACCCCCACACACCCCACCCTCCTTCCACCTCCCACTCATGCTGGTTTGGTTCCCCAAATTGTTGAAGAGCCTCTGCTACACTTCCAGAAAAAAAAGGTATGCCCCTCCTGGAGTTTATCTTAAAACATTTACTCATGGCTGATTGCCTGCAATAGAGAGCTTTTAAAGAACATTACATGTTACCCCCCCCAAGCTGCAAAATATGTTTTCAGCACTGCTCCAGCAACACAACACAGCCATTTACTCCATGGCATGAAGGAAACGGTCCTGATACAAATATGATTCACCGAGTCTCCCATGAGGCCAAAGGTGAAACTTTTGCCGCTCACCTTGTCTTGTGCGAGAACTCTCCTTTTTGTCAAACAGCTATTAGGCTCATAGGCAGCATACATGGCTCCATCTCGGACCTGCAAATCACTATGAATACATTCACTGTCATTAAGCATCTCAGCAGAAAAAGCCTATGAATTTAAAAGCTGGATTTTAAAAGGGCCTTGTCCCTGAATATTTCAGCCTTTTGATAAATAAGTCATTATTCCCTCGACAGACTCTGCTGCGACTATCGCAAATTCTATTTTAGAAACGGGGAGAGAGGAGACAGAACCCTGAAGACCCTCAAATTATTCTTTTAATGCCGCTTCTCCCCTCTTCTATCATTCTTATCCCCCCCTGCTGCCCTCCATCCCACCATCATTATCCACAAACCAAAAATAGGAAATGAGCGGAGTAATGTAGAGCAGGCATATTTCAGTAAACTGCTGATGGACGAAAGGGGGGCTAAATGATGTCATTTCCAAACAGGCAGGGATGAGAAATGGGACATGCAGCTGACCTGACACACACACACACACACACACACACACACACACACACACACACACAAATAGCTGCAGTAAAGACTTTCTCTGTGGACACACTCTCCTGTCCTCTCGGTCTATTTGCTTAACGGGGACAGATCTCCTGGTAGCATTACAAATAGCACTTTTAGCTAATTATAGCACATATAACGACTTCAAAATCAACGTATTGGACAGCCATGTTAGTTTTACAGGCAAAAAAAGAAGAGAGTTTTAAATGGACAAATATTATGCAAACTTTTGCAAAAGATATCCGAAGATTACTTGTTAGGGAGGAAGGAAGGAAGCAAAAGAGGAGAAAGGGAATGATGGAAGGACACAAAGAGGATTATTTACCTCCCCTATGTCTCTCCCCTCATTAAACCTTTGTTATTCTAGATAAGAGGCAGGAGCAGCTGTCCCTCTCCAAAGACGGCACATCTTAATAAAGACCAGCTTACCGCCTGCCCATCACTCTCTCACAGATGCACACACACGCACACACACACACACACACACTTTCACCAACTCGCGCACACACACACAAATGAGCACTAACCCCTGCAAACGCTTTTCTCAATCATTTATGATAATGAAGCACCTTGGCGGCATTCGCTGTGTCGTTCTCTCCCTAATGAGACTCACCTCCGTCACGCTTAGACATGCACTTAACGCCCACACACACACACACACACATTTAATAAACACGGCATTATCACAAAAGTGTGTGTTGTTGTTATTGTCGAGAAGCAGTTGAACAAAGGGAACCGGTGTGGAGCGAAAAACACTTGATTTAGTTAGATCATCTTTTGAAATTTTCCTTCACCGTACCGCAGGTGGAGCCTGGACCTTTTGCGTTATAGTTGAGTGAGAGCGGCGACTCGCAGCATTTGGTAATCAAATGCTGCAAGTAAAATTAAACAAATGTTTTAAGATATTATAATGAAGACTGTCGGTGCAGGTGAAAGATGAGACCTCACTGCTGTAACACAATTAGGCGGCATGATAAGCATGTTATCGCAAGCAGCTGATTAATGCAACTCTGTGGAATTTGATTTACTTTAACTGCAATAAGGAGTTAATGCAAGTGACAAATGTGTGCGCATGTTAAAGCAAGTGTTATCAGATCAGCAGCGAGGTTGGTCTGCTGCATTCACTATCTCTTCAGTCTGTAAACACACACACGTATGAACACACACTCATGTTCCAGAGAGAGCGCAGAGGATGGATGTTAGAAATCTGTCCGTGCCTCTCACAGTGCACACCATATATCTGAAGTGCAGTTCAGTAATGCCATAATGAGAAACAGCATGCATATTAATTCCATCTGATTACATCCCCACACACATACACACGCACGCCCGCACGCACACGGCAAAGACGAGGTGTGTTCTAGATTCAATTAGGGAGGAGAGAGAGAGGAGAACTCAGGTTTTTATTCTATTACTGTCTGGTTAAATCATTGCAGGATGTTCAGAGACAGGAAGTCAAAGATAAAAGTGTTGTTAAAGAGAAATACAAACGCACTAGTTGAGGGTGAAGTGCATATGTTCAGTGCTAATGTGAAAATGAGTCTAGATGTCTAATGAGTTAATAAAAAATAAAAAAATTAAAAAAAAATCCACCGACATTCCTTCGCTGCTACGTTTTCCCTCCTCAATCTCTTCAGGGTCTCTTTTCACAGCCGTCCAATCATCTAAATCCTTTTCACTTATCGCAGGTATAGCATCCTGCAGCTGGAGTGCGCTCCGAGCGAAGCTGGAGGAAAAAAAGGGGACGGGGGAGAGGGAGGGGTTGTGACAGCAAAGGGGGCTTGACCTTTGACCCTGCAGTGTTGGTTTTAATTAATCTGCTTAAAGAGTCCGTCCGCTTGCATTATGTGGCGCTTTATATCCCGCCGGACCAGGAAGAGAGGCACAAATCCATCCGCCTAATTACCAAGACCACTGTTGGAATCTTTAAATCCCCTGTGATAGTGTGTGCGAGTGTGGCGTGAGAGTGTGTGTGGTGCTTTATCTGTAAGCCAGACCTTTTTCCCTGCTCAGGATTATACTGGTTTAACTAAAGGGTTATAGTGAAAACATTTGGTGAAGGCAGTGACTGATATTTACAGCACGGAGCTGCCGACAGTCTGTGTTTTATCTTTAAATTGGAGCACTTTTTTGTTGCTTAGAAATTCATGAAGTTTTAAGTGTTTTTTCCCCAAAATATCTTCCTTGTCATGTTGGGGAAAAAGCATGTTAGACTGTCACGGTACACCGAAGCCATTATTTAGAATGAGGCAGGTGGCATTTCATCATAATGGTTGATTTGAAATCCAAATCCACTATTAACTTGATAAATCCCTTCAATTTTGGAAACAAACCTCTGCTTCTACCTTTACATCACTGTGTTTCTTAGATGTAGGAATGAGGCGTGGTTGTTATTTGTGATACTTTCTCCATCAAGACGAGGACAGTCTCTGCTGCCCTCCCTGTCTGGATTTGCTCACTGATCGATAAGTGTTTGAAACTGAATTTGACGCATGTGAGTGATGATGTTGTTTCAGTCCTGTTATGTACAGACAAGCTATGTCCAGGCATTTATCCTGGGAGAAACCCCTCAGAAGGTTACTGCGTGTGCTGCGGTTCTTCGGTCCCCTAAGGAGCAGAGCTTTTTCTGCTCCCGAAGCATCGCGAGGTCGAGGTTGGTTTGAATGAGTGGAAAGAAAGAGAAGTTTTAGAAAAAGAACATAGACTGTAATTGAAGCCTTCATGTTTCGATTTGCAGATTCTTAGTCACCTTTTTTGATGTAAAACCCTGAGTGTGGAGTCAAACTGATATATTAAATAAAGATTTTTAGGAGTTGTTTAAATCATTACTCTTAACAAAGCAAGTTCAAATGAAAGTGATGGGGGGGAGGCTGAGTTGGTGAGTTGTCAGGGTGCCGCAGGGTGGACATTCAAAATTCACTCTCCACTTCCCACAGCTGTCAATCAAAGCTTTGTTGCCGCGGAGAACAATGCTGCATTCAGCATCGGAGTGACGGAGGCGGACGGGGCAAGCCGAGGGAGAAAGAGAAGGAGGGATGAATTCCTCCAAACTCTCTGGAATCAGCGAGAGATAATAACATAGTTGAGGCGAGAGTGCGTCACAAAACACAAAAGAGACGGGGGAACGATGACAGAGAGGGAAGGGCAGAAGGAAAGACTGGAAATTAAAGAAGAAAAGGAGGGAAAAGAAGGAAAGAGCTGCATGTAGCCGAGACTCATCCAGGTGTGTGTGTGTGTGTGTTGTGCAGACATTGCTTTTTTTTAAAGTTGGATATTGTCCACTCAGTGCCACCTCTGATATGATTATATTTCTTTTATAGGGTTATAAATATGGGATTTACAGTAGTGGAATGTTACCAAGTACATTTCCCTCCAAGTTCCATATTAGGCATTTGTAATTTTTTGATTATAAAGCAGGTTGAGGTGCTGTATAAATAAACGCTCGATCCACAGAGAAATGCACACAGCCGTATTCAGAAACTGTGCCTTTAAGCGAGCCGTCAGGACTTCCATACGGTTGTGATGTCACTCCCCGGCTGCAATGACGGTGCAGAGACTCCGAGAGCGCATATGCAGAAGACCTGTACACGCTGACCAATCAGAGAACACTGGGCTTTTTCAGGAGGGGGGCTTAAAGAGACAGGCGCTAAAACAGAGTGTTTCAGACAGAGGGTGAATACAGATATACATTCAGACAGATAGTATTAGAAAAATAAAGTGTTTTTTAAACATTGAAGCATATTAACATATTCTAGTAGAAGGCCAACATAGAAGAATTAAACAGAAAACAAGCATGATATGGGTCCTTTAAGTCCTGTCCTTAAGTGCACTTTTGAGCTACTTGAACATCTTCTGCTACTTCATATTGTTTTTACTCCACTACATTTACTTCACAGCTGTAGTTACTTTGGAGAATTATACACACAATAATCTCATTCGTTTTTATAGATTAAACTACCCACCAAGAGTATAGGGCTGCATATCGGGCTGTAACTTACATAGTTATCAGTTGACCTAATATTCCTTAGGGCTATGAAAGTGAAGAATGCTCATTACAAGTTCTCAGAGCCTGAGGATGCAGTTGCTTGTTTTGCTTTGTTTTGACGGGCGACACTTTTTAACCCGTACACATTAAGTTTAGTATCAAATAAGACTAATAAAACCAAAAGAAAGCATGACGTGAACTACAAATCAATCATCAAAATTGATGTTGATTTCCTTTTGTCTATTATCGACTAATTGTTCCACCGGCACAAAAGTATATAAAGTATACCTGATACCTGATACTATTATATAGATTAACATTAAATTCTGGGGTTGTCTATAAATGTCTATAGCTGAGATGGTAAGCCTGATGATGAAGATGACATATTTCAGCTCAAGATTAATTTAGTTTGTAGAGAACACCATTAATAGCCACAGCCATTACACGCATGGTGTTTGCTATGTGAAAAATGTACCTTTGCTCTTCTCACCTGAAAGTTTATGTTTTATTTATTAGATTTGTATGTTGTTAGCAGGTTTCTTTAAGGCGAGGTCATGCCACACATCGAGTACTTTTACTGTTGATACTTAATACTTGTGACGAGCTTATAGTATCTTCAGCACATTCTTCTCACTCAACTAGATGTTAAATGAATCTGATTGTGCTCAATAGCACGGAAATGTTCATTACCTTTGGTTTGAAAGGAGAGGTTCGGGGTCATAATGTCACATCTTATGTAATATGTTTTCTATTTTGCCGAGAGTAAAAGTATCTGATTGAAAATGGACAGATTTTTAAATATATATTGAAATGTGGTTTTGGTCTCCTGCCGCCATCAAAGTCAAAACCTTGGTATTGTTCTGCCTTTTGTAAGTATATTTCAGTTGCAGCACTGCATTATTCTCAGCCTTTCAAACAGAGTGTGCATAGGTTAGGTGTGTGTCACACACACACACACACACACACACACACACACATATTGTCTCTTTAATGTTATTTTTGAGTAAAACAAGTGTTGTTGCCCGTCAAGAAAGATACAGTTGCTGCTTTTTTTCTTTTTTCCCAACAAAGATCAGCTTAGCCAACAGCAGCTTTAGGGATTTAAAACACAACCATAGCACACACCCCACATGACGATCTGCGTGTGTGTGTTCATGTGTGTGAGTGTGAGCATACCGTTATATTCAGATATGCTGAACATATAAGAAACACCAACTTTCTTTATGCTTGTTTATCGTTTACGTTTTCATATGCTATTATTTATCTTCTTTATGTCAGCCTAGTTTTCTTTCGACTTTTCCTTTTATATTTCTTTTCTTTTCTCTCTTTTCCATCATAGAGGCCAATAATTGCAACCTATACATTAGCCCCTGCGTGCACACACACACACACACACACACACACATACACACACACACATACACACACACTTAATGCCATTGGCCCAAAGTGACAAATCTGTTTAATAATGCACCACCTGGAGCATAGCCTTCTATCTCTCTTGCTCGCGCTCTTTCTCTCTCTCTCTCACACAAACCTTTTTGCTCTCTCCACACACACACACACACACACACACACACACACACAATAATCATGTATTTTAGTGCTGTATTTTGTCACAACGGCCATGCCCTTAAAGAAGCTTTATACCGGGGTGAGAGTGGTGACATAACTTTCTTTGTGCAGTATAGCCTAAGAAACAAAGGAGCTGTAGAGTAGACTCTCCTCCACCTTCTGTCTTTACATCCCTTTTTTTCTCTTTTTGAAATTTTGTCTTCAACTCCAAATCGTGGTCAATTTCTTCCGCTCCCTTTCAGCGCATCGGATCCCCACCCCCACCCCCAACCCCAACCCCAACTCCCCCTTATCACAGTGATCCTCTACAAGCATGTAACCAGAGGAGGGGAAGAGGACGAGGGAGAGAAAGATAGAAGAAAAGAAGAGTGCGGGGGGAAGAAAAATGAGAGGGAAAAATAGATCTTGTCTGAATAAATAAACAGCTTTCGCTTGCAACCGTAACGGAAAGCTTAGCGGAGTAAAGGAGAGGGTTGAGGAAGAGGGGGGGCGGGGTGGAGCAGGAGGGATGAGGGGGTGAGAGTCAGCGAAGGAAAGGACAACATTGGCAATCTGCCCGGTGAAAATAAGAAAAAAAATGAATTAAATATCTTTTTTTTGTGTGTGTGTGTGTGTGTGTGTGTGACTGATGGATGTTCAAAGTGAAGCCAAAAATAAGAGAATGCAGACAATGCATGACCAGAGGCCAGATTAAAAAAATTGGTTTTGCAAGGATCACTTCAATAGATGGGTTTGAAGCTGTGGAAATCATTATTTGTCATGTAGATGGATATGCTCTCCATTTATTAATGTTTTTGTTTCGCAAATAAGAACACTAATGATATGTACAGTCAAGCTGTTAAATGGAGCCAACATGGACTTAATGTTAAAACGTCATGTATGAGTAATAGTAGCTTGCAGTTTAAATGATTATAGTAGTAGTAGACAGTATGCATTATTGTCAATACCATCATTGGTTTTAAATGAGACATTTTATTGTACCACGGTCTAAAATATAGCTTTTTTCTGAATGAGGTTTGGCATAAAAATGATCAAATTTAAAACATGCTGAATGGTGGTACGAACTGTGGACTGTCAGCACCTTAAGTCCAGAAATTTCCCAACCAGCTTTCAGAAACCCACACCGGTCACACTGCAGAGAGAGAAAAATATAGAGGATGAGAGGGAGAGCTAATGAATTATGGGTGGCCTGTGAATAGAGAGAGAGAGAGAGGTCTGTGCTCTGTCGCTCTCTTCCCCCTACCGGGTTTTGGAAGTGTCACGCTGCGAGTGTTGCCATGCAGATGGTGACCCTGGAGTGTTGCAAAAGGGGGGCTGGAAAAAGAAGAAAGAAAAAACAGAGCTCAAGAGAAAATTAGTGAAAATAGAGAAGTAAAAAAAAAATAAAAAATAAAAACTCTCTGGACAGAACAAGCACAGCTGATTGACTGCAGAGGGTTCACAGTCATCTTTAATCACGGTCATGACCGCTGTCAACGGGGATACAACCTGGGATGGTTAATGTGGGCTGACAGTAAGTGCCAAATTTAGATGGATAACAAATGTAGTATTGATCAAATCGGCAATATAATCATTCAAAGTACATTGTGGTGGAGGTAGACAACCCTCCGTCTCTTCATGTTAAGAGCTGGGTGCTTAGTTATCGGCTCCTTGTGATTTTCCTCATTCAGTTGTTCCATTGACTTTTCATAAAATGCTTACATGAAGAGTTTTAAGCTTGAAACCAAGCCAATTAACTGTGCGATTAAATCGTAACCATAAAACATTTGATACAACGCAGAAACATTTTGAAAACGGCAAAAAAAGGCAAAGGTACAAGAGTGTGCACATAAACAATCATAGACTTCAGTGTTAGCAGCTCACTAGCCATTTTGCAGGTTCACGGGTGTGGTAAACATTCCCATGGTAACAGTGAGCTCCAACCTCACTGTTATGCTTAGGATTGTGGGTAATGTTGAGCATAAAACTGTGTTTCACTATCCCGTAACCTTTGGTGAGTCTACATAGGGATGTTTAGACATTATGGCTAATAATCAAAATTCTTATGGAGAACATGAATGGGATTTCCACATCTGGCGCCACACTGTTGAACTCTATTGGGCTGGGCAAGTTGAAGCTGTATGACATTACCAGATAGAGCACTGGCATGTGGAAGAGGTAAACCAGAGCAGGAATAAGAAATTGGACTTGCACAACTCGTATGCCATGATGAAGATCACACACAGACTGACATAGTGTTGAAAAAGAGGGAACAGCGCTGCAGGGTGGAGCCCACATAGCGGGAATTCTGTATGATGTAACAACCAGCGCTGATTCGCTCCAGACCTCGAATCATTTTGTCTCTGTGAAAGAAAGGGAAACCCCTTTTTTTTTTACTTGCTCTAGTACTGGACTTTGGCTGTTTTACTTTGACTCTACAAAAATCCCAAACGTATCTTTACCATTCAAATGCACGGTTTTCTTTGCTTATTTCCATTTAAAGTACTCCTATAGACTCTGTATGTGAGAAATGGACCATGGATGCAGTATTAGAAGTTTTTCCAGGATCACTCCATTCCTAGTACAGTATCTAAAAGCTAATCTCTATGAACAGATATCTGCATATGAATGTGGAATCTTTAGGCAACAACGGACAAGTATTTGGTATCGCAAACTTACTGGTTCGTAGTCCAAGTAGTTTTGACCAATCCCATTGGTGGGCTTCGGTTGCATGCAGGTAAACAGTCCGTGTGGAGAGGAAAAGAGGAGTGCAATCTCAGAACCCATCAGTTATTTAGCTTTTTATTAGTAGATTCTCTGAGTGCTTGCTTAAAGAGCAGAGCATTTTGCCTGAAGTCTAACGATATAACCATTTGATTTAAATGGTTGATTCCTTAATGGAAGTGTGTGACAGAACAGTTTGAAAGGGACGCTGGTGTTCTGTCATGTTCCCATCGTGTCTCTAGAACACAGGACACAGTGATTTCTGATGTTTATTGAAAAGGTCATGTTAAAAGGTAAAATGCAACTTTTGACATCTTTGTTGTAGTTTCAAACAAAAACTTGCTGCCAAGGATTCTCGACCATGTATGTAAACGTGCAGATTTCAGTTCTAAAAAAAAAAGGTGCAATAAGGAGGAATCTGCTCTCCGTTTGCAGAAAGGGATCAGTGGCTCAACTGTTACTTCACCGAGCACTTCAACATAGGAGATTTTCGTCTTTCGAAACAAGCTGTTTAAGTTTCAGGAAACTCGCAGTCATCAAATGACATTTGTAGCCCGAAAAAGGAAGTGACAAAGCAGTACCCAGATTACAACATTTAGCATTGTGACACATTTCTCTTGGGTCTGTGTTGTGATTGGCTAATTTTACTGCATTTTACTTTGTAATTCATGGCAGTCTGTGTTTCAACTTGTCTCTGAGATACAGTGGCTTGAATAAGTTTACACACCCATGCTAAAGTTAATTAAAAAGTGGGAAAAAAAAGATCTTAATGCCTTAATTTAAAAAAAAGAAAAGAAAATCCAACCTTTTAAGGATGGGGTATTTTAATTCCAAAGGCCAAGGGAACTTGATCAGGATGCATAGTATCCTGATCCATGAAATAACTGGCCTTTAAAATAAAAATGTGGCTGCCTCCATTGGAATTTAACATAGGGGGGTGTATACTTATGTCCCCTGTATTTTAAGGAAGAACATTTATTTATTTACAATACATTATTCAATCACAAAGAAAATTGGTGTCCTTAAAAGGTTGAATTTTCCAAAAGGTTTTGAATTAAGGCATTAAGATCAATTTCCAAAAGATGGATGGTTATTCCTTTTTTTAATCAACTTTAGCATGGGTGTGTAAACTTATTCTAGCCACTGTAACTCGTGGTTGATGACTCAATGCTGTAAAGTAAACTTTTACCTTGGTTCAGGGATTGTATACAGGGGACGGACAAAAATAGAAACACCTTACAGCAATTGGGATTTGATTGGATGGGTTTATTGTATTGTAAGATGTTCATTTTATTGTGTCCACCCACTGTACTTTAGTACAAAAGTCACTGCAACAAAGTTTGAAATAAAGCAGCCAGGTTTTTAGAAGTTACTTTTGCTGGACCTGGCTGAATTTGGACCTGGACCATCAAAAAGGGGGGGGGGATGTGAAGAGCAAGAGAGAAGCGGGAAGAGACAGACAGTGTTACTGCAGAAACAGTATGTGTTTTATGGGAGTGGACTGTTGCTTAATGTTCTGCTCACAGTCAGATGGCTCAAGAAAGAGCCCCAGAGCATCATGGTCATTACATCTCATACTGTGTGTGTGTGTGTGTGTGTGTGTGTGTGTGTGTGTGTGTGTGTGTGTGTGTGTGTGTGTGTGTGTGTGTGTGTGTGTGTGTGTGTGTGTGTGTGTGTGTGTGTGTGTGTGTGTGTGTGTGTGTGTGTGTGTGTGTGTGTGTGCGTGCGCGTGCGCGCGCACTTGGGCATGTGTGAGAGATGCATATAAAGTGGGAAGCTGATCCCTCAGTTGATCCTGTACAGTTTTGTGTCATATAGATTGAGGATATACAGTACATACACACACACACAAATGTTTTTGTCACTTTGCCCTACTTCACCTGAAGTCTTATCCAAACAACTACATGCCAAAATCAAGTCTAACCCTAAAATGTAAGGGTGTACCTTACCTTATGTAAGGGACATGCGTTTTGTCCCCAAATGGATACAAGTCCCCATAAAAAGGGTTGCCCAGGTTTATGTCCCCATAATGTGGTTAATACAACTCCTCACACACTCAGTGTGAGCTGCAAATCCTACTCCTCCAGCCGTGAGTACACTTCTAGGATTTTTCTTGGAAATGTGCTTATTTCTGCCTTTAATTCTTTTCTTTCCTTTTTTTCTTTTCTTTTCTCTCAGGACTGTGTTGCCACTGTTTTACACAAAGCATCTTTGGATCTTTTGTCTACCTCTCTTTGACATAATCCTGGTGTCTGTTGCCGTGGTTACACTGTCTTAATGTGCCATTGATGTGACAAAAACTTAAAATGCATTTCTCTATCTGTCCTTTTCACCCTCTCAGCACTGCTGCGGTCATGATTTCTTTGTGTGCCAAACAGAGAACACAAGTGCACTTGCCTGTGCCACTTTCTTACTGATAGGAACCGATAGTGGGTTATTGCAACTGATACAGGCTGATATCTTATACTATTATTCACTATCTTTAAAGGTGAATTTAAGTTTTTAAGCTGTCACAGTCACAAAATGTGTTTGCCACTATGAAGCCTTTAAAAAGCAATTCAGGCCGTAATGGCACACTAAAACTCTCCATTAAAACCATGAGAAATGTACCAGAACACATGTTCTTGTGTGAAAATGTATGTGTAATTAGACAAACCCGGCTTCCCATATACAATCAATCTAGTATTAATTAAATCGTTATGGAATGTGTAACCAAAATAGATTGATTGCTGTATCCTAGTGTGTGTACAGCGTCAGCGGTCTTTGTCATATCTTCTGGCTATACGCACTGAATGTGCAGGCAATGAGCTGCGCCACAGCAACATTATGACAACATTTTATTTCATCCCCTCGACGCCACGCTTTGGAAGATGACGGTAATTTGGACGAGATGTTTCGTGGCCCTGGGTTCTCTCTCCTCGCTCACCGACGGTCCCAAGTGCACTGAAACATTACAGCGAGACTGGAGTTGTGAACGTATGGCCGGCTATTAAATGGCAATCACACACAGAAGAGCTCTTTTATAGACGAACACATTTCTGCTTAATAGCTCTCGGAGCAGAGTCGTCCAATTTATGACATTGCAAATGAAGGCCCTCCGAACGCCAGAGCTTATTAAAATCTTTACTGAAATCTTTCAATTTTGTCAGTTTTTACGGCGTGTGGGTCAGGGTGAATTCCAGATTGCAACCTAGAATTCTCAGCTTAGTTGTGTAATCATGCTTTAAAGAGTTCTTGAGTTGTATTGAGCATCAGGCTTTCCTCTAATAGTGTTATGCACAGTTAACTCGCTGTGCATCACCATGGTCGATGTTCCAGGCCAAGCTTAGCCCGGCGGCACCGCTGCAATCTGGGGAACTCTGTGAACCGGCAGTGCTCTGTGTCGCGAGATTACTGGAACCTCTCGCCACATAATGCCTGCTTCAGGGCTGAGTTAATGTCATCATCAGGCCCTGTGCTAACCCCTGGGAGCCCCGCTTCACCCTGCCCCATTCATTTCAAGTGCTACTAATATCCTTGGCCCCCCTCTTATTTTCCATCTCTCAGCCCCCTCCCTCCTACCATCATCACCTTGGTGCGCCCAGCCCAATCTCTGCGCTCTCCTAGCTCATTTTGAGCTGTAATTGGACAGGAGTCCCAGGGGAGGGTCGTCATCACGCCCCAGTGCCTCGCGTCCCATCTCCAGAGTGGAAACGCGCCCGACCATGGTCGATAAGCAGTGCTCCCGCTCAATCCAACATTCCTTACTCTGCTAACTTTCAATGGGCAGAATGACTGGGCTTCACTTTAATACAAGTGTTCCCTAAGAGCCCGAAATAGTCCCACAGCAAGGTATGACCGCCTAACCTCCCCAGTTTTTTGTCAGGAACATCTCCATCTTGTCATCTCTGTCTATTGAGTCCTAACAATTTTTTGTTTTCTAATCGAATATTTTTATTTTATTTAAACATTGAACAAACAATAAGTTGGGACATGGGACCAAACCCATGCACAGACAGCAGCAAGGGGGCGCCCAAAATGATTTTTAAGTGCTGTTAAATAATAATTCAGCCTGTTGCAGAATGTTTCAAGAATTTTTATTGTAAGTTATGGTGTACTTCATGTTTAATAAATGGTCTGCTAAAAACATATCCGTTTATGCTATGGGAGGATTAACAATGGCCACCAGGATTTTTTTCTTTTGTGCTTTTCCACTTTTAATTTTTGACAGTTAGGTGAGAAAGAGGGGGAAGACATGCAGGAAATTGTCACAGGTCAGATCGAACCCTAGACCTCTGCGTCGAGGCGTAAACCTCTCAGCACATGTGCGCCTGCCCTACCACAGCCACAAGGATTTATATCACAACCTGGCAAACAAAAAGTGTTATTTGCTAGTATATGAAGTAGTATATTTACAAACAATTAATAAAGTCTTCTTTGCAAATGAATTCCCCATCCTGGGCAGACACTCTGAGACTTCACACAAAACCACAGTTAAGTGCATGAATGTCTCTCTACACACTTCTTCTACACACCACACACTGTCCTACACACACACACACAGTTATATGTATCTGACGGTGGTGTGTATGGATCTCTTCCTGTGCCAGCTTTTGCTCGAGCAGCATTCGTGCTGGTAATCTGTCACATGAGCCCGTCTCATCGGAGGCACGGGAACATTTGGAGCTGCGGACAGAGAGACAGGATAACACCCTAAAATCTTCCTCCCTTGTTGCCCAGAGCTAAATCTCAACTATCTCAAATATCCTGTCCTTATCTGCTCTCCTTTACTGCTGAAGCTTGACGGGCACTTGACAGTTGAGGAAAATGCCCCCAATTTGGGCGCTGCTGGCCGCCGGTGTGTACCTGCAGCTCCCTGCAGAGGATGGCCCGCTCAGGTTGAAAACTGTTTCAGCCAGTGTGGTTTATTTTAATTAAGCTTTGATGAAAACCTTAGTTCAAACATCCAGTTTTATATAATCATTTCCACCACTGACCTGTCCTCTCCCCAGCTCTGCAACAATTACAGCTGAATACCTGATGAGTGTTTGCCTGTAGAAACGAGAAGGCAGGCGGTAAGAGTGTGTGTTGTGGCTGTATTGGCATTCGCACGCCAGCGGATGAAAGCGACTGCGCCGTTAATAATTGAAAGAGTACTTAACGACAGGAGCGCTGCCCCCGCAAGACAGCTTTTAATAATCAGGAAGGTTTCAAATTTCTAGTTCTCCTCTTTTTCATCTGTCCCCCCCCCCCCCCCTCCTCCTCAACGTCGCCTCTACCTCCCGTACCTCCTGACCCCTCCCCTCTTCTTCTTTAGAAGCTTTATCAGCTCTATTCACAGGAGCAAAGGAATGCCACTGTAGAAGCATCTGTCTGCCTTTTCAAAATATAGTGGAAGAAAAAGGTGTGTGTGTGTGTGTGTGTGTGTGTGTGTGTGTGTTTGTGTGTTTACACTATTAAAGTGGGGCACATTGTGCTGGAATGGATAGCGTGCTATGCCCATTGACAGGGAAGTCTATTTATTACGTCTTCCACATTATCCCTCTGTCCCTGCTGTCTAGTTGAGAGATATGTATTTGTTTATAGAGGCGCTCCGTCTCTACTCTTAATGCTCTTGCTGCTCACCCTCATTAATTCGCTTGATGGTCTTTGATTTGCCGGGCATCACTAAGTCGCATTAAAAAAAATTGTATTTCCCAGCCCTTACTTAATGACGCTTCCAGTGCCAACGCAATTAAATGCACATTTAAATGCTCAAAGGTTTCCCTTTACATTCATGAGCGGAGACAGGCGCTTGATTAGCACCCTGCAGAAAATGAAGCAGCCGGGGGGAAGGTGATGCTGAGCCTTTTTGGTGAATACCTTCTTTAGTGCACTTTGTTTTTGATAGAATAGCACTTGTCCTCATAATAAGAAGCTAAATAGGCTTTTGTTGTCTTATTTTATTCAGAAAACACAGCCATGGCTAATCGTTGTGCAATAGGTGGTGCTAAATATGAATTCTATCTGCTCTTGGTTTACATTTTGTCTACATATTTTCACACTAACGACTGGTAAGATCAATAGCCAATAGCTTTGGTTCCATTTACTCAGACTTTGAAGTAACAAACCAATGAAAGTGAATCAAATTCCATGCATAAAAAAACACAATGCCATGCAATTCAGTTCAGAAACTTTGTTCATTTCTTTAGCAGAAAGTAGTTTTAGTGAAAACTGTTGGATTATCCAGAGAAACACTGGCTGTTGACCTATATTATGTTAGAGTGGAGGCAGAGACTGTCATTTCAAAACCTGGACGAAAAAAACAACCTAAAAATATCTGCATTAATAGATGCCACCGCTGGTAGGAAAATATGATTTCTTGTCATTTTGGTAAACTGACCCTTTAAGCGTTATTGGCAGCTGCAGTCTTTCCCAGCATTCACTGGATGCCCGGCAGCAAAAACACCCAGGCGTTCCCAGACACATATGCACGTGCACACCCACTCTGGGCAAACCAGGGTTTTCTGTCCACCTGTCTGGCATAAATCTGAATTTAATGACCAATCCAGAGACTCCATAGCAAAATTCAACAGTGGCTCTAACATACATAAACATTGGCATCAGTGAAAATATTTTAACTTACCTCAACGCTGATATAACTCGACTCCACCACGGGAGGCTGCTCCTCAACAGCTGTCTAACACCCATGGCTATGCTATACCACCAATCCTCTCCCAGTATGTATACAACCAGTCTCCTCAGTGAATGACTCTATGAATAAACACTTTATCCATTCCCCTGCGTCTGTCACGATGGCATTTGTTTTCTGCAATTTGTGCTCACTCATCTCATTTGCATGTATCCATACCTCTTGAGCTCTGCGGCTGAATGGGCCTAATTGAATAGTTGATCACATATTAATCTAATTAGTCTGGTTCAGTCGTGGTCATTGTGTGCAGAATTCGTTTCTTCTGTCTTGTTATTGTGTTCTCTCAGGCCGGAGGCTGTCAGAGGCCCCAGATGGTTTACTATACAGTAGCTAGCGCCACTGATCTAACTGGGAGCTTCCCCCTTTGTCTCCGGATCAGACCTCCATATTGCACACTGATCACAGCTATGAGGGAAAGAGAGAGAGAGAGAGAGAGAGAGAGAGAGAGAGAGAGAGACAGAGAGAGAGACAGAGAGAGAGACAGAGACAGAGACAGCAGAGTGGAAACAAGGGATCAACAGGTTGTGAAAAAAAGTTAGGGAGTAAAGGAAGAAAGAAAGAAAGGCAGAGAAAGATAGGGCCATTACCGTTGAGGGTGATCATCACCATATCCAGGTTCTCCATGAAAAGGCAACAAGTGGAGCCTAATGGGAAATATGCAGATGTATGCAAATGTGAGTTAGATGGGTCGCACAGAGGCCCAGGGGGAGATTAAAGCTCTTCGGGATGGAGAGGGTTGTGGAGGAGATTGGCACTATGAGCTCAATGCTGCCTTATTAAACAGAGAAAAAAACCCAACCAATTGTAGGCCTTGTTGTCAAGCTCATTTATCTCACAAATAGATTTGTGCTGATGGCAGCAGCCTCTAAAGTGATCTGTCAGACCATTTTGGTAGCCAGAGAAGTGATCCATGACGGACATCTTTAATTTGATAGTATCTTTGTGAAGATGGAAACCCAGCTCTTTCATTTTTACTACGGTATCGGATGTGGTTACCATTCTCCACACGGGGCCCCCCAGGGCCTTGGATCTAGATTTGATGGATGAGATTCCACCGCCGCTATTTCAAACCCTTTTCGCAGGTTGATCGGCCCAAAGTGACTCCAGCGGAAAGCCAATGAGACGGACAGGCAGAGGCAGTTAATTCCTCTACATTCCAGTTCTCGACCATTCACGCTCCATTTCCACATTTGATCCACGGTAGTCCCTCTACCTGAGTCGGCAGCTGCTGGGACGCTGAAAGAGATAAAGACAGCAATAGATTGAATGGGCGGAGGCATTTGGGGCATCTAGGGATATAAAAATAACCCTGAATGCCCTGTACTAAAGTAAGTCAATTTATTTCTATTTTTATAGACAGTGCTATGAAGTGACCGACAGGTTGGGTGGGCACACTAGCGATTGACTTATTAGTACAAAGGATGAGCAACTGCTTCAAAAAATATCCTAAAAAGTCAAACATATAAGCCTAGTATGGCAACTCCTAGTGACAAATTAACCATTGTCAAACTGTGGTTGCAATACAATAGGTAATCATGGCTTATTCTCGAATCATGGTTATGGTAAAACAAGTCAACTAATTCATGGTCTGTGACAGGATGCAAACACTGATTTCTGGCATGCAGTTTAGACACATTACGCCCCCCCCCATCCCCACTTCTTTAGCATTGCTGCATAGGTCACTCTATTGGCACCAAATGTTGCCATTGCATGTAAATTCTGCTCTACAGAATTGTCATATATTAATCTCTAAGGATACCACGCTGCTCCATTTCTGTCCATCTGCAAGATTTCCAGTATGTGACCCGCTGCCATTTTTGTATACAATGTTATGACTAAAGTAGTGCATGTGCCAGCTCTATACATGGCCTCTCTGTCTTAAAGCAGGCCTGCATTGGCAGGTGTTAAGTCTCAAACGTTCACATCCGTCCAATGGTATTTGGCAGCATCATAAATCTACAGTTTACTGTTAAACATACCACCCCTTCTCTAAGAGCCCCTATAAATCAATACTCTGACATTTGTAACTTTGCCCACAAGAACCTTGAGAAAGACTCTTGCAGTGGTCAGTGGAATACGCTTTTAATATGATTGTACAGTGGTCCTCAGAGCTTAATCAAGTATATTTTTAGGACATGGAGAGATGCCATGAAGTGCTTAGGTTATCACGGGTCAATTGCAGCTCTCTTAGTCTCATTCTCTTAAAACCTACTAGAGCACAGCAGGGACAATGCACCATTTAATCCTTGTCATATGTTGGTTGTTAACCTGGCAGTATTAGTTTAGTGCATTATACTGAGATAACTGTGTGGGTCTGTTGGGCTTCAAGCCAGTGAATGTTTAAAAGACACAGAGAGAAAGATTTTAGACTTTAGCACCCACATAAATTCCCTTTATGTCTTGCCACAGATTCCCTTTCCAGAAGGGTCTCCAGTTGGTTATGTGTCTTAGAGACTTAGAATTCTCTTTATTAATCCTTTTGGGATGACTCCTGCAAGGAAATTGAAATATCCAGCAGCAGTTTTCAACAAGAAAAAAAATACAGTATAGAGAGAAAAAAACAATATAAAGATAACATTAATAACAGTAATATTAATAATAACAATAAAACCTTTGGCTATAAAAAGACAATTACCATAAATTATCAGTCAAGTGTTCAAGTGTCCAAGTGTTTATGTGAGTCCAGGTATGTGTGGATCTAATGTCCTCTTTACCATATTTATCCTAATCCTCCTCCCCCCGAGTGAGGAGTTGTAGAGTCTGATAGCATGAGGGATAAAGGAGTCCTTAAGCTTCAGTTAAGATGCTCTTTCTTAAGAAATGACTTGGTTGTGAACTGACAGTAGATAAAAACTTTGGCTCCCCCGTCAGTAACTCCTTTGTAACAAGAGTTTGTTTTTCTCCAAAGGAGTAGAGAGGAAACAACTCTGTGCTGTTTTCAATGTGTAGCGCAGGGAAATATGATCCACCGTGAGCACAGTCTATTTTATTTTGAAAATTAACTGGATGTTTTATTTATTTCTTTGGTCAACTTCCTGTCCCGCACTATCTGTGCTGAATTGCTGCTGAGATCTCCGGCGTCGGGCAAAAATAGATGCTCTGTGTATCTGCTGCGGATCTGTGGAACTACACACATTGACTTTAATGGAAACCAAATTACTCCGACGCCGTTCCGCATCCTGTGGAATTTGGGGGTGAGCCTGTCTTTCTTTCTCGTCGCACACCAGCTGCGTCAGGATGAAGTCAACAAGATGTCGGCCTAATGTTGTTCTCACATATCAACAGACTCATGCCATGTCAATTTCTAACTTAGACAGCCACTTCATTCTTCTCAAACAATACTGGGCCTCATTGGTCCTACTTTTGGGGCATGTTGTCATGAAGCGGGATTGTTTTGGGATGCCTCCACTGTATCCATGGAGAAAATCAAACTGTGAGGAATAAGCTACGGGACTCAGGTTCAGGCATAGAGCCAGGCGCTGATTAAGGCTATTACTTCATAACTAGGCAGTGCTGTTTTCTAGGAAAACTCAGAGCATGACATATACCAATAAAGAAATCTTTGCAAGAGCCAATGCTGTAGGGGACTTTCAAGTGGATGAGACGTGCTTCAGTTGGAGTGTGTTTTATATATGTGTGTGTCTGTGTGTATGGGGGGGGGGGGATATGAAAAACCACTCTGTCTGGACGTGCTCTTCCAACGCTGCCTTCTTTAATGGTATTCCTCTGCACATACTACTCTCCGTTACATCCCTCCATCCTTTCATTCCTTCAGTTGTCCCGTTCTTCATCCTCTCTGCTCTGCTTGACCTAAGTACATGGACTTTCATTGCCTTGTTGATTATCCAACTGTAATCAACCCAGGAGTCCTGGGTGGTTTGAATGGGAACATAATTGTATAACAGTGGAAATAAGGTTTTAAACAGGAGTGAATTTAGGTCCTTCCTTTCTTTTGTATCTCTTTTGCTGCAGTGACCATAGCTGTCTTTCCATTCAAATACTCCAGGAGTTGTGTTTTGAATTTTATTGCTTGAATGGAGAGTCTTTTTTTGGGTGGGGGTTGAGGTTTTGTCAATAAAGTTATGCAATAAATGTCAAGGGAGGTACATTTGTTAAATAGAAGATGTTGCGACATTTGCAGCCAAGAGTTTTCTGTGAATATCCGTTGCAGCTTCCACAGAAATGTCATTCCTTTTGTGGGACTTCTATCTTTACAATAATAGGGCAAGAAATCTGGGTGTTTTTTAAATTTATTTTTTATTTAATTAACTGTAAAATGTTTTCAAATGTAATTAAAAAAAAAACTTTATTCTTCTTTTTAACCCTTCTGTTGTCCTCGGGTCAAATTTGACCCGTTTACAAAAACTCTCTTTATCAGAACTATGACAAAAGAATGTTGAAAAAAGTGACAAATGTTGAAAAAAGAAATATTGAATGCAGGAAAACAAATCAACAAAAACTTTATTTTTTTAAATGCGGAAAAAGTGACAAAAAAACAATAGAAAAAGCGACAAATAAATTGTTAAAAAATTGACTAAAACCTAATTAAAAAAGCGGCAAAAAAGTGACAACAAAATTATTAAAATTGGCAAAAACGTCAAAGTGTAGAAAAAGAACAACAAACTGTTGAAATTTCAACCCAGAAAAACTCAAAGTTGAAGGTCGACGGGAACACAACACAAGGGCTAAAGTTCTTAAGCCTTGGAATGTGTACGATTTTACCCATCCTGTATCTTTTCTGTATAATAAATAATCATTACGGTAGATTTTTGCCAGGTTGACGTATTTTTGTAGGCCAACCCAAAAGTTAGCAATGCCATGGTTCCCCGACAAAACGTAAATGGTCTTTTTCTGTTGGATTTTGCTAACAATAGGCTATAAACGGACTACACGACAGTTGCATGACTACAGCGTCCCCCCCCACCGCTGAGCTGACGGTGTTGTCTAATGTCTGACAACCTCTGTAGTCTCATTAAGCCACTTGTAAGTCTTATTTAGGAACTTGTGGCAACAAGACGAAACTCACAAGTGGGGTATTTTACTGACATATTTTATCTTGTAGAACGAAACGGTGAAGTCCCTATTTAACCACAGACCTTATTTCAGGTATCTAACCAAAACCCATTGACTTTCAGAAAGGGGAACAGGAAGTGCAAAAATGCTGCTAACGTTTTAGCATGAATTGAGCTTTGAACTTTGAGAATGAACTTTGTATGCTATAAAGTTGATGCATCAATGAATACATAGTACATGAATACATACATACAAGAATACATATATACTTACATACATACTGTACATACTGTACATACCTCTATGTACATACTTACCTATAAATACATATATACATACATATAGTGTACAGTATATAGATGTATATATTCTTTTTTCCTGGTTTTCTGTCAGTAAGAATAAGAACCATTGAGTCCTTTTAGTGTGCAATGTATCTGCTCACGTACAGCACAGAAAGTCACCCGCTGTATTTTTCAAAGTTTCAAAATCTTATCTCATTCACTTGACATTTTGACTGAAGCATTGCTAATGGCAAAGCCACTGCGATACTATGACTTTTCTTTTTATCCTGTGGCAACATTTCTTTATCACAAAACCTACAACATGCCCTCTTTAGTCTGCCTGTCATTGGTTTGGCACTTTCCCTCCTCTCAACTGTGGTTATCTAACTATACGCAGTCTCCTACATGTGAAATTGAGCAAGCCCACTAGAGATGCTCCCATCGGGTCTGGAGTGGGACTTGTCCACCAAGTGGGGCTAATTATGCAAATCCCTGCCTCATCCTCAATGGCCGGGGTCAAAGCTGTGATATTAATGTTTAAGGAGTGATAGAGGGAAATCAGAAGGGACAGAAAAAGAGGGATTGTGTGGGAGGCTAAAGGATTAGAAGAAGAGGCTCCGTCGTCACATACACCCCCATGTGTACCACATGCCGTGTGTGTGTGTGTGTGTGTGTGTGTGTGTGTGTGTGTTCGTTGTCCTTTCTGGGATTTGTTCAGCGGGGGGAAGAATCAAGCCCTTTATCTCTCAGCAGTCATGACTTCCCGTTTCCACAGCGACACGCTGCTGCGTAGCTGCAGCATCTGGGTTGGATCCGAAGCGACCCCGGAACCCTGATAGGCCCTAATCTAAAGTCACAGGCCGCAGCGGGGCCGATTCTGTTCTCTTCCTGTGTGCATGATCTTTAACGTCTTTCCTCAAGACGATCAAATACCTCCACAGAGATAAAAAAAAGAAGAAAAGAAAAGATGAGCATATTCCATCAAAGCAGAGACATTTATTCAACTTACATATGAGTCTTGGATTTAAGAATAAAGTTAAGAATTTAGATGAAGTGTAGGCGAATAATGAGGATCTTTGAATAGGAGGTTTCATGCAAATACTTCAGCAAATGCTGTCTTAGAAGTGAGAGAACAAGAACTATTAATTACTCTCAAGCTAAATGAAAGGAAGTCGTGGTTATTCATCACAGACATGCAGCCAAATGTGGGATTTTGTGTAGGAAAATCTCATGAAATGTAAAACTAAATGCATAATAAAAAATAGTGCGTTGTTTTTTAGCTAGTATTAACCTTTTCCTACAACTAGAGACATTTAAAACATTATTTAGTTTGTATTAGCCTAATACTACATATATACTTTGACCACTTTATGCGTCTTGGGTGGAACAAATATAGAACAGGTATTCTATATTAGCTATATTCTATTACAGCTAAAGTTTAATATTCACTGTGTAACAGATAACTAAGAGAATTATAACCTCAGACACCATCAAATATGCTCTATGTTCTTATGCAAGGAAGACAACTTAGATATGAATTGCCAGCAATGAGTGTTTTTCTTTTAATAAGTAGGGAACATTGAACAGTCAAACACAAAATCTAAAGTTATAATAATAATAAAAGCAATTCCAATAAAAAAAATAGTACTTTCCTGTAAACTGCAATTTGTGATCTGCCTCAGGTCAACAGCAGCATCTACATATTGCACCGCCTACCATCCTGTTAAAGTACTGAGAAATCCACTGAAAATAGGACTTTTTTTTTTTTTAATTTTTGTATCAGTATTTTTAGGCCTTTTTCTAATAAGGCAGTTTTAGGCATGAATGGGGAGAGAGACCGAGGAAATGACCTGCAGCAAAGGGCCACAGGTTGGAATTGAACCCACAGGCGATGCGGCAAGGACTGAGCCTCTGTGCATGGGGCACACGCTTTACCAGGTGTTACCAGGAGCCCCTAAAATAGGAGGTTTCTGTAAACAATCTGTGATAGGTAACACTATTCTAGCATTTATCTTGTGAAAAAACAGTAAGGGTCTGGCTAGTCCACGCAGCATTCCGAGATGGGATGAAAAAACAATCAGAATCGCCTTGGGCGGTGCTAAGCGCCGGACAGAGCCACGGTGCCGCTGTAAAATAGCTTCGGGAAGTACATTTAAAAGTTGTAGTTGTGCAACAGAAAACTCTGATTGGACAGATAGTCTAGCTAGCAGTCTGGATTTACCCTGCAGAGATCTGAGGACCAGGTAACCATAGTCCTCAGAAATCGAAGTTTAGAATGCAACACATAGAAAGCGGAAGGTGACGGATATCGGCCAAAAAGAGTGAAATCCGGCGGAACGTCAGGTGGCAACGGAAGTGGAACGTTGTGGATATAGACTAAGCCGACACTGATTTTGGATTTATTTTTTTGGAAAAACCAAGAAGGATGGAAAGAATTTCAGCTCCATATGAGATCACTGAGATAATAAGTCCGAGCAGGGCCTCTTGTTTAAGATTGGACATTGAGTACTGTTGGCTTGGCGCTCTGAAGGCTTGTGTTAAGATATCCTCCAGTCTGTGGCCAGGGTGGCTCAGTGTTGGAGCAGACACACATGTACTTCGAGGGTTATGCCTCGACGCAGAGGTCCGGGGTTCGAATCCAACCTGTGGCAATTTCCTACATGTCTTCGTCCCCTTTCTCACCTCACTGCCCAAATTAAAAAATTAAAAAAAATTAATAAATAAAGATATCCTCCATTCACACAGCGGGGTCAACAGCTGATGCACACATGGTCACACAGCTACATTGGGTGTCTGCCTACGCCAATGTGTGCCACGTGCAACCATCATGTACAATCACACGTTTTGGGCAGCAGACCCATGAGGCTGTGCAAAAGATTTAGAGAAAGTAGTCTTTTTAAGAAGCTGGTTACAGTAATTACAGGACTGCTTGGTACTTAATCAAGTTACTTTCGTAAGAAGAACAAGCTGCCAGCTAAAAAAAAGTGGCATGTTATATGACTGGTACTGCAATAAAGTCATTTGGCTGGCAGCTGTAGGCAATCATTTACCATAGCCACAAGGATAACTCTGGCTTATGTGGTTGCTAAAGTGCCAGTCCTCTCAAAACCTGCATGTTATTGTCATTTGGGGAATAAACGTAGCTGTTAGAAGTTCCCCACAAGCTCAGTATTACTACCACCTGTATGCATGGAGCAGGAGAGTGGTTGAACATGTGTTAGCAGATGTGTGTGATTGTTTTAATAGTCCCCTCCCTCAGATGCTTGAGGGCGTCTACGTCTCATTCAACGGCTGTGGGATGTGTTTTCTGCACTGCTAAGTCATGCAGTGTTCCAGTGTGTCAGTATTGGATCACAGAGTTAGCGTCGTTAGCTTGAAGCTGTTGAAACCAGAGCACCTCTGTGAAAACGTCGGAGCCCCGAGAGTCCAGAATGGCTGCCAAAACTAAAGCAGGCCAAATCCTCCTCTCTTCTTTCCCTCCTTCTACTTACTTTCTGTTTAACTCCACCCCCCCCCCCCCCTCCATCCCATCCCCCTTTTTTTCCCTCTTCCCCATTCCCCAAGCATGAGCAATTCACAGTTAATTCAATTTTCCCCCGGCTGAGCTCACATGGGACAGCATTGGAATTCCGGTTTGTCATGATAAAATGATTACACGGCATTGTGTTTCTCCGGGCGCCTCCCAGCGCATTTATTAGAATCTGTCAGTGTCAATGTAGATCGGCTAGCCAAAGTGCACGTCTCCACCGCTCCTCCTCGCCACTCCGCTTCCCCTTCCATCCCCGAAACTGGTTATTCCTTATGAAATACGTCGCTCCCGGCAGACGCATAATCTGATTACATCCGCTAGATTAAAAATATATTGAATCCCCCCCCTCTCCCTGTTCTCCTGTCCTCACATCTTTAACCCCTCTTTCTCCACATCTTGCCTCTTCTTCTTCATCCCCTGCCCTCTTTTTTCCTGCCCTCCACAAAGGACTAATTTCTTTTTCCAGTTACTTTATTATCTAGGGTTTGACTGATGACAGCGCTGGCTTTTTCTTTCTTTTAAATGAGATATGGGACCGTCATATCATCCACACCCAGTAAGACAGATGACGATATGATGATTGATATGTTTTATCATAAATATTAAAACTATGGTGGTCTCAGTGTTATTTCAAATGCTTTTCCACACTGCCTGGAAAACACTTCTGGGATAGGAAAAATACAAAACTGTAGAAGCAGGTCACACAGTGTTCTTCTTGTCAAACTTTAAAGGTACTTATGAGGATAGTTTTTTGCAAAGTACCACAAATGTTTGTAGTCCCATAACCGGACACACTGATGTATTAAAGAAGACACATTTTAAGTGCAGTTCTCTGTTCTCTGTCAACTAACCATCCTGCTAAAGGGTGCAAGATGGATTCTGGGCAACTAAGTATTCATTGTTGTGCATGAAATGCTATCAAGTGCATGTATTATGTAACGTGTTAAGTTTGAAAATAGATGGTAAACATGCGCTATTTTAAATTTTAAAGGTCCCGTATAGTAGAAAGATTTCCATTTTTTTTTTTATTTTGTTCATGATGCAAGTTGAGGTGCTATATATATACTGTGAAAGTATTAAAACACTCCATCCACAGAGAAATGCACACAGCCCGTATTCAGAAACCGAGCTTTTAAACGTACGGCTGTGATGTCATAACTATACTATATAGAGGTAGCGAGTTCCACTACAGTGCTAGTACAGTCATTCCCCGGATGCAATGATGGGGCAGAGACGGAACAGATGCAAAGGACCTGGAAACACTGAGCAATTAGAGCAGATTGGGCTATTTTTTTAAAGTGACAGGCGCTTAAACAAGTATATTCAGACAGACAGTATCAGAAATATGTGTTTTTTTAACATTGAAGCATGTAAAACATGTTCTAGTAGAAACCAAAAAAGGAATATACAAGCAGTTACCTGAAAAAGAGCATACCATGGCACCTTGAAAGTTAAAAAAGTAATGACCTATATGCAGTGATATACCAGTAATAGGTCTGGTTGACTTTTAATATCAGCCATGTTGAAGTATCCGTATTGATTTTCAAAATGAACCCAAACTAACTTCATAATATTTTGTTTCATTTTGAAAAATGAAAACCACACTAGAAAAACAAAATGACACCCTCCTGCTTACTGCCGCTCAGTTGCCTCAATATCTGCACTCAAAGTTAAAAAAGAAAATGTGAAGGAGACTCTTTCTCATGCTCTCGAAGTTGGAAGTCACGGCTTCAACATGTCGTTTAATTTCTTCTGCAGCCACTCCTGCCACCCTCATCTCCTCACATCAGCTCCCCCTATCCCCCCACCCCCCTTTCTCCTCTTCTCTCCTGTCTGGATAATATTACAGCTTATTATTTTTCATATTTCCATCCCTCCCTCTGCCCGTACCGACCTGTCAGTCAAGCTGTCATGTGTGATTTAGAGCTGCCACTCCAGCTCCGGGTTTCGGGTGTGGGGGTTCGATGGCTTGTTTACTGAGATGTGACTGGAGGTGTCACACTGAATAAGCCCACCTCACCCTCCTCACCCTTTCCTCCTCATCCTCAAACCTTTTGCTCTGTGTCACCAGGAAACACCCTGTGGGTCCGAGGGTTGGGTGGCAGAGTGCTTCTGCCAGGTGTGGTGTGGCTAATGACCATCTTGGTGTGCCGGCGTTGATTTTGGGTATCTGGTTTAGTGCATGTGCAGCCCTGGGTACATGCATGTGTGTGTGTGTTAGTGAATATCTGTGCACTCATTCTCTCATCCAACCAATTACTGTCCCGAGGAGCTGACAGCTGTCGCCACCATCCTCTTCTCTTTCGCTGCCATCTCTCTTTCTCTTTCTATTCCTCTTCCTCGTCTTCCTCCATACCTCCTCCCAGTTGACAAGGGGGAGTCAGAGGGAGCCTCAGCCCCAGGGCCTGCCCCCTTGGGGAGTCATTATACCACTGAGGGACTCACTCACACACACACACACACACACACACACACACTCACACACACTCATCTAATCCTAATGTTCCCTCTATATTTATCATTACCCCCTCCCCAGATGAGACTCGGCCCATTGGGTTTTATATATACGTAATATATATCATCTTGCCGATAGAAGCAGAGTGTATAGAACGGACACTTTATCCTTATTTTTATTTTTTGGGGGATAAATTCATTGTGAGCTTTATTTGCACACGGTGAATCTCTCCTGATGTGGTTGCAACGGTGGGGGTGCTTTCAGCTTGGGATGCCCATTGAGGTCTGTAGCTCTCCGTTATCTTCCCATCAATACACTCTTTCTTTATCTGAGACTGTGATACAAACCAGATTGGCCTTATCTTGGTTCTCTTGCCATAAACACACACACACACTCTCTGTTAGAATTTATACATGCTATCAGTCTTAATCTGTGAGTGGATATGCCAGCTATTTCACTTTACCATGCAGGGTAAGAATATTGGCAGCTGGGGAAAAAAATGGATTTTGAAGCAACCATGAATGGTGCATATAGATAAGGAGCGCCTTACTCTGAGTGTGTGACTGTTTGTATATATGTTCTTGCACGTGTGTGTCAGTCTTGTAGAGATTTACCTCCGACACACTTGTTAATCACAGAATTCATTAGTCACCGAGTCTCTAATTGTTTACTTTCCCCTGCGGCGGTACTACACAAGGTTGCCGGCCCTCCCTGTTACAATTTTGGAAGAACATAATGGTAAATTAATTTTCCTGGTAGCTCCGATTCGATTAGTCATTTCTGAGTACACTCTATTAGCCGGGAAATTGTGCATTTGGAAGTCAGAAAGAAGAGTCTGGGTTTGATCGTTTTGCTTACCTGGAAAAAAGACAAAGTAGAAGAGACAGAGGGGGGGACAGAGAGAGTCAGGAAGAGAGATGGAGTAATGAGCCTGAGCGATGAGGAAGAGAAATGGTCTGGTCGGCTTTGAGTAGCTCTGTAATGTAGACTGAAGCCCAGTAAGAGTGGAAAGATAAATTGATCTGTTAATACAACCATAATCTACTAATAAAACCTAATGGATTCTCTAATTGGTAGGAACATCACAAGTGATGCAACCAAAACAAGACCAATAATTAATGCAATTTATTTCATGGTATTCTGTAAAATGTTCTCATTCCACGGCTTATCTTCAGCACTCTTTGTGACCCTAAGTAAATTGAAATAAAAGGGACTACTGCGAAATTATTATTATAATACTTAGAAAGCTACAATCATCATCGCCTGCTTTTTATTACTTATTGTTTTATTGTATATGTTGGGAGGGTGCTAACATTTACTCAAAAACATTCTGGTTTTTTGATCTGTTTCCAAAGTAAACCACAAATGTGACCTTTGTGAATCTCTAATTTGACAACAAAAAAAGTCATTATGCCCCAAAACGCACCAAGCTAACCTTATAAAATATGTATACTGGCAAATAGCGACTTATTAAACATTTTAAGTCAAGTCATCCCTTAAATTTCCTAAATTTTTAACTCAAATGTGTTTTATTGTCATTTCAACCAAATACACAACACAACATTTCACCGTGGCTCAAGTGGTGTTACACATTTAAAATATATAAAAACTGCATTATATAAAACCAACATACGAAACTTTCTTCAAAGCCACCGGACTCCTTTTCGAGAAAGACAGTCATTTTACACATGAGTAGCTGGTCTACCGCTGCCTTGATCGGTTAGTTAGTAAGTGTTATTGTGTGACAATGGTGGTTCAATACTAACACTTTACCTGTATTTCAGTATAAAGCACATGCTTATTAAAGCTTTAGTGGATAGTTTCAGCCAGCCCCCATAAGGAATCCTAAGTAATGACAACATCCCTCTCACCCTCCTGATAGATAAAGGGCCAACTGGATCTAAATGTGCTTGACACACCAGAGAAACTATGGGCGATGTTCGGCCCCTGATGCTCAACTGTGGTTGTGTTGTCAGGCCCCCCTCCCGCCTGCTGGAAACGAGGTCTTTATATGTTCTAGTTTTGTGTTCTAGAAACTAAACCGTGAACTAGTTTCTGAAACTAGTTGACTAATTGGCTTTATAGCGTCTGACTTGACCCGAGTGGAGAACCTTGAGCTGTAAGCGTTCTTCGGCATGTCAATGTACAGCCATATATTCATGTGTGTATGCATGTCACTCGCTGTGTTTTTCTGCGTCACGGCCTGTGTTGCATATGGATGAGCTTACACGGGGCAATCTGCGCTTCAAGGCACAACGTGCACGCCAAACACTCACGGGCACGTCCACTTCTTTCACAATACTGAAATACAGATGCAATAGACTGTATCACAAGTGAACTTACTGAAACTATGCATTATAGATCAACACGCTCTCTTTCTCTCTCTCTCTCGCGCACACACACACACACACTCTTTTGCTCATTTCAATGAATCGCCACGCACGCTCACACGCCACATCACAAATGATGGGATTTAAACATCAACAGTATGAAATATTCATGTGTCAGTGCCAGCCGCTCGAGCAGAACTACCACCAAGGGGGATTTGCCTTCAGATCTGAGGATACTACTGCATTCATCCCTCTCTCTCTTTCTCTCTCTCCCTGTTGTGTTGCAGCATCCTGAGCTATTGTCACGGTGTTGTGTACCAGTGTATTCCTGAGTTTTGTTCTAGTTTTCTGTGATATCGCCTTTTCACTCTAAAGTGTTGTTGTCTGTGTCTTGGACGGGGGTGGGGCGAGAGTGACACCCTCCCTCTCACCCTTCCTTACTATTCACTCACCATTTGGGGAAGGCAGGAAGGGGCGAGTGAGAGAGACAGACTTGGAAACAGAAGGGGAAGAGAGAGAATTTAGGGTTCAGGACGGGCAGGTCAAAGTGGATTTTCAGAGACCTGAACTTTGTGTTATGGCGAGGTTTGTTGAAGATGTTAGGAAGTGTACAATAAACTAAAACAGATAAAAAAATAAAAGTTAAAGTTAACACCACTTCCAGAGCACAAAAAAGGAATATAAATAAAGTTGCATCAAATAGAATGATGTTAAACCTCATCTTATATCTTTTACTTAAAGTGTTCTCACAGGTTTCTGTATTTTGCCAAAGGAGCCATGTTCTGTTTAAGCATAGAATAAACATTATTATGAAACTCAATTTCGTTTTCAATTTACTGAATTTCATCAGGGTAATTTACTCAATATCAGTAATGCTTCCCAGGGAGCCCTCTCCACATACAACAAAGTCTAGCATTGGTTACCAGTACTTGAAAAGCAGCATTTTGGGAAAACTACCCACCACATGCAGCGGTTTGGGTCATGGTCGGTCCTTGGAGTGCCAGTGAAGGTGCATTAAAATCAATTTTGTGAATGTTTATAAGTCATAAGTAGTAAAGCACTAAAGACAGGAATCATTTTCTTTACCATTTTCCTTCCTTAATTTAAACTTCAGTAACACAGTGAGTGAGCAATCATTCTACTTGTGTAAACCGTTGACACACGAGTTAGGAAGGGGAAGAAAGCCTTAGTCGATAGGAGACAAAGAGACAAAAGTGTGGTTATTTTTTGGTTAGATTCTATGTTCACTCCCAGTAGTGCACAGTATTCCCTGTTTTCCAGGAGCTTGAAAGCTGTGTTTCATTGGCAGAAAATTATGGCTGCACTGGAGCTAAAGTTTGACACGTTGCACTCCTAGCCACGCCCCATTCAGTGACATCACAACAGGTGTTGACGGCTAATGGAGAACTCCTGCATTAACATCACTAATTCATGGCCACTTGCACATATTTGTGGAAAGTCAAAGTTATTGGAGAAATCAATTTTTTGAACATTTGTAATAATGTCTTGCAATATAAACAGGGTAATTGGGGACAGTATCACAAGTCACTAGTCTCACTATACACAATTAGAAAATGCTAAATAGTATTGCTCATTAAACAGATGACAAATATAGTACATGTGTAAACACAGCCAGTTTTGTGCTTTAAGCCAGGGTCAAAATCTTAATAATCTACGGTCTAGCATTGACAAATGGAACAGCCAACACTGTCCCAAAAATAAAATGGCTGAAAGTATAAAACTACAGCAACAAAATGTTTAAAAAGTTTGAAGAGTTGTGGGCAGAAAGTTAGAAGGTATAAAGCATAACAAGGTGTAAGGAAGAAAAGTTGGTGTGAGTGTAAGATTGCTCAGTGAAACCGAGTGTGATGGAGTATGCGGAGATACAAAGAGGGCCAATGTGGGGGGGGGCTGGAGAGTCAGATATGGGCCCAGTGGTCATCGTTCCTCTCGAGATTCATCCCCTTTTTCCATTTAAAAGATGTGATTACACCGCAACAATGCGTGCACACACATTCGCACACGCGCCGCCGCCAGCGTTGATCCAATTTAAGGAGGTTAGAAGGGAGGGATAAGGAGATAGAAGGAGCCAAGAGGGGAGCAGAGAGGTGGAAGGCAGCCATGTAAGAGATGCAACGAAGGAGAGGAGGAGAGAACTCTTTATCTCTCTCTCTCCCTCTCTCTCGTTTGTCATTCTGTCTGCACCATATGCAGATGAGGAGCTAATATGATATCTCTGCTGAGCTGATGGATGTTTAAAATGATATGGCAACCCTGAGCAGCCTCGCTGCATGCTGCCTGCCAGCAATGATGTGTGTGTGTTTAGGAATGTGGTTGTGTGTGTGTGTGTGTGTGTGTGTGTGTGTGTCACTCAGTGAAGATTATATCCAAGTCGCTGTAGCGATCACATATACTCTCAAACTTTTCCACAATTTCTGTTCTGTTGGTTGCATGTGTTGCTTGCCTCATTTAGAATTCTTTGACTCTTTAGCGATGTTGCCATGGTAATTAAGATCTAAGCTATTAACCAATAGAAATGATGTCCATGGCTAAGAGCCAATTCATAATAAACTGGACTGATTCTACAAACTACTGATTCCTTTTATCATCCATTAGGGCTGGGACGAAATGCTTATGTCCCTAATTGATTCCTTCGCGTTACATGGGTGCCAATTCACATTGTATTCTGATTTTTATGTATTGCAATTCTAGAAGTATTGCAATTTGATAGTATTGAGTATTGTCAAAACAGAAGTTGAATAATCCACTTCTAGAGACAATATATCATGGGACAGTTCTAAAATATAATTGTTTTCTAAGAAGAATGCACATCACATGTCTGTCAGTCAGTCTGAGATTTATTCATCTGTAAAGATTACGTAACATGGATTTTCTGTTTAGCTGGAAACGGATATGATGTAGTCGCTGTCGGTGGTAACCGTATAATAACCACTAAGGTCTATATAAAAGAGACTTCAGATACAGTATTAAGGGACCACTAAGGTCTATATAAAAGAGACTTCAGATACAGTATTAGGGGACCACTAAGGTCTATATAAAAGAGACTTCAGATACAGTATTAAGGGACCACTAAGGTCTATATAAAAGAGACTTCAGATACAGTATTAGGGGACCACTAAGGTCTATATAAAAGAGACTTCAGATACAGTATTAGGGGACCACTAAGGTCTATATAAAAGAGACTTCAGATACAGTATTAGGGGACCACTAAGGTCTATATAAAAGAAACTTCAGATACAGTATTGGGGGACCACTAAGGTCTATATAAAAGAGACTTCAGATACAGTATTGGGGGACCACTAAGGTCTATATAAAAGAGACTTCAGATACAGTATTAGGGGACCACTAAGGTCTATATAAAAGAGACTTCAGATACAGTATTGGGGGACCACTAAGGTCTATATAAAAGAGACTTCAGATACAGTATTAGGGGACCACTAAGGTCTATATAAAAGAGACTTCAGATACAGTATTAGGGGACCACTAAGGTCTATATAAAAGAGACTTCAGATACAGTATTAAGGGACCACTAAGGTCTATATAAAAGAGACTTCAGATACAGTATTGGGGGACCACTAAGGTCTATATAAAAGAGACTTCAGATACAGTATTAGGGGACCACTAAGGTCTATATAAAGAGACTTCAGATACAGTATTAGGGGACCACTAAGGTCTATATAATAGAGACTTCAGATACAGTATTAGGGACCACTAAGGTCTATATAAAAGAGACTTCAGATACAGTATTAGGGGACCACTAAGGTCTATATAAAAGAGACTTCAGATACAGTATTAGGGACCACTAAGGTCTATATAAAAGACTTCAGATACAGTATTAGGGGACCTCTAAGGTCTATATAAAAGAGACTTCAGATACAGTATTAGGGGTCCACTAAGGTCTATATAAAAGAGACTTCAGATACAGTATTAGGGGACCACTAAGGTCTATATAAAAGAGACTTCAGATACAGTATTAGGGGACCACTAAGGTCTATATAAAAGAGACTTCAGATACAGTATTAGGGGACCACTATGGTCCAAATAAAAGAGACTTCAGATACAGTATTAGGGGACCACTAAGGTTTATATAAAAGACTTCAGATACAGTATTAGGGGTCCACTAAGGTCTATATAAAAGAGACTTCAGATACAGTATTAGGGGACCACTAAGGTCTATATAAAAGAGACTTCAGATACAGTATTAGGGGACCACTAAGGTCTATATAAAGAGACTTCAGATACAGTATTAGGGGACCACTAAGGTCTATATAAAAGAGACTTCAGATACAGTATTAGAGGACCACTAAGGTCTATATAAAAGAGACTTCAGATACAGTATTAGGGGACCACTAAGGTCTATATAAAAGAGACTTCAGATACAGTATTAGGGGACCACTAAGGTCTATATAAAAGAGACTTCAGATACAGTATTAGGGGACCAAGAGACTTCAGATACAGTATTAAGGACCACTAAGGTCTATATAAAAGAGACTTCAGATACAGTATTAGGGGACCACTAAGGTCTATATAAAGAGACTTCAGATACAGTATTAGGGGACCACTAAGGTCTATATAAAGAGACTTCAGATACAGTATTAGGAGACCTCTAAGCATCCAAAGAGCACCATGTCATGGGACCTTTAAACTAAGTAAAGTGCTGTAACATGAACAGTGAATAATACCATAGAACGATCAAATCAGAGCTGCAGTTGCTGGTTGTAGTAAGTTGCTACAGAGCTCCAGGACGCCAGCTACCAGCAGCGATTGTTAGGCCAACAATTGGTGACTGTGAGCCAGCTACAGGCACCACCAGATAACGGTGCTTTTCAGGGGCCATGGTAGTTTAAGAAAAAGATCATGGTTTGGATCAAAACACTCCTGAGGAATAAACTCAGTGTTTCCTGGGTTAAAGGAGATGTGGACTCCGCTCCCTGGCTGGTTTTATGTTGAAATCACATTGTGCAATTTCATTTTGAGATTATTTTCCATTAAATATTGAAGTTCAATATTCAACACCCTGTTACTGACCGTAATTTGTGTTTGGAAATATTTTACACAAGACAGTGAAATACACATTGATGCCTTGTTGTGTTGAAACCTGGTCTGAGTAGATCAATATTCAATCAAACTCTATAATATCCATCAAATCAAAGGTCAGTGGTAGCTGGCCAGTATCAAATTTGCAAGAAATCAGTGATGCAGACACAAATTATTGTTTGAAATCTACAACAAGTGCCTCTGACATTTCTGTATCTGTCTGTGTGCACTTTCCCAAACTGTCATGGAGGTAATGAGAAGTGGGGGTGGCAGTAGAGAGTGTGTGGGGGGCAGGACTGATTGGATTCTCCACAGACTTCATTAGTTAAAACAAAGCCAGTTGTCCAATTGGGCTCTTTCACAGCCTAATTGATATTGATTTACTGATTTGTTCAAGGGTGATTTAAAAGCATGTTTGGTGTTATCATCAATGCTGCTTTTCCTCTGCTCTCTCTTTCTCTCTCTCTCTCTCTCTCTCTCTCTCTCTCTCTCTCTCTTCTCTCTCTCTCTCTCTCTCTCTCTCTCTCTCTCTCTGAACGTATTAGCACAGGAAAAAAAAAGTTGACATTTTCTCTTCAAATCATTCGTAACAACCGTGGGTCTTTACACATCCTTTCCTCCCACTTTGTTATTTCATCACCATTCCACTATTTTAGGACATAATGAGAAAAACTAAATGAAATAATTCTCTTTTCCTTCCTAATTCCCTAACAAGATACTGTAAGGGCTAATCAGTGCAACGAACTAGTAAGGATTATCTTTCTGTTGTGGACTTTACGATAGCACTGATAGATTTTCACCATCCCCCCATAACGGGATAATGATAGTTATCATAAATGGTTAGCGGTTGGCTAAGTGAAGCATTGAGATCAATGGCAGTGGTGTTAGTATTAGAACGAAGGAGGCCTTTTATCATGTTGATGGATGGCAGGCCTGTCTTTAATGTGACATGTTATGATCATATCAATTTGTCCTCAGTTCTCATCAGCATCACTTTATTGCCTCCCCGTCTCTCATGGTCCGTCAACCCTGCACTGTAAATTCAGACTTGAAATGGCAGCATGCCACAACGTTCCATAAACATACTATTACTCTTCTTCTTCTACTACTACTTCTTCTCTTCTACCTTTTTCTGTCTGGCTCGTGCTCTCTCCCTCTCTTCAATCCACCTGATTTTCTCTCTGTTTTGGATACCCATCCTTACTTATTTACTGTCCTCCTCCCCTCATTCCTTGACAGGCATTGGGCAAATGGCCTGAACAGAAAGAGTGAAGGAATCAGACTGGGATTAAAATGTAATATCAGACTATTAAAGAGATCAGTGGTTGAGATTCCGCCGTCTGAGCTACCCCTCTGTCTGATGAACTGGCATTCATGATATTGATTTATTCCCCGGCTTCTTCTCTCAGTACAACATTCACATGGACAGCAATAGATCTGATATGGTGGCCTTTTATGAGGCACCTTGTCACTGGCGGGGCTTGGCACTAAGTCACCACAGACTGTCTGCCAGGAATGATTGTTTAGGGAAGTGAAGTTTATTCATCAAATCTGTGGTTTTGAAAGAGCAGCAATAAGAGGGCGGATAAGGACATGACTGATTGCTGTTTCACAAGTGGACAAAAGCAATGGGCCTGGTATCGAACCTGCTAATGAAAGCTTCAGATTGAACAATGTCACAACAACAGAGCCTTAATTATTTCCAATTATGTTAAACCATCATTTCAGCTGAATTGGGTTGCACATCCATCAAGGCTAACAAGGTAGCAGGACAGGATTGAGGCTTCCTATTAGTCTCATCTGTAGCCCTCAGATATCTTTCCATTCAAATATTTTGAGCATTTGTTTTCACCTGATCCTGACTTAAATCCCTCAACCAACCAACCATCCATCCATCCATCTAAAATGATGCAACCAATCAAACCACTAGTCAGTTGGATGCTCCACTGCAATTTAACTTGAACGACTGTTCCTCACAGTGCAATTTGAAATTGATACTTTGGTTTAAAGTGCAATGTCATTGCTTTCTAAATTTGTTAGGTGTCTTAAAGCTATAGTGCATAGTTTCTATCGCCCCTATGAGGAATTCAGAGTAATGACGACAACTGTCGCGCATTCCGGGATCGCGCACAGCCGCCACCCCTCCCCCACGCAGTTGCTAGTAGCCATAGAAGACACGGAGGATTAAAAAAAACATGATTGAATTTCTGTGCGGGAAAGTCGCCGGACGACACGATCTTCTGAACATAGTCATACTGAGATTTACATTAAGAGAGTTAATTAGCTTTGTATCAACTCATTTGGCGATGGCTTGAATGTAACGGATGTTCACTAATATCAGAAAGTTACACACTAAAGATTTAAAACATATATTTGATTAGTTACTTGTAGTGGAGTCTATCCTTGTAGATTGTACCGGTTTTATATATATAATATATTTTAAGATATGCATATCAGTACAGAAAAAATACTTTACATCTACAACGTGAGACAGGTGGGTCTGAGGGGGACAAACAGGTCTCTAAATATGAGTCAACTTGTCACTGTCTGTCTCTCTGTCTCTCCTCCCCAGTCACATTACCTTCATTACCCTTTTTCCATCCATCCACCAGGTGCCCCCAGACATTCCCTCGTTCCACCATCACCTGATTGCCCCATGCATCGACACACCTGTTCACCTTCACCGCCCACTTGCTCACCTGCATCTCATTTCCTCATCAGCCTCTCATATACCAGCCCACCTCCATTCATTCCCTGCCAGACCATAATAGTTGCTATCCTGCTTTTTCTCCTCTACATGGACCTGAACCTGCCTGTCTGTCTACTAGTGCTAGTAAGCTTATATTTCTTTAATAAATCAACTATTCCTATGTTACCTGTATTTACCGCATCGTAGCAAAAACTAAATGCAGACTATTAGTTTATTGTAAAATGATTTTTAACAGACATACATAAACACTTATCTTGAAAGACACTAGCTTGTAAAAAATGTGCGGTTCCATTAGGTTTGACTGCAGACTATACTGGGGGGAAAAATGTGAAAACAGCTGTTTTCAAATATCCTCCCTAAGATTAGAAACCACGGTGCCAACTAATCACAAAATCTCAATCATCCTTTATGCTGAATATTCTTTATGCGGCCCTACTGCTCACATCTAATTTTCCTCTCCTCCAACCTTCCGTCCTCCTTCCATGTTCACTTTGCACGATGTCATCATCCAGCCCCCCGGTAATGGCCTTGTTCTCGGCTCCACACACACTGGCATCGTATCCGTCGCCCCAATCAAAACCTTAATGCATCTCAATTTAGCCACTGTTGTAACACTCTCTCTCTCTGTTTATTTTGAACATATTAATATATATACTGTATATACATATATATATAAAATTAACAGATAAATAAGAACATGTACATCTCAGCACAATCTTCCAAAATGATTGTGTTGTGAGCAGTGACAGGTCGGGGAGTGCGGCATCAGTAATGCGTGACGTGTGCCTCCATAACGGCGGCCTCATTTGCATGTGTGAGGAGGTCTGGGCTAATGGAGCTGATCTGTTGCGCTGTTATTAAAGGGGGGGATGGTGGGGGGGAGGAGTGGGGGTTGTGTCAGTGAGTGAAGGGGGGGGTTTGTCATTAAAGTGGAGGAGGGAGGGACAAAAAGAGGGGAGGTATTCTCTCCTCTCCACAGAGACACGATGGATGATTCAGGAGTCTCTCCCTCACTGAGTTTGAGTTGTTGTACGATTTGCAGTGGTCCCAAAGCAACACACGTGTGTGTGTGTGTGTGGGTGTGGTGTGTGTGTGTGTGTGTGTGTGTGTGTGTGTGTGTGTGTGTGTGTGCGCTGTGACCGGCCTGCATACCCTTTAAATATCACGAGGCAAATGAGGCCTAACACTCTACTACCACTTCTCCCTTTTGTTCACCCTGTAGCTCTCTAGGTCGTTTCTCTCACTGCATTTAAATGTCCTCAATATGTCACACATGCACGCCTGAACGCATGCATCCCTGCTAACACTCGTGCACTTGCTTGTACACGCCCACACACGCACACGCTCACACACTCACACAGTAAATGAAGCCTGTTGTGGCACTTGTTTGAGACCCTTTTTATAGCACACACAGGTTCAGTTTTACCTCCGCGTATTGCGAGGAAATGGCCATTTCCGAGCGATTGCTGCAACAAACTGTAGACCAGTTCCATTTGAAATGCTGATTGAATAGACTGTGAAGTAATGTTGTATTATATCATTGATTTTGTATAGTTTCCACACTGAAATCAACAATCTTGATGTTTATTTTTCATTATGAAACACCAATGCTGCATTTGTATTTTGTAACCAATAGGAAAGCAGCTGAAGTAGAAAGTGTGTTGTCCCCTCGCTGGCGGCAAATGGAAGCCTGTAATTAGCTTGAATTCATACAATGGGATTTAATAGTGATTTGATGGTGGTTTCACACACACAACCACATCTGAGTCAATGCTTTTATAAACCGTTGAGTCACTCCGCGTTGTCTTTGCCGTTAGACCATGAATGCAGCATCAGTCAGAGGATGATTAATGAAATGGCAGCTCGCTGGTGTCGCTCAGGTATCCGTTTCTTCCAATCCTCAGCCCCCCCACCCCCCCACCCCCCCCAGCGCCTTGGCATGGCAATCCACGAGACTCATTCTCCAATGGGAGAGTTTAGATCCATGAGGAGGCGGGCCAGCAGCCCACATCTGACATCATCTTAAGAACCTGGCTGTGTCACACACACACACACACACACGCTCTCACACACACACAAACACCTGCAATGGAGATAAGATAAGTATGAAGAAAGAAGTGGGATATCTTGGTAGGGTGTGAAAGTCAAGTGTGTGAGTGTATTTATCGACTTTTAAAGATATGTGCTTTCGGATGTGTTGATTGGTTGGGGATTGTGGGTACAGAATGTGAAGCAGGTTGTGTATATGTGAGAGGCAGGTGAGAAGTGTTTGAAACAAAAAGTGTTAGAATGACACACATGGGCTGCAGGGAGGATGATGATGATGATGATAGAAAGAACCTTTTTACAGGGTAAAAGGAGGCCTTCAGGGCTGTTTTAGACGTAAACTGACTATCTTTCAGCGTTGTACTGCTATTCAGACAAAACAAATCAAGCAATTTGGAGATGTTCCCCAACATTTTGACTAAATGAGAAACCAATACCAAAAAGAGTTGCTTCTCTGTGCCTAAATACGTTTCGACAGCTCAACAGGAAAATTCAGATGCACATTCAACATTAACCCGGTTACTGCAGTGCATGTGCAAGTCATTCTCTGATTTCTACTTCCTTTTTTTGTGTCATTGATAATGGATTAATGCCAATCCCACAAGGGTGTAACACGGCATCTTGTGTTTTACACCATAATAAAAGCATCCATGTCACTTTCAATATTTTAATATTGTGTATGTGTTGAAAAGAAAAAGAGAGACAGAGGGGAGGAAATCACTTTAAAGGCTCCCAGTGTGGGAATGCTCTTGTCATCGATGGTGTTTAAAGTGTCGTGACAGCTGGCTCGTAGCGTCTCCCTTCATGTAGTACTAATACAGAGTGTTTGTATGTGTGTGAGTATGTGTGTCCAAATATGCCCCTGTTACTTGCCGGATCCTGCCACCTGCTCCGTCTTTGCGCCGGTTCTGGCATGGTCGCTCTAGGAGTCCCTCACATTTCAGCTTCGTTTTACGTCTCCGTCAGGCCCGCGGCGGCGAGGCGCCTGCAGGAGTTTGTGCTCGGGTTCATACGCGGCGCCAAGAAGCTGTCTGTCGTGAAGCATACGCCTGGCTTGTTTCCACCTGGACACTGTTTTCCCATCTGTTTCCATCCCAGTGATCAATTCTGACCCAAATCTTGTCGGGTCGTCTTGTGCAGACCAACAAGGGGCAATTGATACGGTTGAAATCACATCTGAAAGCTTTCAACAAAATCATAATTGGCTCTTTATTTTTTTAAGTAGCAATGTAGTCGGGCAGCTAAGTGGAAAATGTATGAAAGGGTAATACTGTTTAGACCTACAGTAGTCAATAATTAAGTTCCCGTCGGAATTTAGAGTCCTGAAAAGGCTTTTGTTAAAGACATTTCCACACAAATGTCCTGTGTAAACCATGTTTCTCTAAACCTGTTATGAACTTAGACAAACAGCCTTGTTTTAAAACCCTGTGCAAGGGCATTTCTGAGGTAATCCAATTGGATTTTAAAAGGTATTGGAACATTGAACGTTGGTAATGTCAGCAACAGGACAGTTATAATACTGTTGTACTTTAGTCAGGCAGAACAATTTTGATCAAACATTCTAAGGATACACTCAAGACGCATTAGGAAATAAGCTTTTTTGAGGTAATCCAATGAGGAAGGGAAATGTTCTAAACCCATGAAGAATAATGTAATCTGTCATCAGTCTATCTTTATTAGAAGAACTAGGGAAGAATGGGGCAGTTAGCATTGGCAGAGATGGCCAGCGTGACTGAACAGACAAAGAAAGAAAGAAATATTCAAATTCCCACGGTCACAGCAGACGCCTCATTGTTTGACTGAGTTTCGTTTATTAGCACAAAGGACGTTATATAACAACAAATACTACATAGATTGTGAGGCAGAGGTAGGCTTCATAAAAAATAAGAAAGGGAATAGCAGTGAAAAAACCCACTGAGATTGATTTTTAAAGTGAAGTTTCAAAAAGCTCAAGTATATTAATCCATATGCTCTCAATGCAATTCCACTGTTTGTGGATTTCATTGTCTTCACTGAAAAAACAGGAAAAAAACAGAAGGAAGTGGAGTTATTTCAACCATGGTCAGACAAAAAGACAACTTTTGTAAGTGAACATGAGCGTAAATGACTACTTAAAATGTTTCAACAAGTAACAAGCAAGTGTTGGACTTCCTAAAATCCCAAACTTACAAATTTAAACTTAAGTCTTAAATGTTTTCATTATCGTCAACTTTATGGCAAGTAAATAACTTGACCGTGTCTTTAGTGTCGTCAAACTCATAACATTTACTTTAATGGAGTTTTATTAGGGATCTTTGGAACTATACCATTAAAGCTGCAGTGAGTTAATAAGTAATGAGATCCGTGGAATGGAAACGTTTTGCTTATACATATATGTATGTAGATTCTAAAATATGACAGATGTGTTGAGCTGTCTGTCTGTCTGTCTGTCTGTCTGTCTGTCTGTCTGTCTGTCTGCGTGCACAGTGTGTGTTTGATGTTCCATTTACTCTGTTTCATAATTCATTGCATGGGGAGAATGGACTAAATCAGAGGTGGTTATCGTGTGTGTGTGTGTGTGTGTGTGTAACCCGATGAGTGTTCTGTGGTCAGAGATGAAACAGACATGAGTGTTGCTTTGCAAATGCAAAGTGTTGTGACAGCGGTGATTGGCCACTGTGTTCAGGAGGAGCAAGGAGTTTTTTCTAAGCATGTCATCATGATATACATATACACACACACTCTCTCTCTCTCTCTCTCTCTCTCTCTCTTTCTCTCTCTCTCGCAAGCACGCTTTCACTTATACACTCTCTCTCTGGCTCACATACAGACAGTGACACAAACAGTGCTTAATGACCGCAGTTCATTATTATTTTATTTACCTCTGTGACATAAAAGGCGGGCTAATTTGGTTGCAGCTCTGAGCTCTGGAGAATTGTGTGTGTGCTTGTGTGTGTCTGTGTTGCATTGAGTGTAATGCTGGCACACACACACTGTGTCTAGTGGTGGGGTCTGGGGACCAATTTATTTACATGCAGTGGAAGAGGAAAAGAGGATTGGAGGAAGAAATGAAACAAAAAGGAAAGAAGAGAGAAGGAAACAGCAGGAAATTATGGAGAAAACCCAGTGGAACAAACAAGTTTCTGTTCTGTTCCCAAGGACAGACAAAACCAATTTACTATTTATATGGCTGTGTGTGTGTGTGTGTGTGTGTGTGTGTGTGTGTGTGTGTGTGTGTGTGTGTGTGTGTGTGTGAGAGAGATTGTTGCCAGTATCTTATGATTTGAATCATATTCCCAGAAACACTTTCTTCATTGGCACCCAACTGTTTTTCTTCCAATATTCCAAGTTGAACAAAAGTAGCTTCACTAAAGTTAAACCTACAAAGCGCCATACTATATTCTGTTTGGAAATGGGCAGCAGTCATTGGGGCATCATATACAAATTATGCAATTGTAATCTTTGACTGTTACCATAAACGTATGTAAAATGGTTTCACTTTGAGTAGAAGCAGTTTGTTTGAAGAGTGTCGTCCCCATCGCTGTGAGAATACTATATGTGAAACCAGTGGACCTCTGCAAACCACACTAAAGCTTTTACATTCAAGTTCACATTTTTCACCCTCAATAAGATGCTTTTTCCTTGTCTTGTAAGTATGCGAGGGAAAGTAAATCGGAATAAGGTCACAGAGTCTGTCATTGAGCATTATACAGCGTTGTACAGGCACTGTGAAATACTATATTACATACAGTAAGCTTCAGAAGACACAAGCTGTGGAAAAGAGAGCACCCCACCTTATAGATAAATAGCAGAATGTCATCAGCGTAAAGTGACAAAAAATTGTTCTGCAATAGTGTAATTGAGATGCTTACCTTCTTCAAAAACCCACATGAAATAGGAGTCAATAGTTTTTGATACTTGTGTTTATTCATTGTTTTTTAACAAATTATTTTCTTTTTGTCTTGCAGGCAGGACGCCAGTGACCTCTCTGGGCCGATACAAAGGTACTGTTTCACATCTTTTATTCCTTTTTAAAACCACACTCTGTCTCTTCGGTTTTGTCCTCCGCGAGGCATGCAGTGTATCTCCAGGCTTCAGGCCAAAACACACCGACTACATCAATAGGTGTTTTAGCTTCAACACTGGAGTGGTGTTGGTAGTGTTGTTGGGGGTTGGGGGTGGTGGGGCAATGTGGAAGGACCGGAGGAAGATGACGAGACTAGTTAGTTAGTGGGTAGAGAGAGACAGAGATATAAAGGGAATGGAAATGGCAAAGTAGAGATGTGGCGCGGCTCATATGTACGGCCAAGGTGGGTCATTAAACCGAGGCCTTTGGCGACAGAGCGACGGATCAAGCGAGGGGGAGGGGGAGAAGGTTTAAATAAGGGCCGATCTTAAAATAGCAGCACCTATTTCTCATCAGAGGCAGAGTTAACAGGTAAAGGATGAATATCCTGCCTTGAAAACGATCAATGCACCCCCATTTCTTTTATAATGGGCAGCGATGGTAGGAGTAGTGTAGGAAAACTTCCTTCCTGTTTGAACCATTTACCATCATATATGAACACTTGTAAACAATTGTAGTGCACCTATAATGCTTTGTGATCTAGATTCTAATCCGATAAGACTTACTTTTGCAACTCTCTTACCCTGTGTTGTACCTCCTGTTTTTTTGGCAATTTTGGCGCTTCTTTCTTTCAGTGTTTTTGTCATAATTTTACTTATGTTAGTATTAATTATGTTATTGTTATGTTGGTAACATTCTACCTTATTACCATACTTTTATATTTATTGTTAGGCCATTTTAGGTAATTTTTGGAATTCTTTGGAAATTATTAATTATTTAGACTAATATTAGAGGAACCTATTTTGATTGATATTCACAGACTTGTGTATGTCAAAGTTAAGTCAGGAGACTGTTATGAAACCATTTAAAGAAAAATTCAAATGCTATAAAATGGAATGCCCAAAATTCAAAAAGGTAGTGATCAAGTACTTGCAATTGTACACACTTTTTGGGTAATTTGATTAAAAAGAAGTCCATATTTCTGATATAGAAGTTTTGAAAACGGGTCGAGAGGACAACAAGAGGGTTGAATATTAGTAAGTATGAACTACAGGTGCAAGTGTTGATGATAGACTTACTAATGGAACGTCTCATGAGCATGTACTCTATAGGATCCATAATGCATCAGCAGGTGTGGCTGTAGTATGGTCATTAACCATTATAATGAGTTCTTTTGTTTAAATAATTCATATAAGAACAGGGTGAGATTATGTTTGAGTCACAATGAATTCTCACGCTGTAGCCGAGTAGATCATTTGTGAACATGCGCTTCTCTGAGTAGTCGTTGAGATGAGTGGAATCACTTTTGTTTGAGTATTTTTTTGAATGAAGGGTTGTATTCCGGCGAAATTGCATCTATTACAAAGAACAAATAAACCACAGTAGCTTCATATTATGTCTCAGATATTGTACCAAATAGTACATTAGATGTGAAAACTTTTCATGTGTAGAGGAAATTGTGATATGTGTCTTCCAGTGGTAGAATTTAACTTAATACATTTACTCAAGTTCTGTACTTTTGTATAAATGTTAAGGTACTTGTACTTTAATTGACACTTTCTACATCTACTTTGCTACATTTCAGACGGAAGTATTGTACTTTTTACTCCACTACATTCATCCAACAGCTTAAGTTACTTTTCAAATTAAGATCTGCACACAACATACATGTAGATTATAAAATACAATGTATTATCATATATGAAACTACCCAACAATATAACAACCTACAATTATACTGGGAATGATTAGACGATGAAACAGTTTTTTTTCCAGTTAGTAAAATGTGAAGATATACTTTATTTACATTTTCAGTAAAAGCGGTAAAAAAACGGTAAAGCAGAGTATGCTTTAGGGGCGTGGCTACCATGTGATTGACATGTCGGTGCCGTCTTAGTCAGAGCCACCCCTTGCTCCTTCCCAGCTTCACCCCTTCCATCCAAATATGGTCACTTCTGGCTTCAAAAACACCAAGATGCGACCGGCCAAAAATGCCAAACTCAAGGCTTTTTCAAACCGAAGTCCACAAACAATTGGTTGACATTCCGGTGGCTACCTCCATATCTTTCATACAGTCTACAGTGTCTTCAAAGCTTCTTCTTTTAACAATACAGTGGCAAACAAAACAAAAAGACCAAAGTGACAATGTTCCCAGTGATGGATTATCTATATGAAGCCAGTTCTAAGTCTCTGTGAGCTGATGTTCATTCCGTAATGAAATGAACTGAATCTAATGGTAAGAACTCCATTTAAAAACTGTCTGTATATTTGGAAAATATGCCGCAGTATTGTAAAGAATATGTGATTGTAATGGGATGATAACACACCACTGATGTTGTCCTTTAAGTACCTCTAAGGCTCTATAGAGTCAACTGTTCCTTGTTGTAGTTCATCATTTTTATCACTTTAACATCTATATAAGGACTTTGGCCTTTTGGTAGTGCTGGAAAAGAAGAGATAAAATGTTATGATGATAAATTCTCCGCATCATTGTCCTTTAACAGAATTAAATTATATTAATTTTGAATGCTAAAGGCCCCAAATAGTATCAGTCAAAAGCTTACACCTGATGGTATTCACAGGCAAACAGAGCAGCTAAATCAGCCAGAGATCATAAAAACGAGATCCAAGCACAGAGCGAAAGGATGCCGGCGGAGAAGAAGCAAAACGCGTCAGGAGGAAGATAGAGACCACGACTGTGCCTGTGAATAATTAGGCAAAATAGTTTGCTTTTGTTTTTCTCTCTGATTGGAGAAAACAGGCGAGGCTGTGACTGGTGCAGGAGCTTACACACACACACTCACACACACGCACACACACCAACACCAACACACACAAACAATGTGTGTTACACACTAATCCGCCACACAGCTGCGTCATTCCGTGTGTTTACTTCCTCTCTGCCTTCACCACCGACATCACTGCCGCAGCAGACACCCCAAAATCCCCTGCAAACACACGCACACACGCACACACGCACACACGCACGCACACACGCACACACACACACACACACACACACACACACACACACACACACACACACACACAAGAAAGCTGCGCGTATAATTTGATCCTGTGCTCTCTCCTCCTCTAATGAAGCTCTCCGGCGGTTTGACTGACACCCGGCTCGTTATTTGTCTGTTTTGGGCCAGGAAGAGGAAGAGGAGCTGGGAGTACGGGGGGGGATTGAGGAAGAAAAAGATAGGAAAAGTGGAAACAAGGGAGAGAAAAGGGTTGGAATCTGGAGGATGGGGATGAATAAACGGTGGACAGGAAATTAAAAGATGCTGTAAAGATGGAGGGAAGAGTCATAAGGGAGTCGTAAGAGAGCGGAGGAAAACAGTCACGAATGAAAAAGGGGCAAATAAAGAAGGGCAACATGGATTAGAGTTTTTTTTTAAAGGGGGACAACAGCAATCAAGACAAAAGAAGAAGACAGTTTGGGAGGAGAGAGTTGATGGCGGAAACAGGGGTGATAAAGGGAGTGTGTATTCTGCTGTGTGCGTGCAAGCGTGTGTGTATAATTGCAGGTCTTTGTGCTGATAATGTTCTTTGAAGGCACACAGCTGATAATTAGCGAGCGTGGCTCCACGGATGTCTTTCAGCATCGGCCATTATGAGCCGCAAACCCACCATTGGCTGTGACATGACCTTCTGAGACGGGCGAAGACGGCGCACGCACGACCACGTACTGTACCGCCCCTCACGCGCCATCAATATATAAATAAATAAATACACAAATCAGGCATAAACAAGCGCCGATTAGCGTATGAATAGCATCGGCTCATGAGTGGAACATATACAAATCGCTCTATAAAGGCCTCAAGTTCCTCCTTGGCATGAGGGCTGCAGGTGTGTGTGTGTGTGTGTGTGTGTGTGTGTGTGTGTGTGTGAGAGAGAGAGACACCAGTGTTTACAGAGCCAGACACACATCGACAGAAGAGAATGTAATTACAGGGATGCACACAAAGTGGAGTCCTGGTACGCCACATTGCTTATTGTCTCCCTGATTGCCACATGACGACGGTGGTCCCTTGCCATGGCGACTGCTTAGTGCGCTGCAAGACACGCTCCCAGTCAGCAGAACTGGCCCCAAATGCGCCGTCATTTGACAGCGGGGAGGAATTTGCTCATTCGACGCCGGAACTCACACAAATGGTATAACATGATTCGTCTGCCAATCAGGACAATGACACAAAACTTTCACACTACTGATGATCTCATAGGCCTGACTATCTTTGTCTCAAGACGATGAAAACCATCCAGCTTCACTCTTCTTCCCTTTCTTTTCTTTCCTGTTCTCTCGTTCCTTTAGCAGCATCAGGGTTGCTGTACATTCCTCTGGTGTAGACGCATGCATGTGCAGAGTGCCTTGCTGAAGGGGCTGGTGAAGCTATAGTGCATACTATCTGCCACCCTCATGTGGAATTCTAAGTAATGACAACAGCACTGTCGGCGCGTCCACATGATACAAGCCTTCTGTGATCGCGCACAGCCCCACCCCACATACACACACCTTGGTAGTAGCCAAGAAGGACACTGAGGAGTAAACAAACATGAAACATTCAACATTCAAAAGAGGTAATTATCTTCACTTGAGTGTCTGCGCGGGAAAGTCACCGAACGCCACAATCCTCTGAGCATAGTCATACTGAGAAATACAGAAAGTTGTGGAGCTGATAGTCTTAATAAGCGTTTGAGCAACTCATTTGTCAACGGCTTAAATGTACTGTACGTTCAATAATATCAAAAAGTAACGCACCGAAGCTTTAAAACATATTTAGTCACTTACCTGTAGTGGACTCTAGCCTTGCAGATTGTACCGGTTTTATTTGCATGCCTGTATTATGGAAAAATCACTTTTTGTGGGATTTGGGGTGTTATTTTGTGTCTCTAGTGCTTCCACACACATACAAACTTGGAAACCCATGCTGTTTTGAGTGAGATACGGTTTCTAAATGTCCTCTGCCTTCAGACTCCGGGTGAGTTCAAAATCCCCATGGCTTTCTACGTCACTAGCCAAGACGAGGTGGCTAACCGTAGCATGTTAATGCTAGCTTGTTCTCAATGGTAAAACACTGCTTCAACACACAGTAGTTCACCATAATCTCCAAAAGAACTACTTCCATGTCCCTGTTCTGCAGGTATTCCACAATGCGCCTCTCGTTTAGAAGAAGTTTAACTTGCTACTGCACAACAAAGATAGTATAGAAAGATAGTATAGAAGTAAGAGTAAGTAAGAAGTAAGAGTAGCTAAAACAGAGACCTGAACACTGAGGCTTATTCTCAACCTTGGGAGCAGTATGTGTGACAGAGTAATATCAAGTTGGGGTCTATAAATGGTTCCATTCACTGTTGAACACTGAGATTTGGTTGAAAGCTCTGAAAAATTTCAGTGGGCCATGAGTTGAGATTATTTTGTCACACATGTCTAAAATATTCGCTGCCATCCCATCAGTACTTTCAGATGTTTATGGTCGAAGTGCTCTACAAGCCTCAAATCATAGTATACAACCGTCCGTCACCAAATTTCTCTCTGATTTTATTTTTTTTTGGCTCACACCAAAGGGAAAATATAATAGGATATTTGAATATATTTTGTTTAGCTGTGTTAGCATACATCTCAGTGAAAGATATCTCAATACACAAGCATGTACTTCCAGAACTATATGCATGGTTTACACCACAAGAGGTAAGTAAGATAGTCTGTTTGTTTTTTTTAATTGTGATTTGAGTGAACTGACCCTTTATAAACCGTAGCACACTGTCCCGTCTGTCTGTCCTCTGTCACAGCAGGGGGAAGGTGGGGTTGAACTTCTCACTGGGTTTTAATTGTGGGAGGCTGTGCTGGTGTCATGCTCGCTGTTCATCCATTTTTCATCTAAACACATGAATTATGAAGAACTATTAGTGACGGGGAGGGACAGAGGGAGGAGGAGGAGGAGAAGGAGGGGGGGAAGGGGGTCCTGCAGAGAGCTGGACTGACGTTTAGACATCTTTTCTTCACAAGCTGTCTTCTCTCTCTCTCAGTAACGCTGTTTTTCTCTCCGAGTGACACAGGTTCAATTTGTTGACAGGCCACACACGCACACAGGTGCACACACACACACACACACACACACAGGTGCACACACACACACACACACACACACACACACACTGGGTGGCATACATACATACAGTGGCTTGGAAGGGTTGGCTTTGTGTGTGTTTCAGACCACTGACCTGGAACACGTTGGGCACTGAGAGAATAAAAACTATTACATACCTACACACACACACACATGCATACACTATTGGCTTTTATTTCTGTTGTTGTAGATACTTCAATATTAGCAATAATAATGATTATCCTTTATCCGATTATTAATAGAGATGGGCATGGTTTGATTTCAGTTAGCCTAATAGCTGGTTTGATTTGCATTGAGAGATACATTTATGGAAAGTACCCCATGCCAACCTCTAGGTATGGGGAAGGGTATGTGATGATGTGGGAGGGGTATTTTAATTCCAAAGGCCAAGGGAACTTGATCAGGATGCATAGTATCCTGATCCATGAAATAACTGGTCTTTTAATAATACAACTCTGCCTGCCTCTGAGGGAATTACATACTTACATATGTTCCCTGTATTTTATGGAAGAACATTTATTTATTTACAATACATTATTCATTCAAGAAGAAAATTGGTGTCCTTAAAGGTTGGATTTTTCCAATCTTTTGAATTAAGGCATTAAGATCAATTTCCAAAAACATTTTTTATTCCTTTTTAACTTTAGCATGGGTTCATAAACTTATGAGCACCACTGTGCAAACATAGTATACTTTATCCGTTACACGATCTGGGGAAAAAAAACTGAAAATGGAGTACAGAAAATGCTAGACTTACCTGCTGCATGTGTACAGTGCTTATTCCAGATTGGTGTGTCTACAATTAAGCAATCATGTGGTTGCGCGCCTGATGACTGTTGGCTCATAGTTGTGGTAATATGACAGTCAGGAAGTGACATCATGATATACTTCTGTGTCTAATGTATACAAGTGTTTTTTGCAACTCTGTGTATTTTTTTGCAAGCAGTGCAAGGCCACGTTGTACTTGCAGTGGTGCACCTCTGGCCCAGTGTGTTGCTCCTTGAGTGTAAGGTGTTGATAATTGTGTTATGCTTTAGATTTCAGTGTGTAAGCAGTCGGCAAAAAATGTATTTATTCTTTCATTTAATCACCTTTAGATTATTATTTATTCATTATCTCACTGTTTATTTGTCATTTATCCATACAAAATGACACATTTCGTTTTCATATAATAACTTACCAAGATAATATCATATAAGCCACTCTTTTCTCCCAAGATGGCGGCAGTGGCAGGGGTTACCATGGTTTTCTCCTGCACATCCTGACCTCTTTGTCCTGTAGACCTAGGCTCTAAATCAATCCACAAAACACGCGCATGCAGACACACACTTTGTCACGTCTCCCATCCTCCTGAAACACTGCTGGTATGCCGAGACTCACCCAACCAACCACTACGCAAGCACACACACACACACATGCACAAACACTATCATAGCGGCATGCCCCAGGGTTTTCTGGGATAGTGGAGTGTTTTTTCTTCCAGCTGATGCTCTCGAGGTGGAGGAGGGGGGCTGAAGTCGTGGGTGTGTCTTCTTTACATTCCAGTGTTTCGCTCCCACAATACCAATATTTATTTCTAATACTACATTTGTTAATATTGCATACTCTACATTCATTGAAACTCATTGTCCTGAATTGCATGCTCCCTCTCGCTACCGACTTCTAACCCAGCAGAAACCTTGCTGTTGCTGTAATTAATCATTATCGCGTTAATTCTGGAGCGTTCGTATGATTACCATACTACTCGGAGTAAAGAAGCACACTGTTTGTTGTTGTTTCTTAAATCACTTCTGCAAGCAGAAACCCTTCTCCTACTTCTGTTTCATTTACATTTGTTACCGTTTTCCCACATTTGTCTTTTGCCTGTATTTAGTAGGCACATGTGCATGTGTGTGTGTGTGTGTGTGTGTTTTGTGTGTGTGCGTGCATGCATGCATGCGCGCTGTTGGGGGAACTCGGTGTGACGTTATTTTTTTTTTTTCTTCCTCTTTTTTGAGAGGCTCCAGATGGCTGAGAGACAGGTGAGCCAATTAGCGAGTCTCACTACACAGCAACATCATCACACTGGTGGAGCACGACAGCCGAACACACACACACACACACACACACAAAACAAACCAACATTCCACACAATTCCGCTGTAGTGTTAACATCACCACCATAATCTGATATGGCTCTCAGTTAGTCAATACACCACCATGAGCCCGTCGATGTCGTAGTGGATATGAAATTGATTTTACGATATGTTATGATGTTGGGAATGATGACAAATGATCCTCTAATTTTTAGCTTGTTATCAAGTCCGCCTGCGACATACAGTGCCGTGCTGTGTGCCTATAGCGTGGCCCATTATGCATGTTTCATACAACCCAGAAAACAGGCATAATGGGCAGATTTGAATGGATTTGCTTGTGTATTCATTTATTTTCAAGGAGCCAAAAATATTTCGGCGAGCCCGCTGACGTTCATTATAATTCTAATGAAGTCAAAATCCTCCCAAACGAGGAGAGAGATGACGGCAGGAAGACGACAAGTCCAAACACAACAACAGCAACGTCTGTCTCTCTTTCTCTCTTCAGCCCCTTGTTCTCTTTTTCTATTCCTCTTTTTCCCTCTCACATCATCTCTGTCACTCCCATTTCTAGTGTCGAATATACAGAAAAATGCACATTATGCCATTAACGAGCCATCAGCCGCAGTGGAAAACACAGACACTCCTCCTCTCCCAGCGTCCACATGCATAATACCGCACACCTATGCATCCTTATGAAGCAACACACACACTTATGCAGTGCTCATTATTCTGATGGCTCCTGTTTGTTTGTGTATTTTTCTTTTTGTTAAGAAATAATTGAGCAGCCATGATGGCCGCTTTCCCACCTAATGGAAGGGGACAAATTAATCTCCCTGTGCTAATGTCTGCAAATGGAACAGGACCTGCCACATCCTCCGTGCTCAGCCAAACTGCCAGGAGCGAGGGCAGATGAGTGAGTGTGTCATATAAGGCAGATATAAAGTCAGATCTGATGATGGGATATGAAGCGAAACAATTTTTTGGGGGGGGATTTAGATATTGTCGTATACTGTACCTGAAGATATTACTGGCTTTGAAAGGGAATGAGATGACACCCAAAACACACCTATGAATTAATGAAGACACTAAGTACAAGCCTTCTGAACCATGCGCCCGGACCCTTTTTTCCGCCGTCAAACTAGCAAAAGTAGATTTGGACACGCCCTACACACACCTGCGCCAGGCGCTTGACGCAGATTGTTCCAATAGGGCCCGCTGAGTCTCTAACAACCTGGTGAAATCCCAGAACAAATGTGAATAGCAATAGCCACATGCAGCTGCAAACCTTGAAATTATATTTGTAATGCTTACGCATATTACTTCACATCAGCTTTGTAACACTGTCAACCCTTAAACCAAAAGCAAAGTGTTCAAATGGCAAGGGCGGTGACTTCAGACGTTGTGTTGTTTGCTCAGGAAGACTTGTCATTTGACTTGGACTAAGCATTTCACAGGTGCTTCTCCTCAATCAGACTGAAGTCTCTGTTCACGTTTGTACATATACATAATAGTTTGTAGAGGAAAACGTGGGGCGAGCGGCCGGTTGAATGTCATCCTATTTTCCCAGCTTAATAGCCCATGATCCTTCAGCCGTTGTGCCTCCTAAGCCTCTTCCTGTGGATGACCTCCAGGGAAGATTGCGTTGCGGCTGTTGGAGTACAGAGGAGTTGATTACGCAACAGTGCCGGGGCTTTGTTCTAAGTGTATGCCCGTCCTTGGCTTTGGAGTGAGAGAGAGAGAGCAAGACAGAAAAGAGATAGATGAAGACAAAAAAGAAGAGGAATCTTATCTCTCCCACGGGGTCTCGCATCCTTTCATTCCAGATTGTCTTGGTGACCTCCTAGCCGTGCCTGGTTTATCCCGACCCTCCGCTGCATCGCTTGTTTACTGTCCCATAATGACATTGTCAATGGCAACAATACGTCCGCTTATCGCCAGGTGTCGGCCTCCACAATGGCTGAATGGCGGCATAATGGAAAGGGAGAATTCGTCCCGTTGTCATCTTGAAGTCTTTGGAGGCACTCTCCTACTTGCCTGTGTGTGCCGGTGAAAGATAAGATTAATTCTTCATATCACAGGCTGATTGTGGAATCTTGTATCTAATGCAATTTTTATTCCCCCCCCACACATACACACACTTCCCTACTTTCCTCTTTTCTTTCAAACTGCAGAGTCAAGCATTTCTTCCCCTCTCTTTGGGGAAAAAATCTAAATAATTTATCTGTGTTTTGGTGCATTTTTCCCCTCCTGTACTTAGAGGGAGAGTGGAGAGAAAATAGAGAAAGAAATAGAACAGAGACAGACAGGAGGAAAAGGCAGATCAGAGTGTATTTTTTTATTTTTTTTTTTTTTGAATGGGATATACGTGAGCCGCATGCTGAGGAGAGTAAGAAAAGGGAGCAAAGGATGGCAGGAGGGAGGCGGACGGGTGGAGGGAGTGAACCCTCCCTTGGTTCTCGGCTGGAGAGGGGGCCAAAGAGGAGCCTGCAGACTTTGGTAATCCCTCTTTTATTAACATGAAGCCAAGCTCAGCAGAATATAGGCTCACAAACATAACAGAGGGGTTTCCAACTGACTGTCTTTAGGCCTCCCTGTCTTTTCCTTACGCGCAGATCTGCTTCCTTGGCATGGCTGCCCAAGTCCCACCCCTCCCATTTGCCAGGCCAGTGAGCCGCCAGTCAATTAAAACGGGCCCCAGTCCGGCGCGCTTCCGCCCGGCGAGTCGAGCTCTTGAGTCTTTTGATCCCGCTTGAGTCCCGGCCTTGGTGTTAGGCACGAAAAGCATCCTGCGTCCTCGCCAAGCCCTGCATGTTACCATGACAACCCCCCACCCCCCTTACATCACTCAGTGCCCCCCATGTAGCCAATGGGCATTGACCTTTTGCTGTCAGAACGTGTTAGGGAGCGAGAGATACAGAGAGAGAGAGAGAGAGAGCAAAGCCGGAAACAACAAACACAAATAGGTCATCAAATCGTAAACACAATTTAAAAAGAGACAGCGGCAGCTCGGTTTGAGTCGTGGCCTGAAGTTACTGCAATGCCAGCGCCAGAGTTTGTGTGTTTCTTTTGAATGACAAAAACAAGATGCTCGTCTTCAGAAGCCATGATGTCACGGTTCAGCAGGGAGGCGAGAAGGGCTCCAAACCTTTAACAAGTGAAAACAAGCATGTCAATGGGGGCTACGTTTGGCACATACAGTACGGAGCTTCTGGGTGGTACCAGTTGCCCCTCCCTACAACCGCTAGCTTATGTCTCTCCCAGACGCTGCCATATGTCCTCCAACAGGAGCCCTTTGAACACAGGAGCATGTGCAGACAGCAGCATGTGCAGACAACCAGAGACAGATACGGCCCTAACTGATCCTTGTTAGAAGAAACTAATATAAATGTCCCATATCGTGCTCATTTTCAGGTTCATACTTGGATGTTGGGTTTCCGATTTTAAACACAACTGGATCGGCTCACAATGAAACGAGTCAAGCTTGGTTTTGAAGAGTATTTTTGCAGATACGTTCATGCAGTGTGCAGTGTGTGTGAGGATACCAACTTTTAGCTTAAATGGAAAATGAATATGTAGATTTAATAAAGACCTGGAGTCGTTTACCTGGACTCTAGTAAAGACCTTTTGTTGCAAACTCTACGCGTGTAAATATGCATTCTCAGTATTCCATGTTTCCATTTGTAGTGTCACATGGTGTAAAATACACGTCCCAGCCCAACGAGACGGACAAAACTTAGTCCTCGGAGTACGGGAGCGACTGTCCACATTGGTGGCTTTACATGTCATCAGTTTCTCTGTCAACATTTACAAATCGTGGACAAAGATGTCTGGATAGTGCAAGCAACTCATGTTCACAAGCCCATCTGACATGTGATTCCAAAGGTTACCGAGGCGAAGAACAGAGGCGAGAAGTCTAAAGGGCAAAACACACAGGTTGTGTCACTTAGCATCACGTCATATGATAAGCTGGACGTGCAATACAGACCGGAGGAGTAATCAACGTACATTAGATGATATGAATCAATGCAAGGACTGACTTTTGATGCTTTTCTGCTGTGTCACATTGTGGGATTACTCACAAGACAGTCACGTCTCAACCTGGGACATAGGACAGTAGCATAGCCTGACATACCCCACGATGTTGCTTTGTCCAACACCATGGGGTCGGGAGCCAAGGTATTTTTATGCTTTTTTTTGTCTTTTTTTATTTATTTTTTTACATCTTGTGGGTACAGCTACCTGGTACAATTGATAAAGTAACTGGCACAATAATTTGAATTAGAACAATAGGGTTTAACTTCTGCATCCTGAATGGGAGGACAATTGCAGCCCTTTTCAAAATGTAAGTATTTTTTCATGCAAAAATACTGCCTAGAGCAGGTTTAATATCTGTGTCTGCAGCAATGTGAGCAATTGTCAGTGTAAATAACAAAATTATCAGTCGCCGTTGTCGGCCCTTAAAAAGCTGGAACATTTGTAGGACTTAATTGTGTATGCTAATTTGAAAGTGTCGCTCATTTCATGCTCCGTATTATTAAGCTCTTTACATTCAGCTTTCACTGCAATAAACCGTAAGCAACATATGACCAGTAGCTGCAGCATCTGTTAGACTTGAAACGCATGCGATTGTTATATCTGAGTGCTGGTGGCCCATATTGGGGTCTTATTCGTCACTATTCTGTCAATATTTGTCACCATTGCACTCCTGCCGTCAGTTTTGGCTGAGACAAAGTGCAACGAGTGGCCGAGACGATTTGAACGGTAAACAACAGAGGCGGATATGGGTAATCAAGGTAGAAGTTAGCACAAGTGCCGGCTGCATTTTAATGGCGATGGCCCTGTGCACGCCGGATAATTTAGGATTTTCAATTGTTGTTGTTTTCCAGTGAAATGCAGGTGTTTTGTGAAGACAGACGATTTTGCCCTGTATGCCAAACATTCTAATGAAGCTCACGTATAATCCATAATTTTAACTATCCCCCCACCTGCCAGCTAGCCACACACACAAAGAGTACACAAACAGTCCTAGTCATAGTACCCACACACACATACACACAATGTGCACTAATGAAGCTGTTCTTCTCTCCTCTCCTTTTCCGTTCCTGGCTCAGTGAAACATGCATAAATCATAATAAACAGAGAGATGAATTTTTAATCAGCAGTTCCCTGCCTGTGTCTTCAGCCCGCAGCCTCCTATGGGGAGGAGAGGCTGTGATGTGCCAGGTATATGGAGGGAGATCTGGCAGCACCTCCTTCGGGAGGGCTGCTCACTGAGACATGCCTGTCTGGGCAGCCTCTTTCCTGGGCATGATCTGCTGGAGTGGGCCGTCTCTCTGGAGAAGGGACGGGTCCGGTTGAAAATGCGCTGTCTGCATCTGCAGGAGGTCTAGATAGAAAGGGACATTTGAGGAGGGGGACGGCTTGGTAATGTTACAGCATTAAGGCTGCACAGCTGTGATGCCAATCGTACCTGTTGGTGTCCATCAAGATGCTTAAGCATGAATGAAATATATATTATTACTACAACTTTTCTTGTTGTTACTTGTCTGTTAGTCTGATTGTTTGTGTGGTTAGCCGTTGCCGGGGTTAAATTGCCACGTTACCATTTTACCTACCATTTTGTATTTATTTATATACTTTTTTTTTTTTTTAAATGTATGCAACACTGGATGAAAAAAAAATTGAAATATAAAATAAAATGATTGCAAGCTCTTGGTGGGACAATCAACAAACCAGGTTGCCAAAAAATAATTTTGGTGAGTAAATAAGAGGGCCCATAGCTCATCAGTTCATACCAGGAATTATGGGTATATATGTAACTATATGTATACAATGTGCTGTGTATTTTTGTAAAGCTTAGGTGAGAATTGGATGACAGAGTTGTGGACGGCTTGTTAATATCACGGCATCTAAGCTGTGCAACCATCCGATTTTTTCAAGATTGTATGATCAAATCAAACATATTTTTGTGAGACTGAATCAGACCAGAACGGCTCAGGGGCCTGGGAATAATGGCAGGAACTGGAGCTATTGCATATCTTTATGACATACTAATATCTTGTTCTGGGGTTATTTATACTCTCTCTCTCTCTTAATAAACTGTGAAAATTCAGTGCACGCTTGACTTTATGTTGAACTTGGCCTCTTTCCCCTTGGGTCAACAAGACTTTACTATGATCTACACGATTTATTTACCTTCATGTGAGCTGAGTTAAGGTTGGTTTATTTTCCACTCCGTCACTTTGTCACATCAAAAGTCAGTGCCCACTGGAGCTGTGACAAAGAACATAGAAATGATGCCGTCCTCATGAAATGGCGGGGCATTGTTGGCACGGCGCTATGCCCGGACTGGGCCAGGCCCAGCGGCCATGCAGGCAGACCAGACCAGAGCTGGACTGGAGCTAGGCTGTTCCAGAGCTGTAGTATTAGACTCAAATAGGCCCACAACATAACAACGTGAGCCGAGCTGTCACAGGGGATTATTTCAGCCAGGCAAGCCAGCGGGGTCTCCACTGCTCTGCCAGAGAGAGAGAAAGAGGAAGTGTGTGTGTGTGTGTGTGTGTGTGTGTATGTATGTGTGCGTGTGAGTGAGTGAGAGAGAGAGGAACAACGGCAGAGTCTGAGAGGAAGAAGGCGGCGAGACAGAGAAGCAAAGAGAAGCAGTGAAAACGGGAAGAGAGGAGAAGAGGAAGAGAGCGCAGCTTGTAGCCTGATAAGGTGCATTTATTGGTTTGGTAATGTTGGCGCACTCGTCTGAGCTGGGCTTTGTGGTGGGGAGAGTGTGTGTCGATGCCGTGTGCTGCCCCCCTCCTGCAGCCGCCAGCTCAGGATCCGTGGGGACCAACGAGCTGCTCCTGAGGTACACACACACACACATAAATACAGTCATACACCCATTCTTCTGACCCAGATGTTGCGTTCGTGCATCCCTCCCAAGGATTGTTACACTTCCATCTTAGCTGTGGTGTTGAATGGTTGGTTCTGTATCAACAATGTGAGCATTTTTATATAGAGGAGTGGGGTGGGGGGGGGTAAACAAAGGTGGGTAAACAGAGTGCAGGTGCTGGCTTATTCCTTCATTTGAGAGGATTTGACGTCTGGGATGGTTGCTCCTAACAGCGCTTACTGTAATGCGTTTACTTTGCACTCTGTTTCAGTGTTGTTGTTGTTGTTGGATGGCGGGAGATGTTGTCCTGCTTTCCTTGCAACTGTTTGCCTGGTTGAGCGTAACATCTAACCCTTGTACTTCTCCTTTTTCTTTTTGTTCATGCTCTCGGTCTCCCTATCTTCCTCTCTATTCAAACCTCCTCCTGCTGTGTTAGCAGCATTGTGTCCGGGACGAGCAGAGAAAGTATGAATGACATATGGTACCATCAGCAGCTTTTTTTTCCTCCCTTTTTTTCTTTTCTTTTTAAATGAAATATCCGGCACTTCATTGTCATTCACCTTTGACATCATGGATACATCTGTTATTTTTTATTTATATACAGTATTGTTTGTCCTCCTACTTATTTACATTTTTTGTATTATTCCACCCACATTTGCATGAATATGTATCATGTATATTCTTTTTGTTGGTGTAAAACAATTGAAACTTCTACTAGTAGAATTCTATTACATAACCATAAAGTTTTTTTTAAAGTCACGGAAATTTTTTTTTAATCTTGCAATCTTTACACTTATACTAATACAATTACAACACACAAATATCTGCCTAGTGTCTGTCTAAATGTAAAAATAATGTTGATTTCACCTCAGATTTTTCTGTATTTGTGCCCCCCCCCCCCCCATCATCACTGGTTTGATGGGGGCGGGGCTCTGTTGATACGAGGTGATGTCAGATATTTGTGTTAAGTCCAAGTTTTCAGTTTCTTTAAAACACTAGAAAACGTGTAAATCTTGAAGGCTTTTGGCACATTTATTTAGACATTGATTCAAGTTGCAATCAGCGTTCAACTCCAAAGGGGGTAAAAGCCTTTAAAAAACAAACTTGGTTCAGCTGGGTTTGTTTTATGGATTTGCAGAGATAGATGGGACGGCGTCCGTATTAAGACCAGAGGCCTCCACTCGACCGACACATTGATCTCATGAAATGTTATGTGTAAATGTGTGACACGCCAATTCGTATGCCATTATTGGCGCATTATCAAGACGCGTACTCGCTTTTAGCGTATGGCCTATATTAACTTTTGTGTAAATTTACGCTGCAGTGCGGAATATGAAATGGCAAAATACACATAGGGAAGTAGGTCAGGGTGGTGGATGGGTAAAACACAGGCGTGTCACGTTTCCTAAACTCTTTTTTTTTAACTAAACCCAACCGGTTCTTCTTTTTCAAAACCCAACCTGCGTTTCCTAAACTCAACCGTTGCTTTCTTCTTGCGATAACACTGCAAGTGGCGTGTATGTGTGCGCCCGCTGTATACAGCGTAGACATACTGGACACGTGGATAGCTCAAAATGCGAACAGATAACACGCCACTTGGCTTAAGAAAGTCTGCGTGTATTTTTACGCAAAGTCATTATGTCATGTTGTGATCGAAGCAGGATTTGACATTTTCCGAGGCAACTAACAGAGCCAGTGTCTTTGTTATCTATTTTGATTCATTCAGTTCTGGCTCATTTCGTTCTTGTACAGTAAGTTTTAAAACCCAAACGGTTGGATGGTGATATTTTGTCTGATCTCCCCTCCTGTTGCATAAAAGATTGAGACAAGCGTCTGCTGCGCAACTGATCATGAAAACCAGTCATGCTGAGGTTGACTTGTTTTGCAATGAGTCAACATATTTCATTGATGTTTGCAGGTAGTAATTTATTGCACCATAATTTACTGACTGAATCGCTGAACGCTTCGTTGGGTGGCAAATGAAACTGCTTTTGAGGCATGCACTTCATTTGCAATTTCCCGGTTGAAAAACATGACTTTGAACAGTTTACGCATCAGGTAGTTGCTCCGAGCGACAAAAACACGGGGGGGGGGATTTTCTGGAGGTTTAGCACATGTGCGGGACGGTAGAGTGACTGTAGTTGGGTAGAGTTAGCAGTGTACAGAGGACGGATACCTTTTTGTAGTGGAATAAGCAGTCAATACAGTGTGACAGTGTGCAGTCAGAATGGCATGATTAAGGACATTTCCATTGGTCTGGCACATTGAATATGGAAGGAAACGACGACTATGGGGTTAAAATGCTGACTTTCAGCTTTAACTTGAGGGTGTTTACATCCATTACGGGTCAACAGAGTTGGATACCGTGTCCAGGGCAATGATCCCACATAGACAGACAAGGCTGTCTATGTGGGCTGTGTTGACGGCGGCTAAACATTGTAACATTCTTGAATGTTTAAGTCACCCATCTGACCCGTGATTCACCTGCTGAAGACCAGACTAGAGGCCAAACTTACTGTTGAACAAGCAGGGAGTAAAGATGGCAGCTGTCCAGGCCTGGCAGGGCATCACCAGGGCCCAGAACCAAGCTTCCTTCTGCTGATGTAACTCAGTCAGTGTGTGCAGAGGATTTAACACCAAATATGAACCGTATAAGTGACTTTCATTTCAATTCAATTTTATTTATAGTATCAAATCTTAACAAAAGTTTTCTCAAGACACCTTACAGATAGAGTAGGTCTAGACCACACTCTATAATTTACAAAGCCCCAACAATTCTAGTAATTCCCCGAAGAGAAAGCAATTAGTGCGTGTGACACCGGCGAGGAAAACCTCCCTTTTAGGAAGAAACCTTGGACGGACCCAGGCTATTGGTAGGCGGAGTCTGGCGGTGCCGGTTGGGGGTGTGATGCACAGTGGCAGTAACAGTCACAATAAAGATAATGGAACAGTGACTACAAATGGTAGTCGATAAAAGTCGAGTTCATGAAATGTATTTTAATTTGGTCAATGCATTGAACATTTTGTACAGTAATCTCACGTGGCATGTCGATGCAAACAAATTAACAGATGACAGTGGAAGTTCATTGATTCTTACACATCAAGATCAGTTCACTCATCTCATCCCATAGAGTTCTACTCACTGTATAATGAATGTTGATTTGAAGGTTGCTTTCTAATACTTAAGAGATAGTTTCTGTATCTTGGCATTGGCTTTGCAAATACTTGTGCTTGCACTACAAACCAGGGGTTTGAAAGACGTGGTGTTTACCAGACAGGGAGACAAGTTGCATTAAAGAAATGGCATTTCCTTTTAAATCTGTCTCCCGTAAGTCCTTCAACTTTAGCTGTGTAATACTTGGAGTGCTCTGCATCGTTTCTGCATCACATAATGTGCTGAAGAAAACGTTAGTGATGTACAGTATGTGTGGAAGACTTAGCACCTGTGAGTTGGTATTATTTTTCTAATGCTCAACCCCTCCACTTCTGTCTTCTTTACTATCCTTTGGGGTCGCCGGAGGTTGAAGCAAGCGTCCCCTCCCACTCACCCCACTAGGGCTGGGCAATATATCAATATTATATCGATATTGTAATACAAAATTAGATATTGTCTTAGGTTTTGGGTATCGTAAAATTGTAATATGCTAAGTGGTGTCTTTTTTCTGGTTTTAAAAGCTGCATTAGAGTAAAGTGATGTACTTCTCTCAACTTAGCAGACTGTTCTAGCTGTTCTATTATTTGCCTTTACCCACATAGTCATTAAATTGACATGTCTGATAATTTATCAAAAACCTCATTGTATAAATAACATTTTGTTAAAGCACCAATTGTCAACCCTAGAATATCGTCGCAATATCGACATCAAGGTATTTATATATTAGATTTAATGCATATGGCCCAGCCCTACACTCCACACAGTGTGCCTAATGGTGCGGAGGATATTAGTCTTCTATTAAGCCCGTTGGTTTATAGTCACTCTCTCTTCATGCCATTTAGACAGATGGGTCAGGGCAATGTCCGTGTAAACGGCCCCTGCTACCCCCACACACACACACACACACACACACACACACACACACTCTTCTTCCCAACCCGCCTCCCAGCCTTCTTGAATCTGCTAAACCAGCCGTCGTTGCCTAGGAGAAGGGAGTGCGCCTCGTCTCGGCTACATCAATTTAATCTAACAAGCTCCCTTTCAATCAAAGAGTGTCAGACTCTAATACGATGCATGGACACAAATGTACAGGAAGTGGGGGCGTGGGGAGAATTACGCACACGCGTACACCTGGGCTATATGTCCAGGTGGGGATCAATACTCATCATCCGGGTGACCATGGGCACAGGTTTATTGGCCCCTGATCCACACCATGCTATCATCACCTTCGCACAATCAAGGGGGGGTATCTTGGAAAGGACAGGGTGCATATGTGAAAGAGAAGGGAAGGAACAGAGCATGGGAGCTTGAAGGTACGTGAAATGTGTGAATATGTGCGTGAAATGAATTGAAATGGGTGTGAAAGTGCATCTATTTGCGGGCAGATGCGTATACACCTCCCTGTGTGTGTGTGTGTGTGTGAGAGTGTGTGTGTGTGTGTGTGTGTGTGTGTGTGTGTGTGTGTGTGTGTGAGAGTGTGTGTGTGTGTGTGTGTGAGAGTGTGTGTGTGTGTGTGTGTGTGTGTGTGTGTGCGCGCATATGAGTGTATTTGCAAATGGTTACCTTCCATGTGCCGGTGCTGTGTTGTATTCTTCAATGTTTGTGTGAGTTTGTGCATGTACAGTGCAGCTGTGTGTGTGTGTGTGTGTGTGTGTGTGTGTGTGTCTCAGTTGTTATCAGAATGACACCATCCTGCTCTCTCTCCTGCAGCCTCAGAGGATCAGTGGAGCTGCACCAGTTTCAAATGAAAATAAATGAGAGGCAGTGACCGCTACTGCCTGGGTGCCACTTTAATGAGGAAAAGGAGAAGAGAGGGAGGAGAAGGAGGACAGAGGTGGAGGAGGGAGGGGAGGGTGGGGCAAAGAGGGGGAGGAATTGGAAAGTGAGGGAGATATTGGGCGGAGTTGGCAACGAGGGTGCCGAAAGATGACTGGAGAAAGGGGGGGGGATGTAGTAAAGGGGGGGGGATGTAGTGATGTATGGAGGGCCCTCTCTCTGTCACCAATGCGATGGTCAATTACAGTTGGAGTGTGCTCCGATGCACAGCAGGTGGAGCGTACAGTGTGTTGTAGTGGCCGGAGAATATCCCTCCATCCTCCATTTGCATTGAGGGGAGCAATCCCTGTACAGTGTACAACAGAGAGCCGCTTCGGGGGTGTTACTGTGCCATTCAGTAGAACTGCATTCAAGTCATACTCCATTGTCAGTCTGGATTGCACTATACAAGTGTATTACTTACACCCTGTCCAGCTAAAACCATGAATCTCCAAATATAGGGGGTTATTCTCATGGGTGGGCCAAATTCTCTGGGCGGGCAAAGCAGAGAAAGGGGAGGTAACCTTGCCTCTTATGAAGTCATAAGCGGCAAGATTCCAGCTCGGCCCATCCAAGCTTTCATTTCCTCAAAGGCAGAAAGTGAAAGTTTCATGCCATGGGACTTTTAAAGCTTTATTTTTATGATTTTGCACAATAGCGCCACCTGAGTAGAAGGTCAGACGTCTAACCTGCAGGATGTAGTTTTGATTCCCATTAACAGAACAGATTACCCGTCAGTATTGAGTGGAGGGGGAAAACGGCAATTTTGTAGGCTTTTACATTTTTTTTAAAACTGTACATACCACATTGTAAGGAGTTGAACTTAAACACTCGGCGGAGGTAGAGAGCACCTTTAAAACGTATTCTATCACGTAGAGCTTTAGGCCAAATCTGCAACTTTACCACACCATACAAACTGACAAAACTCTGCTTGATGAGATCCTTAAAAGTCCCACAGGAGGAAGGTGGTGCTCGAACCAATACCAGGCCCAAGTTGTCCTGTTGTCCTGTTGCTGGGAGATACAGGATCTTCCCCCGACAGCAGCGAAACGTTTTATACTTCAGCGCGGCCGAGCGTTGTCCAGTCCAATCTAGCAGAGACCATTAAAACTAGCAGACAGCAGTACAGCTGGGAGGCCTCTTCAGGGGCAGAGGACACCGTGTGTGTGTGTGTGTGTGTGTGTGTGTGTGTGTGTGAGAGAGAGAGACAGAGAGACTCACACTTTAAGTCATGTCGAGACCAGCGGTGCAGGCATTAGTGCGTGAGGGTCACTGAACAGGTCAGGAGGTATTTGCTCGACAGTGTTGTATTTGATCGGAATGTCCTGTAACACAGAGAGTGTGTGTGTGTGTGTGTGTGTGTGTGTGTCCACATGCACATGTGTGCATAAGCGTCAGTAGCATAGGATGTTTCTTCTTCTTTTTTTTAACCCTTGTGTTGTCTTCCCGTCAACCATAAAAAAGAAAAGGTTTTTTTTCAACACTATTATCTCTTTTTCCGACATTTTTGTCACTTTTTTAATATTGTGGGTGTTTTTTTAATGTTTTTTTCCAAAGTTATTTGATATTTATAGTGTTGAAATTTTCAGCGCCTATTTCAAACGCCCATATTTTGTGATTAAAAAAACTGAAAACGGGTCAAAATGCGACCCTTAGGATATAATATTATGCTAATCAATACAGCATCTGTATCCCTGACACTCTCCTCCATTCTCCCATATAGAACAGAGGTTTACAAAGTGTAGGACGGGCCAAAACCAAATGACACTTAATAAAAGTTATGTCATAAACATTTATGACTTGTTTATAATTTTTATGACACGTTGATGACAGTGTCAGGTCACTCTTATGTAGATTCCTTAACCCATTTTTCAGTACGCGATACTGTAGAGGCAGTTCGGTCAGTGCCTAGAAAGTGTTGAATTCGGTACCCAGCCCTACTCATAAATGCCTCAAGACAGACCTTTTTTCATGTATTTGGTAAAGTCTGAACTGAAGTTATGCAAAACAGCAATGTTAGGCTCTCTCTTGGCTCAGTTGTTGAGTGTTTATGGGATCAAATAACATAATCCTGATCCCATCCAGGGATTGAGCGAAACTAACGGGCACTTTTCTTTCCAAGCTGAGGGGAGGCCCACAGTCTCACCTGATATATATTTGTAGATATTTTGCTGTGCGGAAAATCTTTTGGACATCCAGGCAGGAAAGAAAACGTCAAACCAACGTGATGCCAGGTGATGGAATTTCTGAGCAGGCTAATTTAGTGTGGTAATATCAACACTATACTACTAAAACTACAAATAGGGTAAAGAGGACAGTAGAGGACAGGACAGTACAGGAAGGAAGAGAAGGAGTGGTAGCCACTCTTTCACTGTGCAATTAAGTCATTTATAATCTACTCACATACACACCTGGACACTCTAGGTGCTCTTAACTGATAATTTATGGTAAAGGTCTTTTTATAGCCAATGGTTTTATTGTTATTATTAATGTTATTTTTATATTATATACAGTAAATTATATATTATATTTTCTGTTTTTTTCTCTCTATAGTGTATTTTTTATACCTTTTTTTGTAAGCTGCTGAAAACTGCTGTTGGACATTTCAATTTCCTTGCGGGAGTCATCCCAAAAGGATTAATAAAGAGAAGTCTAAGTCTAACACATGACATGCCTAGCGAAGACACATAGGTGGCTTTAGCCCTCCGAGCTCTAAGGGCATTTTTGCATTTCTGTTTTAAATTCACAATTTAAGGATATTTGCATATAGCCGGATCCCCATGTGCTTCGTCTCAAAATGTTCAGAACCAACTCAGCTTTCTGTTCAGTGAGATCCAAATGTGTTCCAGAGCGATGTATGTAATGAGATAATTTCGCCCTCAAGGCAATATGGTTGCTTTTTGAAATTTCTCAAATTAGTTCACAAAAGTCTTTGGTTCACACAAGTAGAATAATATATGAATAAAATAAGTAAAAGAAATTCTAAAATGACATTTTTGTGTGTTGTCAAACATCGCTTGGACTCGCCTGTGCGTCTTTTGTCCTCAGACGGTTAAAGACTTAAAGTTGGTTAAAGACTGCAGGTGCCGATCCTCTTCATTTAAAGCATTCAACATAGAACATTTAAAGGCTGCCGCCCCACAGTGTCCTAACCAGAGTCCCACAGCAAACCGAGAAGGAGTGAGGGGCCGAGGAGGAGAGGGAACGGGACGGGTGAAAAGCATGACAGTGGATGAGAGAGGAGGGCTGGAGAGAAAATACAGGAATGAGATTTGAAGATTGAACAGTGAGTGGCAGCGCGAGTGATGGAGAGAGTGCCAGAAAGAGACAGAGGAGTATCCACCCACTCCATCTCTTTTTGTTGTTGTTTTTCTTCTGTTTGTCTAGGGCTCTGCACCTGACAGAATAAAAAAGTAAAGGAGAGATTAGACTAGATTGGGACGCCTCTATCATCCTTGTTATTTTGGGAAGTGATTCATCCGCAAAAACAGACATACACACACACACACACACACACACACACGTTTAATGTAGAACTGATCAAACTGTGTTTGGGTGCTGAGGATGAGCGGTAGCAGTCGAGGCTGTCTGGTTTCGGGCTCCTCACATGTCCACTTAGGCTCAAAAGCAGCTGCTTGCTTTTCTGAATTATTCATGAGCCCTTCATTAAATATTCACGTGTGAAAAGCCGACGCCATCAGCTACCCACAATCCTCTCCTCTAAGGGATAGACGCAAGCAGGAAGCACAGAGAGGCCTGAGTGATAGAGTTTACAGTGTCTGATAGATCGTGGCTGCTTTAGGATTCTTTTTCTTTTTAATTTGCTCTGTAAGACAACCTATTTTTGGCCCTGTATCTTTTTGTCCCCCCCCAACCCAACCTCCCCGTCTCCTCTGCCTCCACTCTCCCCTCTCCTCCTTTCTAAGTTGATCGATTTGTATTGTTCGGGCAGCTGAGCTCCCTCGCCCCCCAGCCCGAAGTGAGAGAGATGAAGGCGGAGAGACGACAGAAATAGCTAGACAATAAGGAAAAGGCGAGAAAGACAGGAGTCGGAGAGCAAGCGAGGGCAGAGGCAGACCTTGCCATGAGCGGGATCTGGGAGAACATGGGGCCCAAGGGTGAAGACATGGAGGGATAGGAGAGGTGATGGGTGAGGGTGGGAAAAGTGCAGAACAACAGCAACAACAGAGTGGCTCTGAGTGCATTTCTTGTCAGCTTGGAAATGGACACTACCGTGAAAAGTTGCACCAATGTTTTGTTATATGGACCTAACTGTCCTTCCTCCTCCTCCTTCTTGTCCACAAAATATCCAATACCGAGGCCAGCCTCTAGCTCACCCAGCGGCTGGGGTTCGAATCCAACCTGCAGTGTGTCATCTCCTCCATCTCTCTCCCCCTTTCATGTCTGTCCACTGTCACTATAATAAAGGGAAAACCCCCCACAAAAAATAATCTTTAAAAAAAAAACATTAAATATCCAATACTGTGGATTGTATTTGTGTTGGGTGAAGGAAGAAGTGATTGGCTCTTGGTTAATTAAAATTCTCTCCTACAAGCTGCTCAGTTAGTAAACTTTTGAAATTAAATGTGTTCTTTAATTAGTGAAAGGTTTTTCTTTGACCCTTTTGACGCTTGTTTCAACGCTTGTTTCCAAGGCCGTAACTTTGGGTTCATCATGGGGTGGGGGGGGGGACTCTTTTGGAGTTGAGGCATCCGCCGTCTTTGCTACGTCTTTTGGACATTTCTCTAAGTGTTCACACGACACGGCCCTGCCATCTCATGCCCTTTTATGGCAACTAACGGGGCGTTTCCCAATGCTAAATCGGAGCAACGGGGGCACAAGCTTTCAATTTACGAAGACATTGGGATTCCATATTCTAAGACCACACCTGCGAACACTTCTGCTGTTTAACCCTCCTGTTGTCCTCGGGTCAAATTTGACCCATTTTCAAAACAGAAAATTGGGTTTCTTTCAACCAAAATGTCAAAAACAAATTAAGTGGATGGTTCCATACAACGTTCTTCACAAGTAAAATAAATGATCAGTTCACTACTCTTACTGAATAGGTGCGTTTTATTCAATGTTACGAAAAAAACAAACATCGGGTGACAAAAAGTGACAACGTTCCAAAAAATATAAGACAACACAAGGGTTAAGAACACGTCATGAATCAGATGTAGACTTTTCTTAGGGATGTTATTAAGAAAGTGTATGTAAGAGAAAACTTAGGAAGATATTGGTGAGTAAGGCCCAAGGGATGCACGGCTCAGCTGTCACATGGAGGTCAGGCTTTATCTCCCCAAGACCTCCCTGTTTACATTCACTACTTATACCTGTTGGTCAGCATCAACGTGCTTCTATGAAAGGAAGAACAACTCAACCTTTTCCGCCAAGATGTTTCTTTTGCAAATAGTAATATCATTGATTCAATCATTGGACTTTTATAAAATAATATTTGATTTGGAAAGTGCTTTAGGTTTTCGATGGTTTTGCTTTTTGAATCAACAGCTCATTCTCCTGGAAGTGCAGGATATGTAATGTGTACACATAGCTGCACACTTGCTAACATGCATCATATTAACTGCAATATTAAACAGCTGCAACACAGATTGCATAACAACAACTGTCGGTTTCACATGACTACATTGGAAATTGACTATGTTCATGTTTTATTAATGGATGGATGCATTTTGTTTGGCAAACAGGAGGAAAGGATTTGTTTGGAATTCAAAGCAAATGAGGAGATTTGATTGTGTGATTGCTTACCAGACGCACGTACATGAGAACATGTCTACTCGATTTGAACCCCGATCTATTTCCACTGCTACAGCTGACATGCCTGCACGTGGTGGGGCGAGTGTTTGCAAGCCTTTGGCAAACACAGAGGGACGTACACATGCAGTTTCATCCTATATCTCCTTGCATCACCCATGTTACTCAATCATGATTTCCATTAAAGTCTCTCATGTTGTAATAGTAGTCAGCACTGTCGTCAGCTTGGTTTTCAGTGTAGAATAGTTACATTTTCCGAGAAGTGCATGTCAGGCTACGGCGTAGCAGCGTCATGTCCGTGCCTCCATGTACCTATGTACGTAGCGTAATGTACGTAAAATGTATAAATGACTCGTTCTTGACAAATGGCAAAAGAGCTGTATGCGTGCGCTCATTTGAATAATGTCGGGATGTAATCAGGTTCGGGCTTTTAAAAAGCTGCCAATCAAAATATACTTGTCGGGCTCTGGCCTTGTCGGGCATAACTTTTAAGGCCCGATTACGGCTCTAGTTTACACTTTAAACTATAGGTGCTCAGTTGCGTCCCAGACCACTTCGGAAAGGGATTTAAATGATCGGACACTTGTGTTGCAATCTCACAAGAATCATTTTAAAACCAAGTGTAAACAGGGTCACTGGCAACAGTTTTCATAGGGACTATTTTCTTTTCAGTAGAAAGTGGTATCAGGGAAGATGATTGAGGTCTGCGGATTATCCAAAAATAACAGGGACACTATCTGGAAAAGGCAAATGACTGATTTTTTTTTTTTTTTTTTTTTTTTATAAATACAATTTCAATGCTTTGAGCACCACAAACAGTATTCCATTCAACTCCATTGTTTTATGGTGAGGACAGACCCTCTGAGACTGAAGTAAAACTTTATTTCAAACTAGCAAATGATAAATATGATTTTGCATACTTTTTGTGAACAGGGCTGTGCATATGCAGGATGCAATGCTTGAAAGAAAAAAAAGACAAAGAACGTCTAGATAAAACAAGGAGGCGTATCTGAAATGACTTGAAAATGATTACCATGTCTTCTCTAATTCATACTGTGTGTGATGCTGTTGTCAGTTCCTAAGCGTGTTGGGTTTGGGTTACAGTATGAGCCGTCCTCTGAAACAACAGCCATGAGCATCAGCTCAGTCCTGAACATGAAAGCCTGCGATGGGAACGCAGCTGATTACGATGCAGCAGTTGGTTAAATAACATTCGGGACAACCTCCTGTTCTGTGGGAAGGGGGTCAAGCTCGGTGAAACATGCAGCATCGTCCTCTCTTCCCGAGAACACTGTGAGCCCCGAAGCGCTGATGTTGGATCAGCCTTTCCCATCCATACTCTGACCTCGGTCCTTGCAAGCAAACATTGAGACTGACCCCCCCGAGCAGAGACGCAGGCCAAGTCCCACCCACGCCGTACACTTACCGCGCTGTATGTGTGCATACTGAGCACTTTTTTTTTTTTTTTCCCATTGACCCAGATACTCATATTCTTCCCCCAGAGAGCCACCTCATTATTTTACTGGAGTGCCTCCCCTCTTTTCTCCTACGTAGGAGGGAGGAAGTGGGGCCAACATGGTAGACGTTTTGCATTCGGAGCCCACTCCGGTTCCACTGGGAGGCATACTGGATCCACACAATTAACGCAGCGTAAAATAGTCAGCAAATTTGCAGCAATTGATGGGCTAGTTCATTATTGCCAGGCTATCCCCATGCGTAAGTGCACCTCTCCGAAATGTGGCCAACTCATTTGATTGCAAATCACCTGGCCATGCTATTAAGGCGCCACACTGACGCATGTGTGATAATCGGTTCTAACAGTCTGCCGATTATATGCTCTAAATCACAATTGTGCATTGTATTTATAGCGGGCGGTCAGACCGAAAACAGCCCTGCATGTAAAACTATAAAAAAAACATCATGCATTGGTGTTGGGGTGTTATTTCAGTTATCAATGAGATCATAAAATATGAACCAGGAAATCCAGTTTGACTAAAGATGTGAGACATTTTCCAAGTCTGGAAAAATAATCCCCCCCTTGCAGTGCTTATGTCCGAACACGATAGTAGTGATAAGTGTATACCTTTAGGTGGGGGCTACTAATTAGCATAATTCCCCCGCTTTATGGTTATTACTTTTTAGGTGGGGGTCATATTTCCCCCCGCACCTGTTGTGTATAGTAGTAGGTGGGGGCCGTTTTCCCCCCACGCCTGTAGTTAATACCTTTAGGTGGGGGCCGTATTCCCCCGCGCCTGAAGTTAATACTTTTAGGTGGGGGCTGCTGATTCCCCTAAAGCTGCGTGCAGATCGTCCAAACTAGAGGAATAAATCAATTGGAAAAATGTATAAAAGAAGAAGAATAAATTGAAGAATAATGAAGGTAAGTCAATGATTAAAGTCTTTTAAAAGTTTGACTACTAATGTGGTGTGTTTAAACGGATTGTGTGTGTGTGTTTGCTTCGTAGCGCTGACGGGAGCAATGATTTCTAAAACTTTAATGGTTTAAGGCTGTATGACTAGATTGTTAACGTGTACGATTTCCAGGATGTAACAGTTATATTTATTATCAGACTATTACTTATACTATTAGGCCATTTTTAGCTAGCTAACTGATTAGCTGTATAAAGCCTTTTCTAAATGGTCCGTGATACGCTGGATGGACTGCGTGTGTGTGTGTGTGTGTGTATATGCGTTTGTGTGTGTGTGTGTGTGTGTATATGCGTTGTATTACTGTCTGGCAGGCGATGGTTTTAAAAACTTAATGGAAGGTTATATGACTAGATTGTTAACGTTCAGTTATATTTTTTTAATCAGGCTAATACTTTTACTCATGGTCCCGTTTTAGCTAGCTAACTGGCTAGATGTATAATGCCTTTTAAATGGTCCGTGATACGCTGGCTGGACTGCGTGTGTGTGTGTGTGCGTGGGTGTGTATATGTGGGTATTACTGTCTGACGGACAGCGATGATTTCTAAGCGTGGTTTAAGGCTGTATGACTAGATTGTTTACGTATGCGATTTCAGGATGTAACAGTCATATTTTTTTTAATCAGGTTATTTGCTTATACTATTAGCCTGTTTTTTAGCTAGCTGGATGGACTGCGTGTGTGTGTGTCTGAGCGTGGGTGTGTGTGTGTATATGTGGGTATGTGTATAAGTGTTGTTTTACTATCTGACGGTGTGCGATGGTTTTAAAGCCAGTTATATTTGTAATCAGGCTAATACTTTTACTCATGGTCACGTTTTTAGCTAGCTAACTGATTAGCTGTATAATGCCTTTTAAATGGTCCGTGATACGCTGGCAAATACTTTTACTATTAGACCGTTTTAGCTAGCTAACTGGTTAGCTGTATAATGCCTTTTAAATGGACCGTGATACGCTGGATGGACTGCGTGTGTGTGTGTGTGTGGGTGTGTGTGTGTGTGTGTGTGTGTGTATAAGCGTTGTATTCTGTGTGTGTGTGTGATGGTTTTAAAGCTGTCTGGCCCAGGCGATGGTTTAAAAAACTTAATGGAAGGTTATATGACTAGATTGTTAACGTTCAGTTATATTTTTTAATCAGGCTAATACTTTTACTCATGGTCCCGTTTTTTAGCTAGCTAACTGGCTAGATGTATAATGCCTTTTAAATGGTCCGTGATACGCTGGCTGGACTGCGTGTGTGTGTGTATACGTGGGTATGTGTATAAGCGTTGTTTTACTGTCTGACCCGGGGTGCGATGGTTTTAAAGCCAGTTATATTTGTAATCAGGCTAATACTTTTTGATTAGGCCGTTTTTGCTTATTATCTAGCTAACAGCTGTATAATGCCTTTTATGATGCCTTGCAGGAGGATGTGTGTGTGTGTGTGTGTGTGTGTGTGTGTGTGTGTGTATAAGTGTTGCAGCATTATCTGACGGGGAGCTGGTTTTAAACTTTAGCAGGGGGATGTAGGATTGTGTGTGTGTGTGATTTCCAGGATGTAACAGTTAAACTTTTGTGTGTTGTTTGTCTTCTAAGTGTTGCAGCATTGATCTTGCATTTGTGGTCCGTGTTTCACGCTTGCGATGGTTTTTGGCCAATGAATAGCAGCTAAAATAGTATGATCATTAATGTGAACGTGTGTGTTTCAGATTTCCAAGTAGTTACAAGTTTTAAAGGCCTTTTTTTTACTCTTCTTGGCCCGTTTTTTGCTAGGTTGCAATAAATATGTTACTATGCGGTTTTTTTTAAATTCTCATTCGAGAAATGTCTGGTTGTTTTTAGTGGTCCGCTGTATCAGTCTAAATCAATACAACACAAAGTGGAAAAATTTTTCCAGAACTATCAAATAAAGAAAAAATTATGGAAGCCACATGTAAACCAACCATGTGTTTTATGAGGCGAGAAGTTGTGAAGGAAACACAGTTTCCAAGCCAGAAGACACTGTTGGTTTACATGTGGCTTCCATAACATTATTTCTTTATTTGATAGTTCTGGCGCTATTTTAAAAAATGACATTTTTATTTTATTTTTTTTTAAGGCCATGGCTTCCCAGCCCCATTTAGGGAATTTAACACCCTGATTAAAGGTCACCTGTCTTTAGGGTTGAACAATGTAACACAACATAAGTTAATTTAAAATGGGGTTAGTGTGCTAGATAAGAAATGTGATAATAAACATATTTGTCAGATCTTTCAATTTAGAAAAAGAATAACTCCTAGAGGGAAATTCTACTGGGTATCTTTAATTCCTGGTATTAATTGGAAAAGAGCTCGGTTGTAACCTAGGAAATACTGAATTACAAATAAAGCAAAGTAGGTTCAAATCAAAAATTATTGATAAAATATACCCGTAAATGTTACAGTAGCCAAATTTGCAAACATAGTGCTTATTACTTCTGTGGTGAGACGGATGAAACACTACTATCACAGTTTTTTTTTGAATGTGCAAAATCTAAAACATTTCTCAGGGACTTAAATAGTCACCTTTTTGATTCACCTTGCTCTCTTAGCATAAAAGATTATCGTTTTTATTATGATATTCCTGATAATAGCACTTTTAGAAAATATAGTACATTTTTTTGTTTTGCAAGCTAGGTTTTTTAGTCATAAACAGAAATGACAGAAGGGACAGCCTTCCTTCCAGGTATTTAAGTTAAAAATAGATTTGCTCCTTAAATCACTTCATTTCATTAAAAATAAGCAAAAAATTATCATCTTATATGTCTCCTGTCTCCTTTACAAATTCTGGAAAATCCGGAAAAGTTTTCCTCTTTGTGTTGTATGTGATTTAGACTGATACAGCTAGCAAGCAAGCTAGCTAAAAACGACGTAAAAACTACCAGACATTTCGGCACCTCGAAATGAGAATTTAACAAGAAAAACCGCATAGTAACATACCGTATGCAACCTAGCTATCAGAATAACTGCAGCGAGAAGGAAAAAAAGGTGACTAGTCAAAACTTGTCCCCCGCGGTACTTAAAGTCTGAAAACCACACTATCACATTAATGCTCGTCACTATTTTAGCTGCTATTCATTGGCCATCAATTCACGCACTCCAGCAAGCGTATCACGGACCACAAAATGCAAGACGTCACTCTACAGCTAAGCTGTTAGCTAGCTAGCTAAAAACGGGCCAAGAAGAGTAAAAGTAATAGCCTGATTAAAAGTGTAACTGTTACATCCTGGAAATCACACACACGTTAACAATCAAGTCATACATCCTTAACCCGTTAAAGTTTAAAACCATCGCTCCCCGTCAGATAATGCTGCAACACTTATACACACACACACACACACACACACACACACACACACACACACATCCTCCTGCAAGCGTATCATGGGCCATTAAAAGGCATTATACAGCTAACGCTGTTAGCTAGATAGCTAAAAACGGCCTAATCGTAAAAAGTATTAGCCTGATTACAAATATAACTGGCTTTAAAACCATCGCACCCCGTCAGACAGTAAAACAACGCTTATACACATACCCACGTATACACACACACACGCAGTCCAGCCAGCGTATCACGGACCATTTAAAAGGCATTATACATCTAGCCAGTTAGCTAGCTAAAAAACGGGACCATGAGTAAAAGTATTAGCCTGATTAAAAAATATAACTGAACGTTAACAATCTAGTCATATAACCTTCCATTAAGTTTTTAAAACCATCGCCCCCGTCAGACAGTAATACAACGCTTATACACACACACACACACACACACACACACACACACACACACACACACGCAGTCCATCCAGCGTATCACGGTCCATTTAAAAGGCATTATACAGCTAACCAGTTAGCTAGCTAAAACGGTCTAATAGTAAAAGTATTTGCCAGCGTATCACGGACCATTTAAAAAGGCATTATACAGCTAATCAGTTAGCTAGCTAAAAAACGTGACCATGAGTAAAAGTATTAGCCTGATTACAAATATAACTGGCTTTAAAACCATCGCACACCGTCAGATAGTAAAACAACACTTATACACATACCCACATATACACACACACACACCCACGCTCAGACACACACACACGCAGTCCATCCAGCTAGCTAAAAAACAGGCTAATAGTATAAGCAAATAACCTGATTAAAAAAATATGACTGTTACATCCTGGAAATCGTATTAACAAATCTAGTCATACAGCCTTAAACCATTAACGTTTAGAAATCATCGCTGTCCGTCAGACAGTAATACCCACATATACACACCCACGCACACACACACACACACACGCAGTCCAGCCAGCGTATCACGGACCATTTAAAAGGCATTATACATCTAGCCAGTTAGCTAGCTAAAAACGGGACCATGAGTAAAAGTATTAGCCTGATTAAAAAATATAACTGAACGTTAACAATCTAGTCATATAACCTTCCATTAAGTTTTTAAAACCATCGCCCCCGTCAGACAGTAATACAACGCATATACACACACACACACACACACAAACGCATATACACACACACACACACACACGCAGTCCATCCAGCGTATCACGGACCATTTAGAAAAGGCTTTATACAGCTAATCAGTTAGCTAGCTAAAAATGGCCTAATAGTATAAGTAATAGTCTGATAATAAATATAACTGTTACATCCTGGAAATCGTACACGTTAACAATCTAGTCATACAGCCTTAAACCATTAAAGTTTTAGAAATCATTGCTCCCGTCAGCGCTACGAAGCAAACACACACACACAATCCGTTTAAACACACCACATTAGTAGTCAAACTTTTAAAAGACTTTAATCATTGACTTACCTTCATTATTCTTCAATTTATTCTTCTTCTTTTATACATTTTTCCAATTGATTTATTCCTCTAGTTTGGACGATCTGCGCACGCAGCTTTAGGGGGGAATCAGCAGCCCCCACCTAAAAGTATTAACTTCAGGCGCGGGGGAATACGGCCCCCACCTAAAGGTATTAACTACAGGCGCGGGGGGAAAACGGCCCCCACCTACTACTATACACAACAGGTGCGGGGGGAAATATGACCCCCACCTAAAAAGTAATAACCATAAAGCGGGGGAATTATGCTAATTAGTAGCCCCCACCTAAAGGTATACACTTATCACTACTCACGATCTAATGGAGAACCACGATTAAGCCAAAAATCAATACTACCGGTCAAAAATTTGGGGTCGCTTACACATTTCCATCCCACTCCATTATAGACAGAATACCAGCTGGTCTGAGTGGGGGGGGGGCTGATCTTTAATGCAATATCTACATTGCCCATTATCAGCCACCATTCATCCAATGTTCCAAAGGCTCATTCTGTTCACTAATCTGATTGATCATTTTAAAAAACTAACTACAAAAACATTGGAGAACCCTTTTACAATTATGTAATCACATCATGTAATCTGAACTGCTGCCCTGGTTAAAAAAACAATGCCACTGATCTCAGCTGGCATTCTGTTTATAATGGAGTGTAATGAAAATGTTTAAGTGACCCCAAACTTTTAACCGGTAGTGTGTGTAAAGCTACAGTATATAGTTTAGGTTACGTCATCCCTCATGGTTCAACTTTTCTCCTGACTAGCGAATACATTAATTTATTTATTTTATCTTTGCCTAACCAGAAAACCTGATTGGGATTTTAAGAAAATATTTTTCAAGAGCACCCTGTCCACAGTGAGTTTTCGATTCATCTCGATGTAACTGGTGTGCCGTCTTGGCCAGGTCTCCCTCAGAAAAGAGATTTTAATCTCAAGGGACTTTCTGGTTAAATAAAGGTTAAATAAAATAAAATAAAAACTCTGTTGGCATTAGCACATTTCACGTCAAGTGCAATGCAACAAAATGTAGTTAGTGTCTAATCAGAAGTGATTTAAGCAGTGATTAAATTACATATGCTACAGTGTATACAGAGTACAAGGTATGAAAAGGTATATAAATGTACTACAGTTTGAGCAACTCTTAGGGAAATCTCTTTGCTAGTATCAAAATTGACTTTGTATTTCACTGTATACTCTTTGTTAAGGGTAAATTACAACGGTATCATCTTCAAAATGATACTTTAAAAAAGTATATATTGCTCTTTCCACAGAATTGAACAGTTGAGTGTAGTTACAAATGGCAAGGGAAATAAGAAAAGAGAAGAAGTTCTGTGATTGATGTTCTAAAGCGAACTCACCCAGTGCATCGATATTATTGGCTACCAGTCCGAACCCACCCCTGCTCCCACTCGCTCACCCTACACGTTCACACTCTCACACAGCTTAGGCTGGACAGACAAACGTTCACACTCTCACACAGCTTAGGCTGGACAGACAAACGTTCACACTCTCACACAGCTTAGGCTGGACAGACAAACGTTCACACTCTCACACAACTTAGGCTGGACAGACAAACGTTCACAAAGGCAAAAAAAGCAACAACAACGTTGAATGCAAATAAATTGACAGGTTAAAAAAAAAATTTTTTGAAATGAGAGACGTTAGCTGGAAATGGTTAAATATGGTGAAGATGATTGTCTGATGAGAAAAGATATGACAGTTAGATACCATATGGTTAATTATAACCTGTGAATACAGGGCCGGCCCATGGCAAAACGCAGTGTAGGCAAATCCCCGGGGCCGTGGCAGTCCAGAAGAGTTGAAATCATAAGAACAAACGTTAAAAAAACAAACCAAAGAGCGACAAACGCAGAAAAAGATCACTAGAATGTCAACAAAAAAACACCTCAAAAGCTGAAAAAAACGTCAAAATAAGCACCAAAAATGTATAGAATAACATCAAAAAGATAAAAATGTCAAGCTGAAAAAAAGCTAGCTGAAATCTTGCCTAGGGCATCAAATTGTTTAGGGCCGGCTCTAGGCAAAAAGGTGTACATCTTGTGTTCGAAGGTGCTGAACATCTTTATAAAATAAATTTAAGTTACCTTCTATGTAGGGCTGGGCAATATATCAATATTATATCGATATCGTGATATGAGACTAGATATCGTCTTAGATTTTGGATATCGTAATATGACATAAGTGTTGTCTTTCCCTGGTTTTAAAGGCTGCATTACAGTAAAGTGATGTCAATATTTTGTGAAAGCACCAATAGTCAACACCACAATATTGTGTCGATATCGAGGTATTTGGTTTAAAAATATCGTGATATTTGATCTTCTCCATGTCCCCCAGCTCTACTTCTATGTTACGGTTACATGTAGATTAAAGGCGTGTGGCTGTGCCCCGTGATGAGGGCTAACGCTTAGAGACATCCAGTGGTTTAGAGAGACAGCTATGGCAGAGGAGACCTAATGGTTAAAGATCAGCTGCAGCGTTCTATGCGCCACGCCTCCCCCGGCTCGGCACCTGGTTCTCCAACAGTCCGGCAGTTGCGCTGTTGCAGAGCGGTTTTCCAGACAGGACCGGGGCGGAAGGGGAAAAGAAGCCGGAGAAGCGAATAGTGGAGCAGAGGAAGAGAATGTGACAACTGCTGGATGCGGACAAGAGAGTGTGTGCGGCTGGCTACACTTGCCTTTGAGGGAGGCCCTTCTCGGCTCTTATTGCACCTGTCCCTCTCCGTCTCCGCGGCCGGGCGCAGTTTGGGCGAGAGCTATCCGCTCCTTTATCTACCAGGCAGGGCGCGCAGCGGCGGAGGCGCACACACACACAGACACGCGGCGAAACTGTACTCACACACATACATACACAGCCAGGGCAGGCAGGCAACATGACTTCATCCTACAGTCTGGAATTTCTGCCCGAAATGATGGTGGAGAGCCGCCTGCTTGTTCCCGGAGACAGAATGTGAGTTACCCCCCCTTTCCGATCTCTTCCCTCTTGTGCGCTTGTGATGTCTTCTGTGTTTTGTGTGATCTTTACTGTCCTGGAGGAAGAAAAAGAAAAAGAGAGGCAGCTGTCCGGTGTGGAAATGTTGCTCCGCTGCAGGATATGTAGCCTAACTGGAATCGGGGGGTGGTGGTGGTGGGGTCACAATCAACGCGGCGCGGATGTATCTCTGTGTTTAATTGTGTTATAGTTATGGCTTGTTGTTGTTAATATCCGTCGATAAATTGAAGGGGGATCGCAGGAGCGCCCCGGGGGCTGTTATCAGCCATAGACAGGATGGTGATGAATGAACGCCATTATGGGTGAATTATAGCTATACCGCCGTGAATAAACCTTGTCTTTATGAAGCTGTTATTATCTGGTTCATGTCGTCGGATTGTTGGAGGCTACTGTAGCCCGTCAGGTCGACTCTTCAGAGCATTTTTTTATTTTTTTAAATAATTTTTATTTGTGGAGCATCGGCTTCTCGCTCCGTGAAATAGAGGAGGGGAAGTTGCTTTTATTTGCGGCAGCCGCCCTTTACAACGTCTCTGGGTCTCGCCGGGCTGGTAGCGGTGGGTTTCAGGACTGTGCAGCCGGCTATGGGAGCGCACCATGCTGAGACACAAGACCACAGAGTCGATCTCTCTATTCTCTCTGTTGGTTGAAGAAGAAAAAAAAGCTCAGGGGCTGATCTCAGCCACATTATTCAACTCCACTAGAGGCGGGTTTTTTTGCGCCTTCACAGCATGTTATTTTCCACACTTTGGGCACTTGGATGAAATGCATCGGAAAGCGTTTTCAAAAAAAAGAGAGAAAAAAACCTGAATAGGAGAGAGGGGGAGCAACACAGAGGCTTTGAGAACATACAGGAATGCGTGGACGACTCTTATCCCGTGTGTTTCAATTGGATTTGCTGTAATTCAGTTAAACTCCGAGATTTCTAGAGCAGGGACAAAGGGAGGTTTTCATTCCGACATCATGGTCATGCGTTTTTTTCTTCTTCTTCTCCACAGTGCATGTCCCACTTATGTCCCCTCAGCTCACAGAGCCTAGTTGTTGATGGATCATGTGTTCTTTTTTCCCAGTATAGGAAATATAGATGCACTGTTTCTTCCTTTCATCTTCTTCTGGAGGTGTTTTTTTCATTATCAGTGTAGGCCTACAGTATGTTAACTTAACAATATAAAAACATTGTGTGTGTGTGTTTTTTTTGTTGAAAAAACAGATTTTTTAGACTCATAATGCAAGACATTTTACGATAGGCCTACTGCAGAAATATCACCAAACTTATAAAAATCCCACCCCAGTTGGGGAGGGACTGTGAAGTTGACTCACAGTACCATAAAATATTGTAATGTGTTTTTTTTGTAAACTCACTAATCTTCGACTGTAAACCCACTGTTTAGTTCCTCCGGCTTACTACACTTCACTATAACCATATCATAAAAATATTATATTGCATCCACTACTGTAGATAGATACTGTAGATTTATTCATCCCAATGGAAATTTTCAGCATCCAGAAGCAAGACAACCAAAACATAACAAACACATATATACACATATCACACATACATAACAATAAAAATAACAATCACTCACAGAGATGCAATGACCATAATAAGGTAAGGTACTATGGTAGACTGTGTGCAATGGTGATAGTGCAAAAGTGAACAGTGCAGGGATTGAACAGTGCAGTAGATCATAATTAAATATTAACTGTGACTATTAAATATTAACATAATAACCTATAAACTGACTGACTGAATTAGAATAAAAACAATATATAACAGGGAATAATGTATAAGATGTAAGATGTAGATGTTATGACCACTGTCCAGACTGTGTAGGAGACTAGTGTTATAGAGGCAGTATGATTCACTATACTTATATCTATTCAAATACATGGCGTACCGCAAGGCATACTATAAGTCACTATGAGGTTATTATAGTAATATCATACATGCCATACAGTACCACAGCATCACTATAAATTATAAGAACCACAGATGTGCTTTGTGTCAGTGGGACCCCACAAAGGGATGCCATAGTGACACAGGAGAGACTGAAAAACTTAACATTTCTCTCTAATAGTTACTTCATACTTAAGGGAGGGGGAAAAAATGGATACAGGATCGTATCGCGATATTTTCAGTGGCAATACTGTATCGATACAAAGGCGCCAAGTATGGATCTTTTATTATATATTTTACGTGTGTTGGTCAGTTTGTCCCATTTTGCAGCAATAAAAGTGAAGTGATCTGAACAAACAGAAATGTTTCTTTTTAGTTGAAACAGATGTTGACGAAGTTTCCTTTTGGGGACATCATTTGAAATTGGGAAAAAATTAGAAGATGGAAAAAAGATTAGAAATTACAATATATCGCAGAGTATTGCAATATGTTTAAAATCGCGATAACGTCATATCGTGATGATATCGTATCAGGAGTCAAGACAATTTTAAAAGAGTAAATGACTGATAACTGATGCCGCGTTACACTTTTTTGCCATAGGTACATATGTAGGTACAAGTAGCTTTGGGTCCAGCGCCGTACCCTAAACCGTAGCCTGACGCGCACCTCTCCAAAAATCACTCTACAAGTCACGGCGACGCAGACCGCAACAACTGTGATTGGTCTTTCTCTGTGAACAACATGAAATCAAGGGGAGGGTTAACTTTTCCAGCACAGGGGAGACACTTTGTTTCTCCGCCTCCACCGAAGATACCAGCGCCAAATGTAGATGTTCACAACAGCGTAGGTTCCTTCTATAGGCTACGGCGTTAACTCTGCGTAGAGCCTCTGCAGAACCAAAAATCCCGCTTCAATCCCCAATTAAACTATTGACAAGCAGTCATATGTAGACATTGCTTCCTTTCAAGGGGACACAAGCCAAAAAAACACTGTTCTTTGTATTATATGTGAACGTACTGTATTTCTATCGCGCTTATTTAGTCTTAACAACTACTCTAAGCACTTAGTAAATGAACTGTTCACCATTCATTAACATTCATGCATTGTGGCAGCGGCTGCCATACAAGGTGCCGCCTGCTCATCAGATAAACAATTGCACTCTGATGGGGAGCAATTTTGGGTTCTGTGTGTTGCCCAAGGATACTTGGACACAGAACTGCAGGGCCAGAGATCGAACCAACCTTCCGATTGGTAGGGGACCGCTCTACCACCTGGGCCACTGCCGCCTCTTATAGAAGTATACTACAGGAGATCAAAAATACCAACAAGTGTTTCATATTATAAAACTGTGTGAATCACAGATCATATTCCTGTTTCCATCATGATATAAGGCGAGGGCGCGCACTTCACCCTGCGGAGTCTCCCTCCATTGACTCTCCATGTAGTCTATTCCCCTGATGCTTTAGCGATGAAAAGGCTTTCTCATTAATCAGTGTCATCGCCTCTGACGGCGTACGACCGGTGGGGGTGGACAAGGAAGCCATCATACTCCCAGCCGCCCTTTCCTTTTTCCCCCTGATGTGTCTTGCATCGCCAGTTGCGGGTATATCTGCCCTGCTGTAAAGGATTTATGAATAGGATGTGTCGCCGATGTTAGACAGGCCTATTTGTGCCCTCTTACCCAGCCGGTGGGAGGCGGACAGGTTGAACCAGATAGATAGCGCTTATGGAGATGACACTGTGTTTACGCAAATATGCCTCTTGAGCCCAGCTGTTTAGCTCAGGAGAGGTGCTCTTGCTGATCTTTTGATCGTGTTGTTTGTGTCATTGTATTTAATGCCACTATTTTCCAGTAGCAATGTAAAAATTGGCTCCTGGACTTCCTTCCAGTGGAATTGGCAGCATTCCCTTTCCAGGCCTTGCCGCTTCCTGTAGAGAAATCATATGAGAACTAAGTGGAACTCACAATCTAATCTCTCTCTATGCAGTTCATTCAGTGCTGGGAACATGAAAGTGAGAAATTTAGGAAAAAATGGAGCAGGACCTCTGCCCTTTACTTTCCACTCTAGCTCTGAAGCCCAGGCTCGGGTCGCTCTCTGGGAAATATGTGACCCCCCTCACCTCCTACGACACTGTGTTGAATCCCGGTGCAAATCTATAAGGTTCAGGGTCTATCACACATCTAGGCTGCAGGGAGGGGTGGGACAGCATTTAGAAATAGTTTCTTACACATAGCAATGACTTGATATGTAGCCAAAATCTAAGAACACAAGCCCACCCACTCATATCTTTCTCTTTGCCTTCTTGACCCCTATCCAAAGACACAAATCACGAACCCAACAGCTGGAAGACTCCTGTGAAATACAACATAGGGTCCTCTTGAGAAATGTATGAGTTTGTTTAGATGAGGGGGTGGGATGGACATGAATGCAGAGTTTTAGATGGAGGGGTGAGAGAAGGCTTGTCTGCTTAGTATTAACTTTGGTAGACTGATACCAAGTTTCGTATCATCTATTTTAAATTTGAAAGTTTTGTCCAAAGCAAAAACCTCTCCTGCATTTTACTCTCATCAAACACCATGTGATAAAAAAGCCCACCAAAAGACTAAAATAAAACTCGTCAAAATAACAAGTGGATACCTTACTATGTGAATTAGCAGACCCTGATCCAAAGGTCACTCAACAGGAAATTGCAATGTGGCTATTACAAGAATTGCAAAATCTGTCATTCCCGTCCGTGTTTCAGCAACACAAATAGTCAAAACGGAAGAGTATTTTAATTTTTTATAATCCACACTATACATCTGAACTAATGTTTTTCATAATGGACCCTGGTCAAACAGAATGAGCCTCAGTTTGAAGATTACAGAAACATTGTATCTTCTCAGTCAGACTTTAGTCCAAGGCTGCAGATTGTCCCTCTGCAAAACCATTGCAGCATAACACAAAAATGCTGAAAACTGCATCAATAATTTTCATTAAAAGCCAGGAAAAATGTGCTCATTCCTGGTTCTAATAACCACCAACAAATCTAGAGGATCCTGGTGGGTCTGATGCAAATCAACTCAGGTTAAGAGCTTCACATGGAAAGTCAATTAAGTATCGATCAAATGCAGATTGAACAAGTGATCAAAGAAAAAAACTGCATCTTAACCGTTATGTAGAATGTATGTAATGCATTATGGCCATTTTATGGCCAATATGGAAGATCAAACTGATGCATCCGATTACTTCTAGAAGTGAAGAAGACAAGAGATTGGGGGGGAAGAAGAGGAGCAGAGTGAAAATTGACATGGGCAGACTGGGAGAGGAGAATTACAGCGGGAAATGTGTGAAAGAGGGAGAGGGAGTGATGGTTTGACAGCATTCGACTCCCTGGACAGACACCTGGTCAGATTTGAATTGTGTCTCATCTGATGAGAAAATGTGAGAGAAAAAGGAGAATCTGTAGGGTTGGTGGTTTTATCTTTCTTCCAAGCAACAGAGAGAGGCCTTTTCATTCTCTATTGTGAGGATGGCACAAACACACACACACACATACACACATAGGGAACTGACAAGAAATGCATCAGCGACAATAGAAGAAGCCCTCCGTCATTTTTGCTATGACTGTTTTTGTTCATAATAGTGTTATTTAGGCAGGAAACATGTACAGTATGTGTGATATATGATGAGATGGAGTCGTCTTCATGCACTGCGAGCTGCAACAACGCTCTATGTCGCGTTCTCGCAATCTGTGTACGTGTGTGTATGTGTGTTGTCATAATGATGAATGTCTTTGCTCTGCTGGGGCTCAGGAGCAGTTGTCTGTGGTTGACACCGCTGTGTGTAGGAGGTGATGTATCACGACCATGTGTCTGAGGTCTGCGTGTGTGTGTGTGTGAGAGAGAGAGACGGGTGTGGCTGTATATCAGCAGGTATGTTTATTGAGACATGATGGGGTCAACAAGCATCTTTATATTGTGTGAAGAGGTGTGTGTGGAGGCCCGGAAATTGCATTTTCTTCTTCTTCTCTGTGGCTGTGTGTGCGCTATGTATGGAAACTGACAAGTATGTAGTTATTTATTTAAATCACGTGACTATTGGAAATCAATGTTGGAATGCTCGCCTCAAAACTTTCCGGAAATTAAACAAGGAATATAGTTCTGGGTATAGGCTACTCTTTTAAGGTATCACCCAAAATCACCCAGTACCAAGTAGTATCAAAAACTTCTCCAATCAAACGTTACCTGTACGCCTATCCTTTTTGTACTCAGATCTAGAAAAAAAAACCTTTTGTATGTTTTTGCTCAGAGCAAAACCACCCTGCAAGCGTTCTTCGATTTTGCTCAGAGCAAAATTGCCGCAAGCGTTCTTCGATTTAATGCGACGTGTGATTGTGACTCACTGCCGCAGCAGCTACAGCCCAAACAGTCTGTGGCGTGGTGTATTCGACGGAGTTGGCAATTCAGCATGCTGAGATGGTACCGAAATGTTTGAAAGAATGGCTACGCACATAAAATGCCGAAGGTTTATTTCAATTTAAGTTTATTTATATCTGTATCACTTTAAGAGTACTGGTAGGTACCGGTATCCTGAATTTTTAAATGATACACAACACTCCTTCTGACAAATACCAATCTATACTAACAACCCATATGTTAAACAAACGCTATTGTGTTAAATAATGCAGTTTTATAGACTACTAAAATGGCAGTGCAAAATCCCAAACTAATAAATGTGCTTCGTTTTGAGTTAGCAAGCTTTGCTAATGCAATAATGAGCTAGCTAACGTCACTTCTTGAGGGCACAGTTACAAAGTGCATATTAAGCAAAAACTGCCGGGTTAGCAATGCATGTTTTACAGACTTCTAAAATAACAGTGCAAAAGCCCTATGTGTAACTAAACTAAATGTGCTTTGCTTTTGAGTTAGCAAGCTAACTAGTTGCTAGCTAACTTCTAGTACATCCTAGTGAGAGCCCAGTTGCTCACTTGCTCGTCTAGCTTCTGCTCATCTAGCATCTGGAACTGTAGCTTGCGGATGCTAACAAAATAATAACTATTTCCTATACCTATTTAGCTTATCAAATGGATAGAAAACCCCAGCAACAGGTTTTCAGAAAGACAGATTTATAACCAGCTTTGAGAAAAAATCAGTGAGTCACAAATGTTGGTGGTCGTGTCGGTGATGGTTGTGAATAGATGGAGCAAGAATTTAGCTAGTAATTTAATTCAGCCACTTCCTACTTTGACTGTTCATTGCTCTTAGTGTGTGCCTGAAAATGTGTCTATCTCAATCTCCAGTGTTACCAGATCTCGAGAGACAAATAAGCAACCAGGCCTGTGAAAACGAGACAAAACAAGCAACATTTTACACGGTAAAGTTAATTCAGCTTCAGGACAATGACCCCAATAGGGAGTTAAACCACCTTTGAACATTATTTAACATTAGAAAACTGATGGGATATCAAATATAATTACTTTTTCACAGTGCTTTTGAGTCGTTCCCCACGACGAGTTGAATCTATTCTTTTACTCCTTTCTCTTACTGCTGGTCTTTGTTATATTTCTTACCGTATTTCATTTTTCATTCCCGGGCATTTATTCCTCCAAAAAACTCTCCTACAGTCCAGTCACTATCTGTCGCGACTCGCGCATATTTTCATTTAAACGACACACACTGACGTTTTCCTAACCAGAAAAAAACAGATTGCCCTGCTCTGCCTCTGATTGGCTAGTACTCGTTGCCATCTGGGTCAGAACCAATTAGAAGCAGTGTGTATGGGGAAAGGGGCGGGACAGCGGGAACAGGAAAGACAAACTCCTACGTTTAAATAACAACTGCTTGACAACTTATTATGGAGCTGGGAACAAGCCCAAATAAGCAACCACACTTTACAGAAAAACAAGCACAAATTTGCTTATAATAAGCAGACTTGGCAACACTGTTAATCTCCACTAGCAGATGATCTGCTCATGATTGTTTCATTACTCTTTCTTTACTCTGTCAGCCATGTTGTGTTCAAGGCCTCCAAAAGTAGTTTTTTTCTCTCTCATTGTCTCCAATCTTTTGCTGTTTTAGCATTGTAATTGATTTGACTTCTCAAGAATGGCCAGGCGAGCTTCTCCGTCTATCTCCCGTAAATATTGTTCCTGCAGTAGCCTACGTTCATACATATTTCTCCAGCTTTTTGCTTATTCAAGTCAAAGACACGTTCACACAGCACACATAGGTGCACACATATAAATTGCACTACCTTTGCACAGCTCAATTTATGTGTGTGCATCTATGTGTGCCGTTTCAAACGTGTATTATATTGTGTGTGTGAGTAACAGTGGTGTGTGTGTGTGTCTGTTTTATGTTCTCAGGAGTGTTTCATCACTTGGCCTTGAAATGAATGCACATGCTTTCAGTGCTCCATACACACTTTGCCACCCACACAAATACGCAGAATACACACCACCTGACACACACTAATACACACGCAGACAAACACAAACCCAGTCCCCGCGTTGTTCACATCATGTCCCTGGGCTGTAATGACGGGCAGAAAAATAACTCAATCCTAAGAGACTAAGAGAACACAGTGATGATCTCTCTTCCTCTCTTGGTTTATGTATATTTCTCCTCCCAGCCACCTCCTTCTTTTCAACGTCTTTTTCTCTTCTTCCTTTCTTCCTCTCATGCTTAATAGTCAGCCATTGCATTTGTACTGTGCAGTGGCATTACTCCGGCTTGCCAGAGGGAGAGCTTACCTCGTGTACGTCTCAGTAGAATTTTTTTTTTGTCTACCCCTTCTTCCCCCATCCCTCGATTTATCCCTCTTTGGCCTGTATCTTCCTCTCTTTCACTCCTCACTCCCACTCTCTCCCTCTCGCTCCATTCAAGCGTGCTAAATGCTTTACCTCTGTCAACTCTTGAGTCTGAGAGGAGCTCATTATTGTGGAGAAGGAGAGGAAGTTGGGATTAGGAGCAACATTCGTGGACTGAGGCTCTTGTTCAGCTAAAAGCAGCGTCAGAATTACAGAGCGGGATAGACTTACCTGCGTTAGTTGGCGGTATTATTCATTAATCGGGGGGTTTTACCATGATTATTAAATGATTACTTTTTGAAAATGTATGACTCTATTCCCGGCAAAAATTTTATTTCTCGCCACACTGTAAATTATGTTTTGATTTTAAAGGTCCCATGATATGGTGCCATATCTGAAGTCGCTTTCTCAAAATTCACCCTCGGTGCAGAATTACAGCCACTATAACCAGTCCCACAAGAGCTTTCCTTAGGACTTGCCATTTCTGTATCTGTAGCTATTGTGGAGGGGGGGGGGCCTTGGCCTTGACCAACGGCCAAATTCTCTGGGTGGGCAAAGCAGAGAAAGGGGAGGTATTCTTGCCCCCTATGACCTCATAAGGGGCCATATTCCAGATCGACCCATCTGAGCTTTCATTTTCTCAAAGGCAAAGCAGAATAGAACAAGACTCGGTTTACACCTATCGCCATTTGTAGCCACTGGGGGACCATAGGCAGGCTGGGGGAACGCATATTATTATTATTATATTATTATATTAAATTAAATTAAATGGGACCTTTAAACGGGTAGATAGACAACAATGAATGCTATTATCTTTCTTCATATATTATTCTTTTTCACACTTAGTCCACACCTACACCAGTCACTTTAGCGGTTATCTTGTTACAGCTGGAGATTTTGTTGTCTGCAGAATTCAACACATTTTCTTTCAAATTGTGCAAGTATTTGAGTGATCACAATGCCGCTCGCCCGTTTACCCTTCTATTTAGAACCATTTGTGATCCATTTGCCCAAGATGTATTTTACAACCAAGTGTTAACAGGGTCCAAGAGGCTATTGTTAGCATGAACCATAACTGAAAGAAAAGGTTCCAGAGTAGCAAAGAGTTGATCAAGTGGTGTTAATGTAATATAGGCATTTCAGGGTCAGACTTGAGTATTACCATTGACAGTTGCATACTCACAAGCTAGCAACATGATGCATTCAACCCGACACAGTGGCTTGGCTGGTTAGCTTGCATGAGAGCAACTGTTGGATGACGTGAGAGCCGGCCCGGTGACATTAGACAGCACAGAAACGTAAAGGCCCGGATCTAGTCAAAAGTCACAGAAAGGTCAGTGGCAACTGCTATCAGCGTGCAGAGCAGCTACTGCTGTACAAATGATCCCCTGGTTTTCATTCCACACACTTCAGCAGCTGTTTTTGCTTTTTTTAAGAGACAATTTTGTCCTTATTGTTTGATTTTATTTGTCTTTGGTGCTAATTGGTTATTTTTGGTGGGATCTTTCACTTGTCAAAAAAACAGTGTGACCAGTACTGTGAAATCTTTTTTTCTTGGTTTCAGTGGTTGATTATCTTTAACTAGATGGCACTAATCTGTTTTATGTATGCTTGTGCACACGCTAATGCTCAAGTTCTGCTTATATTATTTCAAACAAATCATAATTGGGAATCATATCACTTCCTGTGCACAACAGGATGCATCCCAGTAGCGTTGCTATGGAACCCACGCAACTTCTAGGAGGAACCCGCCCTACAATATCATTCACACGCTACTATTGGCCCGGCATCGGCGCTTACACAAGGTAGCGGAACCCAATTTGTTCAGGTCCTATCCCCTGACCAATCGGCTATCCTAACCTTAACCACTTGAGGAACAATGCCTAACCCCAACCAATTGGGCTGCTCCGTAGGGTGGGACTTGCCTAGAAGTTACCTGGAATCCTTAGCAACACAACCCTGTAAAGACATGCCAGAGGGTGAAAACTTGCAGCAAATGCAATTGTTTTCAAGACACGGCATTTTGAATCACACAACAGGTATCAGTGAGGTGGTGCTAAAAGATGTCTTAAAATGCTGGCAGGAGGAGTAGGAGGTAAGTTCAATCAGCTGGTTTAGTGTTTGAAATGGTAACCTGCAGGCTCTCGGGGCTGGATGGCACTTGGTTATCTCTATGATAGCATATGGGAGAGATGTTTTTTTGATGGGATCAAACTGTCCATTAATGTGCCTGTTCCTTGTCTACCCTTTGAAATCTGAGTATAATCCTGTAGCAGAAGTGGACAGACTATATTTATTGCTGATAAAATTGGCCTATAAACTATATTAGTCTGCAAGAAACCTTGTCTCGGTCTGTGTAGAAGTAGCTGCTCACCCCCTCAAGAACATTTAGTTTGGGTTCTGTTTCAATAGCTTTTCAACTATGTCAAAAGGCAATTCTGGCACTACTATATCAATTAATTATTTTTCCTGCTTGTGAAATATTCAAGTAAAAGATGTTAAAAAAAAAGCATTAACCTCGTAAAAAAACCTTCTGGCCTGACCCTATAATGGAGTCTTACTAGGAATCAAACCTCCAGCCATGCATGCGGATGGGATTAATCTGACTCTTCCACCCAAACCTTAGGGTGCCATCCAGCCTCATTGGCAGAGCACAGACTGTACTCCCTACCCATAAATCTCTCTGTCTGGTCTCTTCTTCTCAGTCTGACTCTCTTCATTCCCATCTGTTTTATATGGACGCTGCAAAACATACATGTGAGCACGCATACACACACACAAATCCATACACAGCTGCAGAGCTGTCAGGTCTAACCTTGACTTGAACAGAGAATGAATTGTAATGCAAAGTGTGTGTGGGTATGTGGGTGAGGGGGTTGGGGGGCACAAACAGGATGTCAGCGAGCTGCTGCTCGTCTCTGCCTGACCTACCTCTTTCTTCCCTGTGGAGTCCGAACTCAGCACAATCTCTCTGTTACAGCCTCTTTTTTTTTTTCTCCTCTCACTAGACCAACAATTGTTACATTTGCTTTTTCTCTCTCCTCACCAAACAAATCTCAGAGCTTTAAAGCAAAAGAGAGGGAGAGTAGCACTTTGGTCAAATCAACATAGACACCATAATCATATAGCACCGGGAGCTCTTGTGTTGCACTCTGACGTAGGTAGTAAGTCATTTGAATTAAATCAATTGTGAAGTGAATTGTGTAATCTTATCTTAAATGATATTCAGCCAAAGTCTGTGAATTTCATGTAGCAGATAGATATAAATGTACTGTACATGACTAGATGAATTTGTGGTCGGTCAACTGAAATATTCTCAATTTTTGATTTTCTTACTCTGCAGAAATAAGTCTTGTTAAGATGGAAGGCAAGGCATATAGAACCTTTCAGTGAAAATGCAATCTAAAGTGCTTTACCTAATACCATAAAGAGCCATTAAAAGCAATTAAAAATTTAAATTGAAGAGAATTTTAAAAAAAATAGAACAAGACATAAATACAAGAATGCAAGTTACAGTGCAGTGTAAGAAATAAACAATTGCTTGATTTAATAAAAAGGCAGCAACACACAGAAAAGTCTTCAGCCTTGATTTCAAAGAACTGATAGTTGCAGTGGACCTGATCAATTCTTTGAGAGACAGGAAAATGTCCTCAGAATTGGACTGATGTGATCCACTATCTTGGTCTTAGTGAGGACTCGCATTTTGATCGTCATCAGCTGCAGCTTTCTAGTTGAAGTTAAGGCTTCCATCTTTGGACGATGTTACAGGTGCATGCTTTTGCTCCATGCTGTATGGCAAGCATCATGTTAGCATCTAGCCTAGAAACCTTGGGCATTATGTACATCCTAGGTACCTAGCCAAGCCAGGCTGTTTCCGTCCAAGTGTCGGCACCCTGGGATGTGTTCTGGCATGGAGGACCAAATACGAGCCGGCCCATATACGGCCTCCAGATTTGGATATGTTTTGTAGGCGTGGAATTGGTCCAATGTGGTTTAAGAATCAGCCTTCCGTTAGCGGCACTCTGCCCAGCTTTGGCTCATAACATCTGTCCAAACTTGTCTAAACCATGCACCAATACTTGCAAGTCATTCATCACGAGTCTGGCAACTTGATGTTTCAAACGTGGGCCGCTGTTGGAAAAACTCAAATCGATGAAGTGTTAGAATGGACTGAACTGCCGAGGCTGCTATAGACTGTTAATATCTTATCATGGAAGATAACCTATGTTTCTTCCTCTGTAATATAATGCTTTAATAAGTTTGTCTCTACTGGATTATGTCCTCATGTACAGGTGAAGACATTGAGCTAAATCGAGGACAACAAATATACTTGCCTCCTGATGTTTCCTGGGCCAAACATTATCCCACTGGAATCATTGGGGCGTACTGTTTGTCAATGTAGTGTCCGCGACCTGAAAATATTTGCAAAGCTGTATAGAGCAGAGCAGTAGGGCCTTCAGTGGGTGCCCAAGCCGGCAGTAAAATCCCTCAGTAGTGATAGATGTATGTGTTCCAGATAGCAAAGTGATCGATGGGAGTATTGTTGGGATAGGCGTTCAGAGTTGCTGTTATTGTGTTCCGGAAAGCTAAGGGGAGATGGGGGGTGGGGAGCTTGACGGGTTTATTGAGAAGCGTGATCTAGTGCACCGCCCCGGGACTCTTAGATGTAGTTAGAGAGGGCAGGAAAAGCAAGGATGGAGTAAAAAAAAAAAAAGGCAAGGTAGAGTCGGTTGCGGTGAATGCATGAAAGTAGAGGAAGTCTGCATGAGAGGAGAGCAGACAGGGAGGAAATGGAGGCAGGAAGTGAGGATGGTGCAGAGGTGGGAATAAATGTGTAGGTTATCTGTTGATGTTTATCGCTATGTCCTGAGGGCTTGTGCAGTCATAACAGTGATCTAATCTGCACCTCTGGAGCACACACACACACACACACGAGTGTGAGCGCTATCTCTCTCGCTCTCAGTGCCCATGCCACCAATCATCCATTTAAACCATCATCTATCTGCCCTTCATCCGATCCCTCCATTCAGCCTACTTTTCCACTTTTTAATTTATCCTCCCCTTTATACCGCAGAATTTCTCTCATCCTTTAGTCCGTGCTCCCACTCCTACGCCTTGCTGAAATCCAAGTCTCATCGCCCTCCCCCCGTCCATTTACCTTCTGCTGCCCTAGGGTTCAATGGACTTTTAAAAGCAAAAACTGCTGCGAAGTATTTCAGATTGAAGCTGCTGACTGCAGATATTTTGTGCTGATATTCAATATCTTTAAAATTGGCCAATTTCATGGCAAAAAATAACAAACTATAATACTCAGCAGATTTTGCAGAGCCCAACAGGTGATAAGTCGGTGTTGTGAATGTTGTCTTTTTTGACACTACCACTAGGGGGTGGACGTCCGATACTTTTCTGGCCTTAATGAGCAACTTAGCAACCACTGAAAACCTTGTTTTTACTGACCTCTGTTGGTTTCCCTTCTCGCTTTGCTGCAGCGATGCAGAAGTGTACCCTAGGGTGTGTTGATACATTATGACATCCCTGTAGGGCGTGTTCACAAGATTTTAAACGTTCAACCAGAGACGGCAGAGTAACCCAGTGAAGAAATATAAAGGAATGAATGAAATAGTAGGCACCTCTATCCCAAAACCCAGCTTTTGCATGCCAATGATAGTCTACAAAGATTTTTTTTAACCTTTTTACAGGATAGAATTTACCACACCACTTACCCGACCTAGATTTCTAATCGAATGCCTCTGGTAGCTAGTTATTGGTGGGCTGTTGGTCAACTGTGTTAGAAGCCACTTTAAGGGCCTGCATGCCTTGCGGGTTCACTGGTATGTAAGCTGCTGAGTCGGTATTACACAGTATGGACAAATACATGTCCCTAGTGCCTAGTGTATGTCACATAACAGGTGATAGAGTGGGCTGAGTGTTAAAATAAAGTGTGTGCAATGTATGTAATCAGACCATGCTGCTGCCTGGGGGGATTGTGTGGGAGTACGGGGAACAAAAAGCATTTAAAAAACAGTTTTTTTATTATATATACAGTGTACTGTGTATACTGTATATATAATAAATTAGCCGCTTTCCCCCCTTGCATTCACCTCAGGGCAATTGCAGTGCATTTCCCATGTTTAGATGGAGGTTTGAGTAAACGGGCAGCCGTAATTGATCAGTAGTGCATGCAGAAAGCAATACTGTCTCCTTCTAATTTACCTTTTTTTGTTTTACTCTTGCATATTCAGAACTAGCATGGCTAAACTGCGCTGTAGGGTTGAGTTCAGCAATTTTTGATTACTCTCGGTGAAAGGTTTCAACTGGATCGTGTGTGTGTGTGTGTGTGTGTGTGTGTGTGTGTGTGTCCGCGCTCAGTTTGGTATTTCTGGCGAATTGGCATAGGTTGCCATTGTATCAGCCGTTTTGCACAATGCAGCGTTTGAGGTCAGAGCAAGTCCTTTTTCAAAGAAGTGAGAGTGATTCTCCTCCGTCAGACACTGGCGATTAGGCGAGGGCACTCGCCATACCGAGCAGCCGAAACATAAGGTGTCATTTGAGCCATTGATTCCTGTTGGCCTCAGCCTTTTCAGCAGCGAGAGAGAACAAGAGGATGAAAAAAAACCGAAGGTGAAGCCTTTCCTGTGGACGAAACACAAGCATCTGGTGCATTTTAAGGGCTTTGGATTCACTCAGATAGATGTTGTAGTGCATGTGTGTGCATGGACGTGTGCACTGAGGAGGCCTGTGAGCGTAGCTGCTCATCGGTGCATGCATGTACGCCAAACAGTGCCTCGCTGCACTCTCTAATAACCCGCCAGGAGGCTGGGGAGTGGAGAATAGCCTCTCAACCCCTGCAGAAAGTGAAGGAGAGATGGAGGAGGAGGCTGGGGCTAACGTGGCTTCATCCCTCCAAGCTGCCGCCGATCAAACGGGTTTGATGGCTTTGGCAGAGGGGGGAAAAAACTGAAGGCACCACTGGAAAGACATTAACACAAGCAGGGAAGAACCTTAAAGGAGCAAAGTGGCAATCTCGACTGTTTGGCTCATTTCCCTCAGCACAGATCTATTTTACAATGTCCCAGACCATTTCCCACTCAGGATGCTTAGCTTGTGTGATCTCTCCACATGTTTGGATGTGTGTGTGATCAAAGCCCCCCCTTTATGTCAGCCTAATTTGTATAATTGAAAACAGTCATCTGATGTGTAGTTCAAAGGTAGGGCAGCACTAAGATGTCACCCAGTGATGCATGAATTAGCACCTCAGCTTGTTTAGTTCAGCCCAAGTGCCACAGCAGAGAGGCTATGAAGCATCGCCACTTCAAATGTTTTATTTAGTTACTCAATAATAGATGATTGCAAAAAGAAGAAAAAAATGTATTTGGCTGAAAAAGGTAGTTCCGAAAGTCAACTGTGTGAATTTAAAAAAAAAAAGTTATTTGTTTATAATTGTTTAGAAGGTTTTGTGACTGTTGAACATAAGGGACCCTTAAAGGTCCAATGTGTAGGAATTTCTCCCATCTAGCATTGAGATCATATTTTGCAATCAACTCTCTCACGCCACGCAGTTCAAAGTACGTATTACAGCTAAGGTAGCCGTCACGCTGTAAAAAGCCGGTCTCTTGCTCTTTTCAATCTCCTTTTTCTTTTTCTGGGCGGAGAAGAAGACTCCTGTTCCTGAAATTTGGATTTTGAATACGTGTGGTCTTCCATGTTTCCTTCTTCAGACTTGCTGGGGCCGGGAAGCAACGATACCCATTAGCAGCATTAGCAGCACCTGTGAGTTTATCATGTGACAGCAAAAAACGCAAAAGGTGGAGCATTATAGCCTGTATGTCCCTTACTAACATATTTCAAGATGGCGCATGAATATGGAGCGTCTACCCCAGTTCATGCAAATGGAAATGTAAAATTTCAAGCCAAAAGGAATACTTGGAATTGAGGGTGGTGGTAAATAATCATGAAAAAGGACAAGGTTGTGATCGGGCAACACCTATCTATACACTTTAAAAAAAACATATCGGAGGGAATTAAAGCTACCAGGTGATCTACTATGGACTATGAAACTTCCATTGTGTCCTAAATAAAGTCATTATTATGAGCTATAAGCAGTACAGTTGTATTTGTCTCCTGACATTTTCAAGGTGTGTTTTGGAGGTACCTTTTCATCCAACCACTGCAAAAGAACCCATATCTCAAATACCTCATTTTGAAACACAAGGCTTATTATGTGTTTCTCTGCCAGGCACGATGATTTAAACCCAACTTATCCAGCGACTTTCTCCGAGTTATCAAAGCTGCTGCCTGATAAGAGCGCCGAAGCTATTTTTCAACTAAACCCAGGGACATCATTTTTGTTTTCACATATTTTTCCTGCAATTTGATTGAGTAATCTGTCAGTGGAATTGCTGATAGGGAGGCAGCAACACTGTGGTCCTGTAGCCGACTTGCTGTCGTGTAAGCCTCTGCATAAACGCTTCTACTAAAACAGCAGATACAGCGGGCGTGACAATGAGAGGTACTTTGCCAAATATTTTTGATCATTTCCATCCTTATACACTTATTAGTCCTGGTAATTTGAGGAGCCCAAATATTCAGCTTATTAAATCTTGTATTAAAAGTGGAACAACTCTCTCTTATGGATCTATTAGAAATGAAGTGTGCATCCCTGTGTGTGCTTGTAACAAGCATAGTGTGCTGTGCACAAACCTAGGCGCATTTTACTAATTTTCTGTTAAAATAACAAGAAAATGCTATGCTTTGGTTAATGGCGTAATCACTTCCCGCATCCTCAAGATAGCAAAACGCCAAGAATGCACCTGAACACACCTCCCCGTAAGACCACCACGCCCATGGGCACAAATGGGCGCAGGTGCAGTTGCTATTTAAACGACGTGGGCGCTGGACTGGAAATTGGCAAATGCGTCTGTCTTAAACTAGCAAAGACACCTGCGTCGTGCTTTGCAAAATGCACCCTTGATCAGGCGCCTGTTGCAAAGGTTTTTCGCGATTCCTCCCAGACTCCACAATGAATCATAGAATTCATGAAATAACACAAAAATAGAACACGCCTTCTCTTTTTACAGTGGTGCAAGCTGTGCCGTCCCCGAATGCTATGTGGAGTAGCCAGACCCTCCTACAATGCGCTTTGGAGGAGGGTCTGACAAAGCGAGACTAACAGTGTTGTGACCAGGGCTGGGTATCAAAACTAGGATACTGTACCAATATTGGTACTCTAAAAGCAATGCCAGTAGAGTACTTAAATTCATACCATTGTTTTCTGCTTGATTCTATACACATCATGTGAATGTAGCATTCACTTGCGTGAAACCACCACCACTCCTCCACCAGCTGCTGTGGTAGTGAGCCAATCACACATTAAATTGAAAAACGTTTGCGGTGATTGGCTGCGAGCAAAGCAATACAAACAGGCAAACGTAGGTATCGTTGGACGCAACGATCTAATGTTAACTAGTACCGGGTTATTTCGGCCAATAACCAGCACGAGTTGTGTCTTCATGTTGCTGTACTGATGCATGAACACATGTCTGTCAAATTAGCAAAACCATTGAACCATCAGTTAGCCCGGAGTTCTTGGTATTCTGATATCCAGTTTGTTGGTAATGCAGTGCTTGGTTTTTATTGGCAACATGTGTTTCATGCTTGTGATGATAATGGATCTTTGATCATGTTCATTTTTTATGAACATTTTGTGAAATTAGGATCTTACCTAAAAAAATAAATAAAAAAACAGCAGTCAGTCCTAGAAAGTACCAGTGTCCATTTATTTATCTATCGGGGAATGTCTCAACAATCTAAGATGTAATTTCACACAATTACGTGCAATTTCTTTTGAAATTATAATGATCCAATGATGGTAGGGTCTGTAAATACAACACACCAACCACAGTCCAAATAATTGATCAAGTAAAGTAATCATTACAGACAGATTACACACTTGAATCACCATCTGAGGGAATTATAAACCATAAATCCAAGGCTTTTTGAAAAATGGCCAAGTCTTTGTATGTATATACTGTGCGTGTGTGTGTGTGTGTGTGTGTGTCCGTCCTTCCTCTGGGCACATTGTGATGCCTCTTTGGACGGCTGCCCTCGTTCTGATGTCCCTATCGACTCCCTGGCCTACATGGCCAAGTACAGGCCTGTTTTCCACTGCAGGTCGATACAGACGCAGTGCTGAGGGGACAGCCCGAGGCTTACACACAAACACACACATACACACAGATGCTTGCACTTAAACACTTACAAGCATGGAAACACAATGGTATCCCCAAGGTTCAGGCAGTGGCATGTTGCTCGAAACACCAGCGGAGTAGTCGAGGGATTAATGTGTCCGCAAGCGTGTTTTTACTGCATGTTCTGACATGATTTCCAGATTAGTGTGTGTTTAATCCAGATGTGTGATACAGTCAGTTAATTATAATGCTGCTGATGATGATCACTTTGGATTGAAGCTGATAATAATCAAAAGCGTAATGATAATCATTGCCAGAACAATATGTCATGGATGTATTCAGCACGTATAACTGCCTGTCAAGCAACATTTAAAGGAAAACTTGTATCAAATACACGCTGTCTGTAGGGATTGGAACAATTGTAGCTGGCTCCTTTGTGGAGGACAGCCGGTGTAGACAGCTTGGATTCACAGCAGTTACAATGAATTTTAAATGGGGACCCAGAGTCATGGCAAAATGTATCAAAACCTACGCAGAAATGTCTCAAACCGCTCTTATAGCACAATCTACCTCGCTATTTTTGAGTCATGTGTTGGGTAGCTCAAAAAAAATCGTTGCTTTGCAAATTCATTGCTAATAATGCTACTTTCAGTGGAGCTTCGGAGGAGCTAGCAAGACACTGACGTAGCAAATTGTGCTATATGTTATCAGGACAACAATGCAGTAGTTATAGCAACAGTAGTGCCTGCAATCAAGCAGCATCAGCCTCAACCCTTAATAAATTACCCCATCCCCGGTCTGGATTAAAGGGGTACTCCACGGATTCCGCATTGCACTACAGTTGTGTCACTCACAAAAGACGATTAAAAAAATTTAAAGAGGTCAATATTGATGGAGCAGTGGCCAAGATATGCTAACTTTTCAATCCCTGGTTTGGATCCTACATTTCCCATAATGCAATAGCATCTTTTTTTTTTTTTTTTTTTAGACCATCCATGCCCCGTTACAACCTCCACACCTTTGCAGCGCTAGCTTTCCCTTCAAAATCTTTAGTCTGCCAGCCCAGGCCAAGGTTACCCCCGATGACATCATTATGACATCATCAGGGGTAATTTCTCAGATTTGAGAGCTCCTCCACAACCCCAGCTGTGTAGAATTCCTCAAGACGTGTAAACTGAACTCAATGTGCGAAATTGGTGCCCAGTGGGGAGTGATAATACGATGCTCAAAAGTCAAGTATTCCCATTAACTGTAGAATCATTGACATTCGCAAGCCATTTTCTCAAAGCTGTGCTGCCCAGCTCTGGAAGACTAAAATTCAGACTGATAGAGATTAAAGCGCTGCTTGTTCTTCCTCTTTCCTCCTGCATTCATTTCCTCTCCAGGCTCTCTCCTCCCCCCCTCCTTCCTTTCTCTCTTCACCCTAACAGCTACAGCAGTTATTACTACTTAAAGTACTGCACTTGCTGACAGGGAGGTTTGTGTGTGTGTGTGTGTGTGTGTGTGTGTGTGTGTGTGTGTGTGTGTTAGTGCTGTAAAACACTGGTCTGATGGCTCCTTCGGGTATTTCAGAAGCTGCAGTCGCTTCTCTAAAGTTCAAGCAATTACATTTTCCGACCGGGTGCCATTTGCCAAACAGTCTCTGGCTGTGTGTGTGTGTGTTTGTGTGTGTGTTTGCCTATATGGGCATCTGTGTTTGTGTATTATGCATGTGCCTTTCTGTTTAAAATCATATACTGTGCTTTATGCGTAAAGATTCTCAGGAAAGTACAGGACACAGAGCTGCTGAAGGCGTGTAGGTTGGATAATATGCAAATATGCAATGACTAAGGTTACATCTAAAGTCTGCTCATTTGAAAAATGCAGTTTGTTTGAGATCTATTACAGATTATCAGTGGGTGGACTGAACAGTAAAACAAGTAATACTAGTATGGCAGAAATGAATGATTATTTTCATCTCAAACCCAAGATGAATTCAAAGTACAATCCTTTGTGACAGAGACAAGCTAAAACAAATTGCATATTTCATAACCAACCAGCAATTGTTTGGCATTTTGCTCTAGTGTCCCTCAACTCTATCAATAAATGAATCAGTTATTTTATTGACAGAACTACGTACTAAAGATCCCAATAGGGTTGTAAAATAGTAATAAAAAGAGATGCTTTGCTGGCCAGATGCAGTGATTTTGATCTAAAACAGTTAAAAATCAGATGTAAATCAGCAGTCCGATTTTAAAGTCAGTAATACAACACCGGGTCAGTGTACTGAGGGTAGTCAGAGTGATGTGTTTGGCATACTGCAGTAGATGTGTGTTGTACATGACTGGAATGTGTCTGAGCAGCAGGTTTTGTGTCGGCCTGGTGTAGAATTACAGACTAGGATTGCACCAATATGCGCTGTTAAAGGCCAACATAGATAATTTTGGATTGAAGATGCCAATAAGCAATGTCTGTGTCTCCGCTGTAGAAATCTAAGAAAAGTAACAACATCTAAGATGGAAGGTTTTTCTGAGCTGGTTGCAGCATGAAGGGCTTTTAAGCGACAGTTAAACTCTCTACTGAAACTCAAGATATACTGTACTGTACAGGCATGTAAATAGATGGAATTGCCATATGAAGCGTGTTTCAGTTGTATGAATGAATTATTTAAATTTCCATCATAGGATTCTTCAGACACATTTCAATTGAGCACTTCCTAGTGCTGTCACAAAACTAAATAAATACTGTGCATAAAGGGTACAAATATAAAAATAACATTTCAACATAACAGGATAAATACAAGGAGGGTACCAACAGGGTATACTGTATATACATATAAGAACTACTATATACTTATAAAAACTCTTATATCATATACATATAAGAGTTGTGTTGCTGAATACGTTCACAGCAAACCGGGGCCTTAGTGCAGCTTTAAAGAGTTTAGAGACTATGATTTTATTTTTATTTTTTTATCTAAAAAAATGAGTTAATGGTAATGTTGTTTCTAGAGGCAACAGGCAGCTGATTACCCCACTGTACACTACCTGCTCAGCTGCTAATGGCAGACAGACATTTAGAGTCTAGCTGGGGAACATAATGGAGCATTTAGCAGCTACAGAGACAGATAATTCTCTTAGGAGTTGGTGGAGACCAAAAACAGAGCTACAAAGAGAATATCTCTTTACACTTACATTAGAACAGAAATATGTCAAATTAAGTGGCTGAAAATTCATTATTATCTGAATAAGTATAAAAAAAAAGAAGATAGTTAAACTTGATTAGTTGCTTTGGTAAAAATGTTACATTTCAAAATGAACTTCCTGAACATGAACGTAATAAGCCGGAATAAAAACAGTACATTCTTACATATTGATTCAGTTTGTTCAGTTTGTCAAAATCAAATTAGCATTAAACAACATGAACCATGTGGAGGTGGTGGGGGGAAGAGAGACACAGTCCTAGTCTGTTATGCTAGCTGCTTATCTAGCTTTGGAATTGTTGGAAGAAGACTTTTAATGGAGCTAGGCTAGCAGTTTCCCACTGCTTCCAGTCTTTGTGCTAAGTTAAGCTTACCACACCCCGGATCTGGTCTTGTTCAGGACACACAGATGAAATTGTTATAGATTATTATTTTTGTGTGTGTGTGTGACAGTGAACAATTGAATTTCACAAAATGTCATTTTGGTTCCTTGTTTCTGTTTCCTTAGGGAAGCAACAGTTAGCACTCAGAGTTGTGTTCAGCCTTTTGTGTGTTTGCAGTGATGGTATGGTTGTCTGTGTGTGTGTGTGTGTGTGTGTGTGTGTGTGTATATATGTGTGTCAGCGAGCAGAATGGGCTGCCATAGGCCTGACAGGATGACAGCTGTCACCAAGGAAATAGAGAGAGGAGGAGGAAAGAGGAGAGACACTACCTCAAGGGAACACACACGCTCTCTCTCAGACGAAGGCCTGGAAGAAGTCGTGTGTGTATTTTTGGCACGTTTGTGCACGTAGCCATGTTTGTTTGCAAGCCGGAGAATAGCTGCAACGCGAGTATAATTGGTTTGTGTTTTGGTAATGTACACACTTATCTCCACATCAACAATTACAGTATGTGTATTGAACAGGAACAAAGGGACAGTGTTGGTATGTGTTCACAAGGTGTGTCCATGTGTGTGTGTGAGAGTACATGTTTGTGTGAGTATTGAGTTTGGCCTGCTTCATTAGTTTATATTGTAAAATCGATGTTTCCCATTGTGGCGTGGCCTGCCTCTGTTCTTGTACTTGGCGATACGCTGGTGTGTTTGTTTCTTTGTGTGTGTGTGTGTGTGTGCCCAGTAATAGTAACCCTGGGGAGAGAGTCTGACACGGAGGGAGGAGCCCCCTAAGTGACCTGGAAAGCAGACCCATCCATCAACTCTCCCTCCTCTCAATCCTTTTGTTTCCTCTCTCATTGTCTTTTTTCCACCTCTCCTCTACAGGGCTATTACAGCAATCACTGCTCTTAAAGCTGCAGCAAGGGCCTGTGTGTGTGTGTGTGTGTTTGTGTTTGTGTGCATTTCTGGGATGATTCCCCTGTAGGAGCAGCATGAGGTTATGTGTATTTAACCCGGGCTAGCTGGCCCCGCTAAGCTTAATGGTCTTGGTAAGATGGAGAGCACAGTGAAACAGCAGAGGGCTTGAGACTAAAGAGTGAAGACAAGGATGAGCGGATGCAAACGGAGGGATGTGGAGTTTAGACGGGCAAAGGAGACAGACTCAGTGTCAAGTAAACTCACCTGAGCTTAGTTACTCTGCTTTTGATTCCTTCCTTTCTAGCCTGACCACTTTTTTTAACCTCTGAAAATGCGATTTAGAGATCTCACTTTTTTCCATTCAGACACTAATTCCGACACCTAAACCTACAGTATTTACAAGTAACTAATCTAAAATCAGGCGCATTTTGCTAATGCTCTGTTAAAATAACAATGAAATGCTGCGTTATTGACTGTAGACCCGGTTTTTGTTGGTCAATGGCATGATCAATTCCCGTTGCCTCAAGATAGCAATACACCAAGAATGCACCTGAACGCACCTCCCTGTAAAACCAGTACGCCCATGGGTGCAAAGATGGGCGCAGGTGCATCTGTTGCTTAAACAACGTGGGCGCTGGACGGGAGATTGACAACTGCGTCGGTCTTAAACCAGCAAAGACACTTACGTCGGGCTTTGCGCTGTGCCGGGTGCAGGATAGGGCCCTAATTATGTCAGCACCATGTCAAAAGGCAAATCCACCTTAAATTATGTACAGAATGTGTGTTACACTACTCTGACACAGAGTCTATATCTGTATTTGAACAAGTTTCTCCATAAACAAACCACCAGAGAGAGAGACGGAGTGTAGAGATGATTTCTATCTAGAGACAAATCCTGGAGCTGCTCTGTAGACAGTGAATAATGGAACCGCTCCCCGGACACTGTGACAGCAGCCGGGGGTGGGGTGGGGGGGTGGATTTCACCAGGATATGAGCACACTTTCTCATTCGCAGCTGGAAGTCATGCATTCAAATAAAACTAATTTGGGTGGGATACCTGAAGCACAGAATTCTTGAGCTCAGGTATTCAGCCACTAATTTAATATCAGTGTTACGGCCTCCCAAAAAAAAAACTAAAAAGTGTCACATCACAAATCACATTAATTCCAATCTCAACGCTTGGATTTTGCAGCTTAGGAAGGGAGTTGTCTGTGATTGTAGATATTGAATGTACCGTCCGGAAATGACTCTGGGATGAATACTAGACTGTGTTCCAGACATCGAGAATTTGGGGGCAATTCTACTAAGTGAATATTGCTTCACTTGACCTCTGACCATGTTTATATGCAGGCTGTGCCAGGTAACAGCAATCATCTAGCAGCTTTTAAGAAGAAAAAGAAATGCAGAATTGTAGATCAACAACATACTGTGTTTTTTTTCCCCTCACCACGCCGGTTTGTTTTGTGAAATAATGAATGTCTGCAACCTCCAGCCTTCCTCAAATAGGATAAAGTCGCGAGGAAATCGAGAAAATTTAAATCACAGTTAGCTGAACACACAGCGCTCTATTCTGGTGCTGTGCTTCGGAGCAGGGGGTCTAATTTTCTTTATGAGTCGCTCAAATCAGAGAAATGATTGATATTCAAGGCCTTTTTTTCTTATTGTCCACCTCTGCTATGAGCGACATATTGATTGTATTCGCACTAAAGAAAACACCACAGTGTACCAAGGGATGGGCGTTAGGGCCTAAAATCCATATTGCGATATTGCAGCCTATTGCAATAACGATATATATCACAATATATAAATTATAATAGAACCATTTCAGAACAGGTTACATAGACTCTTAGGAAAGCCAAACTTTTTTAAAAGAGAAAGAAACGTATGTAGTTTTGAGAACATTTATTGTGCAAAACTGTAATTATACAACATAATGTTGCAGATAAATACAATTGAAGTAAACTCATTGCAGAGACTTTAACAAAGAAAAAGGTATTGGGTTTCTTTACTTAAGTGCAAACCATTCTAAAAGGCACGCTAAAGTCCATTCAAATGAAAACATAATGAAGTGCAAAATGAAAGCACAATATATATTTTTTTAAATAAAGAAAATACTCCCAGTATAAGGCACATATACACCAACTAAAGAAAATGTTTCAAGTATAAAAGTTTCTTTACAGTAGTGCCATGGCAATATTGAGAAAATCAAATATCACGATAATTTTGACCAAATAACTCAATATTGATACCACAATGATATTGTGGTGTTGACTATTGGTGCTTTCACAAAATATTTACACAATGAGATTTTGATAAATAATCATCAGTAATGTGGATATAATGACTTAGTGGGTAAAGGCAAATAATAGAACTGTTAGAACAGTCTGGTAAGTTCAGACAATTACATCATTTTACTGTAATGCAGCCTTTAAAACCAGGAAAAGACACCACTTATGCCATATTACACACAAATTAAACACATTAAATTTCACAGATAGATTGCGTCATCAACATTAAAATTTCCATCATAGGCCAATTTTGTATCGTTTATATATTTCTATTGCCCATTACTACATGTACTGATAGTCGACTCTAGTCTGTATGACGACGACGGTTCATTTAGGGGACTGGTCCAGTGCCGCTGGATGTCCCCTAACCTTCCTCTTTCTTTGTGTTGACATTCTGAACTCCGGTGGATTTCTGAGGACTATGGTTACCTGCTCCTCAGATCTCTGCAGGGTAAATCCAGACCGCTAGCTAGACTATCTGTCCAATCTGAGGACTATGGTTACCTGCTCCTCAGATCTCTGCAGGGTACATCCAGACCGCTAGCTAGACTATCTGTCCAATTTGAATTCTGTTGCACGACTAAAACAACTTTTGAACGTACCCATGTTCCTTCCCGAGGCTTTTTTCCAGGCACTTAGCCCAAGACAATTGTGATTGGTTCAAAGAAATGGCACTTAACCAGAGCATGTTTTTCTCCCATCCCGGAGTGCTGTGTGGACTAGCCAGATCAACTTCCGCAGCGCTGTGGAGGAAGGTCTGGCAATGCGAGACTAAGTTGACTCTAATCTAATTTTGATCACACTTAATGTTAGCAATAAAGCCCTACAAAGACCACATTTGTCCAACTCTATTGCAAACAAGCAAGGTAGCTTCCCTGCTACAATATCTCGTCCGAAAGGTACACATCAAAATCAAGATCACGTATTATTCGCCCAGCATGTTGCATCTTGTGAAAAAGGAAGGTGTGTGAGGCTCCGCAGAGACGTAAATGGTTAAAAATCGATGATGGGCTTGCATTGAGTTAGCGTGTGTGTGTGTGCGCACGTGTATCTGTGTGTGCGAGCGGGGTGAATGGGGGTCTGGCATCTAAGCGGCAAGGTAATGAGTGGAGCCACAGTGTGTGTGGACCTCTAGCCTCTGCAGTGGAGAGCAGGGGGGCATGAGTGGAATACAGAGAGACACTGTTTCTCCCGCTGACGGCTCTGTTGGTTATAGATGAACCCGCCCCAGTGTCTTTTAGAGGCAGCCCAGCAATGCACTGTGGGTAGCTGGGTTTATATCCTTTAATCACTATGAAGGACGTATATCCTCAATTGGATGTGTCTCATAGCAAATTACATTATGTTCCTTTACCCTTAAAAGGTGGAAAATACCAAAATACTTAAAGGTCCAATATTGTTAAACGTGAGATTTTTCAATGTCTTTTGTTATTTATTATAACGCAGGTGAAGGTGCTGTATGAATACATTGAAAGTATCAAAACCCTTAAGCCACAGAGAAAATAATCATAAACATATTAAAAGATCAGGGTTCCTACTCTATCCCTTTGGTTTGCTAGGATCAGTGTTTAATTCTGACAGCGGCTGTAGCTTAGCATCTTAGCAAATATACAATATATATTTTTGAATTGTTACATCTAAAATGCATCCTATGCAATGCATACGGGACTTCTGGCTGTAGGCTAATTTGCATTCCTTGTCCATGGTTAAGCTTTTAGAAATGACACATGGTAAAACACTATGGAATAGACATACCAACTAACAATAGCAGACAAACAGTCACAGATGCATAAATTGCACAAAAGAATATGATTTTATAAACTGTATGAGACTTTTTAAAATGGACAACAAAATGATGATGCAAAATATTGATTTCTCTGTTACTCTGTTGCTATAGTTATGTGACAGTCATCAAAATGCATGAAACTATTTCAATGCCCTTGAGCTAAACGAGAGAATTGTGTGCAGAATGTGAACGACATAGAATATATATATACAATATATATACTTTTTTTTTCTATCTTTTACAATATGGGACCTTCATATCGTTTGTAGCACTGAATTCCAACCGCTTAGCCTACCATTGACGCCTACATTAGCCTTGAAAAACTGTCATTTTAAAAATATTTTCCCCTTTTGTCAACCAATGTATTCGCTTTACCTTCTCTCTAATGAGCCCATGGAGTCAGCACGCTTGGAAATGACTTGTGATTGCGCTGAAGCCTTTCTGAATAGGCCAATCAAACTGCCACTATTTCTTCCCAGGTTGTTCAACAACCTGCTAATGCATGGATCAATAGGGAAAGTCACTCAATGTGTGCTTTGTGGAATAAGTAGCTGTGTATGGCTCGTACATCTACAGGATAATTACACGGAGCGGTGGATTTATGTAAGGAGGATATGTAACTGCCGTGGAGGAAATGTAGAAATAACAAAGACAAAGGTACGCTGACAGACAAGATAATTTAAGAGTAAGGTTATAGGAAGTGTTGCATGAGTCGGGGATTTTAAGGAGATTGCGAGATTTAAACGAAGCTGGGCGAAACAGGTCAGCCCATGTGATTACTTGCAATTCACAGTGGTGAAGGTCACGCCGGAAGTTTAAGTTCAATTGAGCGGCAGCACCCAAGGGATCTGTTCGAGACGAGAACGCGGTGTTATTAACTCCCCCTGCCTGTTCTGATCTGTTCCCACTTGACATTAGCAGGAGAAAATGGCATGCTTTTAGCAGTGGCTTCTCATGTAAGAGGGTTACCTCTGTCATTTAGAGCCAAGTGCTGGTGGGAGCTGACAGGAGCCCCGGTTCTCAAGAATAACCTGGTTTAGAAGATGGAAGGGAGGAAAGAGAGAGAGATAGTCGGAGCGGGGAGGAGAAGATTTTTTTTTCTCCCTGCAAAAGAGGGGAGGATAGAAAGGGACGTTAGAAGAATAGAATGACATGTGGCTGGGTTGGATCAGTGGGTAGAGCAGGCGCACATATACTTAGTTTATGCCTCAACGCAGAGGTCCAGGGTTCCAGTCCGACCTGTGACAATTTCCTGCATGTCTCCCCTCCGCTCCCTCCCTCTCACCTATCTGTCCTGTCCATTAAAGGCAGAAAAGACCCCAAAAATAACCTTAAAAAAGAATAGAAGAACTATCTCTTTTGATAGGTGTGTATCCATGAACATCACACTTTCTTTGAATACTCCAAACTAGGGCTGAACGATTAGCGCGGGATCTAATTGCCTTTTTTCTGCCAGATATTGCAATTTGCAATCGACTTTTATTTAAATTATAGCTAATGTTCAATATTTACTGTGAAACAGATAAAATATGTCATGGAGCATTATAACCTGAGACACCAATAAAACTGCTTTATGTTCTTATGCAAGGAAGAGAACTTAGATATGAATTGCCAGCAATGAGTGTTTTTCTTTTAATAAGCAAAGAACATTGAACAGTCAAACAGAACATTTATCACAAAATCTAAAGTTCCAATAAAAAACTTTTCTGTAAACGGCAATTTCTGATCTGCATCAGTTCAACAGCAGCATCTACATACAGCACCTTCTACCATCATGTTAAATAAAGTACTGAGAAATCAATGAAAAATCCACTGAAAATAGGCTATTTCTGTTAACAAGCTGTAACATGCAACATTATTCCAGCATTTATCTTGTGAAAAAACAGTAAATACAATAATACATTTTTTTTTAAACCAAATGTTACACCAAACATTCAACTGAACCTTCACATTCGATCAATCGCGTCTTCACAATTAGCTAATCACAATTTTAAGAAACGATTCATCGCTCGGCCCTACTCCAAACCCGACCCCAAGACATAACCTCCATTGACAGGTCCCATTGATTGTTGTAGCCGCTAAGCTAACAGCGCCGGGTATGACGATGTTCCAGTACCGATACCAATACCGTGACGTCTAACGATTCCTGAACAATACTTTTTTTTTTTTTTACAAAAATACACATTACAGCACAGATCTTTTTATTTATTTATCGAACCCCTACTACGTGAGGAACAGAGTTTTTTTCTCCCTGCCTCTACAACGTGTAACGTCAAATAGCCGATCACAAGGTCTTGGCCAAAGCATGCTGCATGCTTATTGGCTCGCTGATGAGATTTACTCCTTAGGTATTGAAATTTGGTATTTAATGACAAGGCGTTTTTCACAGCTCGATGCTAAGAAGGCTATTCCATCGGTGCCTAAGAAGAATTGAATTGGGTACCCAGCCCTATAAGATAATGCTAATTGTACTGTAACCCTGAAGCTGCAACATAAAGCGTTGTCAACTACAAATGCCAGCCAAAGGTAACTGATGGAAACCATTTGAACTTCACTACCCAGAAATCCTGTAAAGATGTTAATAAAGAGCAAGGAGCATGTCAATCGGCAAAAGAAAACTAATGTACATTTTGAGTAAATTCAATTTGAAAATGTCTCAATCCAAAACTCAAATCCTGTCCCTTTTTCGGAAGACCATTCTTAAGGACCATTTTCCTGTTTTCTCTTTTTTTTGGTGCATATCTGAAGCTAGAGGAACATTAAAATCAATCCTAATTAGGCCTTTGCCTCACCTCGCCTGGCGTAATGACAGCGCTGCCACATAAAAAGCTTCCTTTGGTTGTTTTCCTTCACTTCAAAAAGCTGTCTCCCCGACGACCACCCCGCCATGATTTAGCAGCAGGTCTTTAGGTTTGTTTGTGCTCTGTTTTGTTTAGTCATTAAAGTTGTCACACTCTGTTTGGATCAAAGCGGCTTTAGGAGCGCACAAATGAACGTCCTAAATATTAGTGGTGACACCTTGTTAATGGGATGTAACGTGTCAGAGGGGAGGCGGGAAGCCAACGTGAGGCGAGGAAGGTTTTTTTTTTTTGTCTGTCCCGGGCACGGCTGTAATTTCCTGTGGATGCAAAGCCCCAGCGGCGGCGTTTTACAATATGTCGAGTTGTGGTGTTGCACGGCGGAGGGTTAGTGTTGTGCATTTGGCAGCGGGCGCTTGCAATTAGGAGCGCTGGCTTGGTCCTGCAAGACGTTTTTGCAGGTTGTCAGGCGGTGGGTGTGGTAGTGAAATGTGATTGATGGTGAGTGGGCACAGTGGTGGGCATTATGGCGGCTGTGGTTGGCTGAGATTGGCAGGCGGCTCTCTGTAAGTGCTTTTCTGACTGGCAGACATTCTTGCCTTTTGTGGTTCTCTGGGGTGCTTTCACACAACTACAGCCAGTTAGCGTGTGTCCGCAAGTGTGTGCGCGTCGCCACTATGATCCCTGTGAGGCGGGTGCTTTCCTCTTAAAACGTTCAGCCGATGTTCTGACACTTCTGGATGGATGGATGGCTGTGTTTACCTTCTCAAACGCGTGTTTAAAACTGAGTCCGGGCCAAAAGCACTCGCAAATCATTTCTCCATATGAGGCGCGCAAACAAACCAACGAGAGAGAGAGCCACACACACACTAATAAGAAAAGTTACAGAGGTTTTTGCTTAAATGAGATGGCTACGACTCTGTTTCACCTCCATTGGTAAACAACAACAATCACAACCCACTGAACTGTGTGTCTGTGTCTGTGTGTGTGTGTGTGTGTGTGTGTGTGTGTGTGTCTAAGTCTAAGTTAACTTAATGCTGAGAGGTTGTCTTGCATCCCACACTTGCCTGGCTCTGTGCTCTTGTTAGTATTATTGTCAAAATTCCTTCATGAACACGCAGGCACACACCCGCAGGCACACACACAGACACACACAGCAAATGCACAGAGCTTGGAGGTGTGTGTGTGTGTGTGTGTGTGTGTGTGTGTGTGTGTGTGTGTGTGAGAAAAAGTCAGGAAGGAGCGGTGACACCGCAGTTAGCATTAGCCTCCTTTTTGCCATTCCCACCGCATGGCTGTCAGCCTGCGCTTAGCTTAGCGTCTTCATCTGCAGAGGATTAACATGCAGCACTAGCCGGCGCTACGAGCTGAGCCTCCCTCCTCTGATTAGCCGTGATGCATTTGAAGCCTCCACAGGGAGAGGACGGCACACACACTCCGCCGCTCGGCACATCAGCTTCGTTGTATTAAGCGGTGTGTGTGCCGGATGTTAAGCAGATGTTTAGTGAATGCAGCTTAGAGGAGAGCGGGCTCGTTTTTTTAACAGCCTGCACAATTCACAGCAGCAGAAAGGAAGCATTTACACAGCACCGCGGTGTCCAATTTTGGTTTTGTGTTATTCAATACCAGTCAAACCTAACTCACAGAGACTTACCTGAATTATGCTGCACCAGTTCAGTAGTTTTAAAATGAATACAAGGTGTTGTAGGAGAGCTGCGCACAGTGATAACAATTTCACATCCTGTCACTGGTGGATATTTGGCTCTTGTGCTTCAATATATGGACAAAAGTATGCAATCCTAACACCCCCATGTAATTCTTAGACATCCTACTCCAAAACTATAAACCATGAACAGCCTCATTCTTTTGGAAAGGTTTTCTACACAATTCTTTGGAATCTGGCTGCAGAGACTTGCATTTCAGTTCATCCTCAACATGTTTTTCTGAATTGGAGGTCCTTGACATGGAAATATTTACACACCTTTTGCGTTAGTGTTTAGTTTCCTGGGCTTGGGTTTAGCCCTTTACTGTGAATGAAAAGCCCTTGGAACAGAAGTGACAGTTATTATGGAAATAGGAAGTTTAATGTGTCTCAGGCCTCTGGGGAGCACGTGAGGTATCCCAGAAGTCTGTGCAGACCTTTTTTGAGTAGAGAGAGTGCACTGCAACACGTCCCCCGGGTGCTCATTAAGGAAAAATGTCTCTCTATGAAACAGGCCAAAACTCTAAAACACATGCATACAACCCAGATGTAGACGGGGGGATTTTCCCTATCTCATATGGTTAAATCACGTAATTCACAACAGTGGTGAGTCAACGGGTCAAGTTGGACTTTATTAATCTTTTACTGTAGCATATGGAGTCCAATTGAGTCCTTGCAATCATCATAATGGGGAGCTTAGATCTATCAAAGTTGCAAAACACATTTTAGGCACCAGATCGGCATTTTCCAAGTTGAATTCCATTGTCTGTAGTAGTAGGCCAGTAGTTTCTGCTTTTTGCTATCTATAGCTATTCTTTAACATTGTTAGTGACATTATAAGACACCCATAGACTTCCATCAATTACACTACAGCTTAGCGCGCCACGCACAGCAGCTGCTTTGGACCAACATTCTTTAACAGCCCACATGCCAATTTCCTTGCCTGTACAGACACAAGTTTCAATGTCTTTTCTTTCATTTTCAAATAGGACATGTTCCCAGCACTTTTACCTGCTATTCTGTGTAGTTTCTTTGTGCAGTGACACAGACATAATAAAACAGACAGAAAGGCTGACGCTTCAACTGAAAACATGAGGTTCAAATGAGGGGCTCCTCGACTGAACATCTGAGTCATCGATGTGTAGGGGGTGGAACAAGTATTAAAGCGCCCATATTATGCTCATTTTCAGGTTCACAATCTTCTTTTGAGGTTGTATCAGAATAGGTTTAAATGGTTTAATTTTCAAAAAACACCTTATTTTTATACTGCACATTGCTGCAGATCCTGTTTTCACCCTGTGTGTTTAGCCTCTGTTTTAGCTACAGAGTGAGGCATATCACTTCTATGCTATCTTTGTTGGGAGTCGCACATGCGCAGTAGCTAGGTAAGATCACACATCAAAGTAGTTCTTTTGTAGCTCACACTGAACTAGTGTGTGTTGTAGCAGTGTTTTTCCATTGAGAACAAGCTAGCATGCTAGCGCTAGCATGTGCTACAGTTAGCCCCCTTGTCTCTGCTAGCGACGTAGAAAACCGTGCAGATTTTGAACACCTCACCCGGAGACTGAAGGCAGTAGCATAGACAGTGTTTTATGCGTGTGGAAGCACCAGAGACATAAAATAACACCCCAAATCCCAGAAAAAGGGATTTTTTTCATTATATGGCCACTTTAAGATCCTTTACTTAAAGGAGAATTCCAGTTAATTTCAATATGTAGCTCTGTTGTTTGGAAATGTGGAGTGCTGTCAGTAGAGAGAAAAATGAAAACAATCGGTGATGCCTACACCAAGTTATCCTCCTGCTAGTGTTAGCAGCCAACAGGTTTAAACAGGCTCAAACAGGGCAAGTTTTAAACATGTTTTAGCCTCTAAACATGTTTGAAATCTCCTTACAAGTGCCTAGGCATGTGAAGTTATTCCTTCCGAGTAAAGACAGTGAATCGGACTGCTGTAGAAGTGACAGAAAGTCGTGTTTTGACTAGTGTGAACTTCACCGAAAAACAAAGGTATGTGCACTGGCTGAATTGACGGGAATTCTCCTTTAAGTCAAACTACTAGTACCGAGTTAAACAAATATGTATTACAAGTACAAGCCCTGCATCCAAGATTATCAATGAGTAAAACTACATATTACAGGCAAAATTTAACTAAAGTATCATAAATAAATGTACTCATGCAGAATATGGGAGGCGTTCAGATCATGGAGCCTAGTTACAAAGTCATCATTCGTATTAATACATGGTGTCTTATCACTAACAAATGAATGCTTTATATGTAAAATCAAATTAGTAACGTGATAATTGGAAAAAAGTAAGAAGTTCAATATGTCCCTCTGACATGTAGTGAAGTGTAAGTATGATAAATTATATAAGGCGCCATGAAAAATTGTGAAGTGAAGCATTCAAGAACAGTTTCATTTGAGATCACGTCTGATCATTTGTCGACCCGCGATATCGCGTCCATCGCTGCTGCGCCTCTTGAAATGCAAATGCTACAAACAGGTTTTAACAGTGTTTTGACAAATGTGATTTGATATGAATTTCCAAAGAGAAAGATACTGAAGTGTAAGGAGGAGGAAAGCAAAAAATGGAGGCACAGATGGAGGGTGGGATGAACGGGGCGACAGAGAGAAAGAGAGAAAGGTGAGAGAAATAGAGAAAGGTGGGTGGTGGGTGGTAGACAGTTCCCTCGGCACTGTTGGGTGGCGTTTGTGGTGTGTGTGTGTGTGTGTGTGTGTGTGTGTGTGTGTGTGCACGCTGCAGATGAGTAATGGCTTCTGACGTGCATGTCTCTCTTGTCTCGTCCTCCATCCGTTTTATCATTACATGCCATCAATCTCCCCATCTCTCAATCTCCCTGTCAGCCCCCTCTGTTCCCCATCTCTTTTCCCATCTCCCCTTCTTCTTCTCTTCCTTTCTCTCTCTCCCCCCACCCTCCTCCCTCCTTAACCCAGACAGGCTTGTTCTATGTCGTCTGCAAAGTCCTCGGGGAGTTCAACTCCACGCCGCCACGTCCTCCTCTCTTCTTCTCCTTCTTCTTCCTCCCTCTCTGTCCTGAAGCATTGCTTTGTTTCTCACCTGAGCCCCAGTTCAATTTCACCATGAGAGCGGCACTCCCGCAGTCCTCATGCATGCACACTCAATCATTCACTCACTGACACACACACACACACACACACACACGTCAACTCTCAGACAAACACGGACATGTACACACACTCAAAAGGAGCTGTCAAGAGTTATGGTGTTTAGAGTAATTTACTATACCGCCGTTGTAGCCTCTGCTTTCTCAATAGGAATCATTATAGAGATTACATAATGGAGGTAATTTTTCTTCTGCCGTATACAGCGCTGCGATGGCAGTACAAAGTGTTTTGGAGGCAAGAGAAACCCTGTTAGCTGTATCAGAGAAGTAAATGGGTCCGGTGCAGCCTGGCTAAATCAGCGGCCGTTAGCCTCCCTCCCCTCTTTTCAAATCCATGCCTATTACTCTTAACAAACCAGAATGGATCCGGGGTATTGATCTGTTGGAGAGGGAATGCTCTCTTCTTTCACACACACACACACACACACACACATTAAAAAGGGAGTAGGCCGTATACGTGTTAATGCTGAAAATCTAACACTCGTTGGAGGACTGCAAAATGTGGATGCATGGTAATCCTGTATTGCAGGATATCTTCCCCATTTGTCTATTGCCTTCAACCTAAAGACCTTAAGAAGAAGATGAAGTGACTTGGTATTAAGACATGATGTGGCTTTAAAGGCCAGGTGAAAAGGCATCTTCAAATTTTACATTACAATGGATCTTTCAAATACTCCTCTCATGTAGCTCTATAATGTTTGTAGCTTGTTCCTTGGTGACATGAGGCAGCTGCAGTCAGATTGGATTCACAGCAGTTTCACTGGATACCAGTGGAGACCCGGAGGCACTGCAACAAATGGTATCAAACTAACGTAGACAGTCCTCCAGAGTTGGAACTATATCAGGATATCAGTTGAAAGGAGTACAAAGATCGCTTTTCATCAAATATACTACAAAAGGTTTGAATGGGTTTTCCCACTCTCCGTAATCCCAAAGGAAGAAATCTTGAACATTCCAATTTGTCCTCCATCATTAGCCTCAAAAGACCATAATTCATTGCAACCACAAGATATATCTTATTTTGACTCCGAGCGATAAATTGTTTTTGTAGCCGCGCCGAAACTTCAAAACTGTCATGACAGTTGCTTAAGTCAGTGACTCATACTTTCCAGATAAGTGTTTTTAATCATGGTAAAGTATGATCCACAGATGAAGGCAACAACTGAACGGCCCTGTTTGCACAGATTAATGACAAAACAAGCCCACAAAGGAACTTCACAAGACTGGTGGACCAAAAGCCGATCACAACTCATCATGACAAAAGAAATCTAAGATCATGCAGGAGACGTATACATTATTTTGTGGCAATGAAAAGCATATTAGACTTAAATGTTGTTTGATTCACAGGGAGTTTTGTTGGTAAAGCCCAACGCACTCATCATAAATCATACATGTTGTTACTTCGATGTGGTCATGTTGGTTGATTATCAGGACTTTGCACTCATCTGCAAAAAAAAAACAAAAAAAACAGACATGTTGTACATGTTAGCTTGATTATGATTGGAACCCCTCGCCTCTTGTTCGAGCTCCAGAGCGATCAGAGCCGTCACTCTCTTTCAAACCTTTTTAACAAGTGGAATCTGTGATCCTGTTGTATGATTCAGTTACCCAAAACCTGAGTGCAGCTTTCTGTGAAAGTCAGTTATAAAAGTCCTTAAAGCGCCTATTATTTGCTCATTTTTAGGTTCATAATTGTATTTTGAGGTTGTACCAGAATATTTTACATGGTTTCATTTTCAAAAAAACATTTTTTTGTTGTACTGCACATAATTGCAGATCCTCTTTTCACCCTGTGTGTTTAGGTCTTTGTTTTAGCTCCAGAGTGAGACATCTCACTTCCATAATATCTTTGTTGGGAGTCACACATGCTCAGTAGCTCGGTAAGATCCCATCAGCTAGATAACTCTTTCTCCAGCTTTGGTCAGTACAAGGCAGGATCAGCTGGGAGACTTCTTCTAGACCAGGGCCACTTGTGGAATACCTGCACAACAGGGACAGGAAGTAGTTCTTTTGGAGATTATGGTGAACTAGTGTGTGTTGTAGCAGTGTTTTGCCATTAAGAACAAGCTAGCATGCTAGCGCTAGCAGGTGCCTCGTCTCGGCAAGTGACATAGAAAGCCTTCCAGATTTTTAAGAGCACACCTGGAGACTGAAGGCAGGACACATTCAGAAACCGTATCTCACTCAAAACAGCATGGATAGTTTTTTTTTCCCAAGTTTGTATGCAAGTGGAACCAGAGACACAAAATAACACCCCAAATCCCAGAAAAAGTGATTTTCTTTATAAAATGGGCACATCAGAAATGCTCACTGCTTAAGCAAAAAAAAATAATTCAATTAGCTAATTTGAAAGGGGCACCACTAAACTATAATTCTGGGATTATAACGAACGGATGTTACGACGGAGCACAGCAAAGTCATTATATGACTTCTGAAATGAGTAATAAATAACGTGTAGTACTGCCGGGTTCCGGTATAATGGAGTAATTGACTCTTCTCTGTGGTGCTCCGAGGTCATTACCTCCCCACTGATGATTCATGTGTTCTCTAATTGCTCTGACATCATCCTTGTTGGATACACTCACTGTCTTTAACACACACACACACACACACACACACACACACACACACACACACACACACACACACACTACACTTCACTACACTTCACTTTACTTCCTTTCTTGGCTCAGCAGCAGATGAGGCTGCCAATATTGTATTTACATTAAATCTGTGTAATTTGATAGACCCCGAGAAGGAATTTTGCTCCAGCATCAATATGTCCACACAGGTGTCTAACCTTGACTCCTCACCCAGCATGGCTATTCATAGGCCATTAATTAGAGCAGTATCCTTCTAATTAACACACAGGCACACTAGCTTTTCTCTCTGGCACGTGCACACACTCACTTCACTCTCTTCACGTTTGAGTTCTGTTTAATGCGCCCTGTTTGATTTGCCCTACTAAAGTAATGAGTTTGGAAAGCAGACAAAAATTCTGAAGTGTGAAGTGCTTGGAGGAGCCTCAGGATAATTTGAAGTCCTGTGGCTGGGAGTAGAAGTACACTCGCTTGCTTATACCCATGCCCATACACATTCACATGCAAACAAGCATAGAAACACACATTTTGACGTTTTTCTAGTGCATCATGTGTATGTTTTCACAGTGGAATATTTTTTTTACGCATTTTAAATGCTCTTCAGAGGGACCAGGCAAAACTAAATCAGAGACATTTTGAGAATCTTTCTTCTCCCAATAGTCTTTCCTTCAGTTACAAAGCAACCAGCTCTTATGTACAATTGTTACTTATTCACAATAAATAGCAATTCCCTTTATCTCCCGAGAGGACTTGCTTTTTACTTTTTATGTATTAGTTCCAGACAAAGTCTTTTTTTCTTTCCAAGTCAAGTCTCAAGTCTAGTCCAAGGAAGTCACTTGGTGGATCTCAAGTTAAAACTTGAGATCCACCTGGATTCAGTCTCCTAATTTGACCAACATGTGCTCGCTAAGGTGTGACAGATTTTCCAATTTAGCTGTCAGCAGATGGAGAATGAAAGGTTAACCTTTAAACAATGTATGTGGAGTAGATTAACAAACCGATTTGCCAGAGCTGTTTAACTGGTTAAAGCAGCTTATTCTGAACAGCTAAAAAGATAAAGACTGCTTCTTCGGAATTAAGAGATAAAGAGGAGTGCAGTAGATTAGGCCTAATAAAACAGAAAGGCATTTATCCTGCACCACAAAATCTGGTTTTCTAAACAATAACAGCTGCGACTGTGGAGTTCACAAATAGCAGCACAGCATTCTCACATTTCTTTCCCCCTCATGCCAAAAATATTTGCCAGTTACATTACAAGCACTTAGGCGCTGGATCAGCGCCGCCGCCCGCTTTCCTCATGTGGTTAACATGAAAACACACAGACTAGCATCCAATCAGAATGCAAGATACTGTCAACCCACAACTGGCCCATCAGAGGAAACCGCTGGCTGGCTCGACAAATTGCAAAATTTCAAACGTTGAGTGAAAAGTTGAGTGTTAGAACAAATGAGACATTTGGCGAGGCTGGATCCAGGCCAGAGGGAGGTTTGGTTATGAAGGGGAAATAGGATGCAGATGAGCCTTCCTCCTCCTCCTCCTCCTCTTCCTCCTCGTCAACATTCAGACCTCATCCTGAACCAATATGTGGTGTCTGTTAGCCTGCAGGAGGAACGAGACAGACAAACAAGGATGAAGTGAGAGAAAGTAGACGATGGGTGAGGACTGAGCATCGGGGTGAGAGAGAGCCTGAGAGAGAGTATAGCGGGAGGAAGGGAGACAGAGAGCGATGGTTCATTAAACATTTAGAGGGATGGAGAGCAGACAGGCCTCTCCATTTCTCTCCTCTTACTGTTCAGGAGATAAGAGATTGAATGTAGGTCTGCCTGTGCACCAAAATACACCACTGTTAGTGCATTGTGTATCCGAGTGTGTGCGTGTCTGGGTGTGTGTGTTTTCTGCCGCACTTAAATCCCCGTGTGTCCCCACAGGTCTAGATAATGGTTTGGAAATGTAACAGCACGGCCCTAAATATAGAGACCTCAGTCATGCTGTAACACCACGCTTAATCCCTATATCACAACACACACTTACACACACACACACACATACACGCTTACGCATTCAAAGACAAACACGCAGAGTAATGCAATTCCAAGGTTAGCCAAAGGAATTACATGTTAGTCAAGCTTACCCGCAGTGTATCTGCCGCTCCATATAAACTGGATTGTATTTACCCTTGTACACACCTCTGTGTATTGTCCTATTTAGCACGGCTCTCGCTCATGCATCCTAATGGCCCCAGGAGCCAGGGAGTCTCTGCTGTCTGTTATTGGTGAGCAGCACAGATCAATGGGCTCCGGGACTGCAACACTAGCCTGTTAGCGCCTCCCCCATTCAGACCCACTGAGCCGTGGCTAACGCCACAGCTGAAGTGTTCTCTCCGGAGTAGGGGGGAGGGCACCTGTGCCCGCCCGCCCTGCCTCTACATGGGTAAAGTTCTAAAAGCCAGTAAGAAGTGAGAGGACCGCTGTGGACAAGGGATGAGAAGTCACACAAAGAGGCCTTTGATTTCCACACATAATAAAACACCTTTATTGAGATCTAGCCATGCAGATGGTGTCGGGGTCTATGTGTCCACTTTTAAGATATCTGTACCAGCTACCTACAAAGAAGGTAACAGAGATTTGGATTGGTTGCACTCACAGAGTTTACCAACACATTTGCAGAAGCAGTGTCCCTGATAATCTACACACCTCATTGTGTACACTTTTGTTAGAATCAATGAATTCCTAGAAGTAAAAGCTATCTTCACGGTCAGATACAGGTACAAGGTAAGCTGGAAGATAGTTTATTTTGTATTTGGCATGAACCAACCTTTTTAACCTGCATTCACCGATATTGTTGATAATATTATACGCTGTGTTTGAAGTATTATCCACCACTGTGGTTAAGTAGAGCTTTGTAGCCTCTCTTACTGCTTTGGTTTTGTGGCACATCTACTGTATGGTTCAGTCTACTCTCATCGGCTCTGTTGCTAGCTAGTAGACGCAGCGGAGCAAATTGCAGATGTTTTCTGTGCAGAAAATGGCTCCAACTGAATGACAAAGTCCCTATGAATGACAAAGTAGGCAACTGTATATGTAACAACTTTATAGCCTGGGGAAATGGTGGTGGCTTTATCAGTCAACTTGTTTTGATGTTTTTTTTGCCCTCTTGTGGCCAGAGAGCCTTACAGATTGGATATTGAGTTGGCACTGAGTTATCTATCTGATAGATGGGCATTATACAGGTTTGTTGTTGCATAACTTTTGTAGAATTGATTAATACAGCACAGGTTATGTATGGGAAGACTGCTAAATTGATGCATTTCTGTTGAGATTATTCACAAATATGCACTAAAAGTGTTTTATTATTATAATTAGGATCATTGTTATGTAGAAAATGCTGTTATTATTCCCCTCAGTGTGTGTCCCTTGACTGCGTTACTGCGTTGTCAGAGGCTTTTCAACTCTTAACATGACTTCAGTTCAGAGAAAAATGCTGACTTAAAACCAAAGAAAAGAAGAAAAAAAAAAACCTGATTTCAAGATACTGAATATCTGCCCGGAATGTCTTCAAAGTGTCACTTTTGGCCCTAAAAAACCTTTGTGTTGATTTGACAGTGTTCTGCGTCTGGGATCTCAAAAAGACAATGGGCTTTATGCACACACACACACACACACACACACACAAATGCATAATCAGGCAATCCCTCTCCCCTCTCCATCAGCAGATGTCAGCATATGGCTCCCTCCTCAGAGAGACTGTTGAACAGACTGATCCAGGTTTGATTTTGCTCTAGAGGTCCTGGCCTGGGATAGGATGGCAGCAAGAAAAAGGGAAAGGGGAAATAGGAAAGGAGAAAGGGAAGTAGAGGAAATGAAAAAAGGAAGGAAATAGGAAAGGAGAAAGGAAAGCAAAGAAGAAAAAAAAAGAAGGAAACTGCTGTCAGCCTGAACTTTCTCCTCCTGTTGACCGACCCGATGCTGTCGTCTATATTGTTACTGTCAGGCTCCTCTTCCCTTCAACACACACTCTTCAACCCCTCGCGTGTGTGTGTGTGGGTCTGTGTGTGTGTGTGTGTGTGTGTGTGTGTGTTTTTTCGAAACATACAACCATATTGAGCCATCTGTTCCAGGGCTAATTGGTATGCATGACAATGTTTTTCCAACCCATAAAACCTAATGAAAATGAACACCCCACACGCCCTAATATCCCTTAATGCTATCACTCGTTCTCTGCCCCGCCTCCCGCCCCCACCCTCCACCACTCCCCCTGTACAACATTACAGGCATAATTACACTGTAGTGGGCATTAGCAGCCCCTTTCCTAGAGGCACTTTCAGTCCAGGAGGCAGGCCCAAAAGATTTGGTGGTGTCCTGCTGCTCTCAGTGATCTGTTCTTCTGAGATCCAAGGCCCTCCCGGCCCCCCTATAAACTTGGCTCAGAGTGTGAATTGTTACGGCTTAATAGTGTAAAGCTTTTGGAAACTCTGGGCTGCAATGTGCAAGTGATTTCCTCCCCAATGATGATGGCACGCTTAAGGAATCAGACAAGCAGAAAGAGACAGGGAGAAGGTAGGAAGGGATATAAAAAGCAAAAGAGGCAATACATAGATGAGTGATGATAGAGACATTTATAATGAATAATTACCAAATTAACCCTGATGTCCCTGTTGTGAAACAACTCTGATTTAGCAAGGTAAAACCAGTCTCTCATTTGGATTAATAATGTTTCAGAAATTATTTAAAAACTAAATACAAAATACTAATTTGCAGTTTCTTGGACTTGAATTTGACACTTGACTTTTATCTTGTCTTGTCTAAATTGGAGACTTGACCTGGACTTGTCTTAACCGACTCGGAAATTGAATTGAGACTTGCTTGGAAGTTTTTTTTTGATGTTGTCAAAAAAGAGTGTTGTCAATTTTGTTGACAACACTCAAAACTTGACTAGCCCTTACGAACTTTAGACTTGAATAAATACTTACTTTGACAGGACTTGAGATTTGATTTGGACCTGTTTCAACTGACTTGATACTTGACACTTTTTTGACCAAACTTGATCCTTGACTTGGACTTGCTCTCTAGGACCTGAGACTTGACTTTAAGATTTGAAAAGACTTGAGGCTTGACTTGCACCTGTCTTGACTGACTTGAGACTTGGCTTGGATTTTCCTTTTTGGAACCGAGACTTGGATTGCCACTCACATTGCTTAGACTTAAGACTTGCCTAGACACTTGACTTGACACCTATTCTGACCAAACTTGAGACTTGACTTGGACCTGCCCTCTAGGACTCTTGGTTCAACCAGACTTGAGACTTAACTTTTACTTGTTCTGACCAAACTTGAAACTTGATTTGGATTTGCACTCAAGATCTTTAGACTTGAATCAATTCTTATTTTTGAAAGAACTTGAGACTTGACTTGACACCTATTCTGACCAAACTTGAGACTTGATTCAAACCTGCCTTGTTGGACCTGATACTTGACTTGATATTAAGATTTGACAAGACTTGAGGCTTGACTTGCACCGATTTTGACTGACTTGAGGCTTGGCTTGGATTTTCTCTTTAGGAACCTAGTCATGGATTGCCACTCGCCTTGAAAAGACTTGAGACATGTCTAGACACTTGACACCAATTCTGACCAAACTTGAGACTTAACTTGGACCTGCCCTCTAGGACTTGAGACTTGACTAGACCTGAGGCTTGACTTGACTCTTGGTTCAAGACTTGGCTTGGATTTTCTTTTTTGGAACCAAGACTTGGATTGCCACTCACATTCCTAAGACTTTAGACTTGCCTAGACACTTGACTTGTTCTGACCAAACTTGAAGCTTGATTTGTACTTGCCCTCAAGATCTTTAGACTTGAATCAATTTTTATTTTGACAGAACTTGATACTTGACTCGGTTGCAATCACCATGAAATGATCTACGAGGAAAATTACATTAAAAACAAGGGCTTGCAGATGTGTCCTCGCAGAGAAAAGTAACTCTTCAGTGAGTTGTGGGCTTTTTTTTTCTTGTGTGTCTGATGACACACACACAATAAGACACAGAAAACACTGCCCTCCCATGCTACCCAATAAGTCGGTTTATTTCAACTTGTCTTCGTTTTCACCGTGACTACCACTCCTTTCCCTCTGAGGTTGTGTGTGTGCACATTAATGGAGGTTTATTAAAGTGTCAGAGGCGAATTCTGCCTGTCCTCGCCCCAGGAACACACTGAGAGCTCTTGAAGAACGGTCACACCTTCAAGTTTGGCACCACACGTGTGTTTTGTCGTTTTTATTGGCGTCATACATCAGCCAAGTGCTAATAGAGGTGATATCCACGCTTTTGTAACCTTTTGTGCTGCAAATGGCGTAGAGGTTTACTCACAATGGGACGCAATTGTTGCCGAAGCCAGTTCAACAAATGCACTTGTGATGTTAAATCAGAAGTGTTTTGTTGCTGTCAACTGGCCTCCTTTTCCCTCCTCTCTCTTTCTCTCACTGTGTGTTTCTCTTTGTCTCTCTCCACTCCCTCTATCACGCCATTTTCTGTCTCTACCCAGTTTTTTTTGCTCACTCATCTTTACAGGTGTCACAACTGATGTGCGTGAACACACTGGGGGGGGGTTATTGTTCAAGCATGGCACAGGGTTGGTTGTGTTACATATTGTATAGGTACAGAATATCGAGGATTTACTGTAAAACACGCACAAAAAAGGATGCTTGAAAGGCCCTGGTGAAATCTTTTGATCGGCTTCCCAAATCTGGTTCGGTTGAATTGACCAATCGGATATGGTCCTGAACACCCCCACCTGCCCTGTCCACTCTTTCTTCGACATTGTTGGCCCGTTTTGCGGAGGAGCATTAGTCAAATGGGCCATCATCCCCATCGGAGAGTCAGATGATGACTTTTGGCAGAACGTAGCCACAGCTAGATGCCAGACAATCAGAGCCGTTGCCATTTCATCACACGGACACACAGGCGCGCACACAGACTCGCACCACAAACAAGCTGCTTCTCATTAGGCCCTGCAAACATGAGAGACTGAGTGACGGAAACGGTGATGAAGGAGGAGAAGGGCTGAAGTCTTTTTCCAAGCACGAGCTAAGAGAAGAAGAGAGTACAAAACAACAGAGTCGAGGGTGAGAGTGTGTGTGTGTGTGTGTGTGTGTGTGTGTGTGTGTGTGTGTGTGTGTGTGTGTGTGTGTGTGTGTGTGTGTGTGTGTGTGTGTGTGTGTGTGTGTGTGTGTGTGTGTGCATTGTAGCGCTGTCATCCAAAAAGACACCCGCCTACCCAACACCCAGTACCCCGAGCTACCCTCACCCCATGCCCCTCCGACACGGCTGTTCCCATAGCAACAAGACATGGAGAGGAGGCGGGGGGTGAAGAAGAGAGGGAGTGTGCTAAAGATTAGGGTGGAATTTTGCTGCTGCTGCTGCCTGGATTTGACCAATCTGGTGTTGAGGCTTTAAGATGTTCTAATTCCTTTTCCTTTCCTTCCCTTTATCACATGCGCGTACACACACACACACACACACACACACACACACACACACACACACACACACACACAGACAGAACTCCAGGTCATGCTGACGTGAGCTAGAAAGCATAATTTTAGGAGATAATTCGAGGAACTGCACATGCGAAGTAGAAAGAGGAAGAAGTGGGACAAACTAAAGCAAGTTTTACCAACATACAGTTGTTTCATTCAGACCACGAGCCAGTGTTTGATGAGACATGTTCCCCATGTGGAAACATTTTTATTTTTATTTCATCTGATCACCTCCACCTGTCCATTTGTAGGCTTTGAAAACCAGATGCGCTTGAAATTTGCTTAGCTCCTTCACACCCCCAGGAGGAAGAATACTATTGATTCTAGCAACCTTCTGAGCTTTCTTACAGCGCCACCGTTGAGCCAGGCTTTCCATTTTCCAACGGGGAAAAATCTCCTTATCCCCCAGCTGTACGAACATGTTTGTTGTCAGCATTCGTGCCCCCCAACGGACACCAACCTATGGATTTTTTGTTGACCAGATCACGTCTTTCCATTTATTCATTTATTGGATATTTGGAGAAAACATTTCATAATGTCGAGGTTGAGTTTAACCCCCGATAAAAGTTCACTTGAAGAGTGAAGAGACCCGAGTGCAAGGGGCTTTTCTTGAAATGCTGCGCTAATGACTGTAGACCAGGTTTTTGTTGGTTGTTGGCGCGATCACTTCCCGCTGCCTCAAGATAGCAATACGCCAAGAATGCACCTGAACACACCTCCCTGTAAGACCAGCACGCCCATGTGCCCGGTTGCATTTGCTATTTAAACGACGTAGGCGCATGACGGTCTTAAAATACACTTGCGTCAGGCTTTGCGCCCTGCATGTGTCACACTGTGTTTTTAAATGGAGACAACAAAAACCTTCAGCTTGAATAGATGTATTCAAATACCAATCTTCTATGTGTTGAGATCTTCCTTTGAGCTCTCAGCTGTGATACATTTACAGTTATTCACATACAAGACTCCAGTGTATTAAATAAAAAAGATCTTTCATATGATTTCATGATTCACACCTGGGTTTGATCCCAAATGTTGCTGTTTCAGACACAAGTGGACACTTTTTACTGCAAGGTCCTCTTGTGATGAGAGCTGCTTGAATCATGCTTACTGGGAAAGACGGGGGGGGACACAACTGAGCTGCTGATTATCTCTCAAAAGAACCAAATAACAACAAAAAACTACCACGGATAGAGATGAGAGTCTTTATCAGATCTGAATAGTTTGAGTCTTATCAATTTAGAATCTTTTTGCAGATTCAATTTTTTCATCTGTTCTTTTCTTGTTTCTTTATTTTTACATATTGGGGGAAAAACATTAAATATTCTCAATTCTTTTATATAATTAACATCAAATGCAAAAAAAAGAAAGCTATTCATATACATGAGTGCAGGGACTCATTTTTGACCTTGTGAGCACATATTTATGATAAAATATTCAAAACTTAAGGTTATTCCGGAGCAACAACCGTATCCGCACTGAGATAAGGTCAAATAAGACAATATACAAAAGAGGGGATTTTTTTCGACAACAACATCACAGACAACAGGTCAACATAAAAACACAAAACATTAAGATGAAGAACAATAGCGTTGTAATAGTTAATAGTAATAATAGTTTTGTCCAATAGGCAGTTTTCATTCATATAGGCTCATTCTAAAGAGCATGCAAGCATCTGCGTCCTAGGAGATGTTGTTTCCTGCAGAGCAAGGTTTTACATTGTCATTAATGTTCAATTTAATTCAAGTATCCATTAAAGAGAGCTTAACTTACCACACTGATCCCAACACTGCACAGACCAGAAACTGCACCTTTTTATTTCTGAGGGAACCGTGCCGACTCCTCCAGAGTCTCAATGGTTCAAACATGCAGGGAAATATGAGACGTGAGGAACGAGCAAAATGAGACCCATTTGAGTTGTATCCATGTGTGTCCTGCATCAGTGGGTTTTCTTCATACTGTGTGTGTGTGTGTGTGTGTGTGTGTGTGTGTGTGTGTGTGTGTGTGTGTGTGCGCCACTCTCCTCTCATTAGCGGTAGCTCGTTAGCACAGAGCTAGCTGAGCGTCGGGGCACCGGTGCAGCTTCATTAGCCACTGTGACATTTATCTGGTCGTTTCCCCGCGTCACATGTACTGCCAGGTCTCCATGGCAACCACAAATGCAAACACACACACACACACACACACATACACGTAAAGGCAATCACAAAGCCGCACAGAGAGCCAGTTTCTTTCAGCCGGTCAACGTCATTCATATATGCTGCAGCCATCAAAGCTGTACTCCCTTGCCCCTCCCTCCCTCCCTCCCTCCCTCCCCCCCTCCCCGCTGTCAGTGGTGTACCCAAGGTGGGCGGAATATTGCTTATTGTAAAGTTCAAGTGAATCACAGGCAATATCACACTCCTTCGTTTGGCTCGAAACAGGGCCCCCGGGAGCCAGATTACCTCGCTGTAAATCAGTTACAGGAAAAACTAGAAGTGTTCCAAATAAATCAGTCGATACAGTACGGCACTCATTTAGTTTGAGTCACTAATCTGCCTCGCAGCGCCGTTGACAAAATCAGTTAGAGTGGGATTCGGGGGGAGGGGGCTCTCATGGTGTGTTGGGGTGAAGTTGCTAATCTTGTTTCCAGTTTGATACAGCAGCAGACAATATTCAGGACAATGGAATGAACTGTGTTTGTGTTTTTGTTGTGTATGTCTCCACTTGTGTGCTTTTAGCTTAGTCTTCTTTATGCTGTTGAGGAGAAGTGTCCCTTTAAGGTCCCTTATTGTAAAATGTCTTTTTTTTTTAAAATTATATCCCTCCAGTTGTCCTCGGGTCAAATTTGACCTATTTTTCTAAGGTTTCTATGTTTCTTTCAACCAGCTTGTCAAACAAACTGGTTCCACACAACGTCAGAAGTAAAATAATTGATTGACTACTTTCATCGAACTTGGATGTTTTCTTCAATTTTATAACATTTGAAAACCAATTAATAAAATAACGTTGAAAAAAGTGACAAAAATGTCGGAAAAAGATTCAAAAACATGGGTGGGAAAAAAAGAGTCAAATAAAACGCATAAGAAATCGACAAAAACATCTGAAAAAGTGACTAAAGTGTTGAAGACAACCAAAATTATTAAAAAAAAGATTTACATTTTAAAATCTTGACAAAGAAAAACCAAAACTTGCATGGTCAATGGGAAGACAACACAAGGGATATAGCCAGTCGATGTGCTGTATGAATACTGTAAAAGCATCAAAACGTTCCGTCCACAGAGAGATAGCACAAAGCCCGTATTCAGAAACTGTACCTTTAAACGAGTGGGCGGGAGACTGTGATGTCACATTCACCATTACAGTCATTCCCCGGCTGCAAAGACGGTGCTGAGACTCAGAGAGCGCTGATGAGATGTGATGGTGGTGATGGCGCAGTGGATATGACACACGCCTTTGGTGTGGGTGTCAACCAATATGTCCCTGAGCAAGACACTCACCCATAGTTACTCCAGAGGCGTGCGACCTCTGATTATATAGCAATTGTAAGTCACTTTTGATAAAAGCGACAGCTAAATGACATATAATGTGATGTAACACATTACATTTCCTCTGTAAAATTAAATCATCGCTCAGTCCTTGAGTTATCTGTGCCTCTGTGTCAGCGTCGTCCACATTTTGTCTCAGAGTGAAAGTTGTGGAAGAATCTGTCAAGGTGTGTACGTGTGAGGAGATGTGACTGCCCAGGTCTTCATGTGTGTGCTAACATGTCAGTACATGTGTGTGTCTAAGAGAGTGTGTGTGTGTTTGTGTGTTTAGCTGACCTTGGCTGCCCTGCTCCCTCGGGGGGGAACTGATGTTTCTCACTCTGCTTGTCAACGAGATTAGTTCCCCTGTGGGACTGTTACACACCCTGCAAACACGTTTGCAATGAGAAGAAGAGAAGACAGCTCGGCCCTTCAACGAACCCACTGGAGAGTGTGTGCGAGCGTGTGTTTGTGCGTGTGTGTGTGTGTGTGTGCGTGCTGCGATTGAGGGGTTAAGGGAGTCAGAGAGGATGTGTGTTTTAGAGCAGAAACAGAAGGGATAAACAGCGAAGGGATCAACGCGGCCAGCCTCGACTGCAGCCCGTGTGTGTATGCATGTGTGTACGTGTGTATGCATGTGTGTACGTATGCCTGGTTTCATGCTGAGCTCTGAGCTGTACTTACTCCTGGACCTGGCTCTGGGTCGTCTGCAGCCGTCTCCACCACTCTCTCGCTCTCTTTTAATTCCCACTTGTACCTACCTCGCTCGTCCCCTCTGTCTCCTACTGTCTATCTTGTAGCATATTCCTATCTGGCAGCCTGTTGGAGTCCAGCTGTGAGCAAGGCAAACAGAAGGGATAGATAGCAGGCTGTTAATGTATTCCAGGTTTACTCTTCATCTATGGAGACTTAGACGCTTATTTTCCTTATATCGTCTACTTAACATACTGACCAATCAATCAATCAATCAATCAAGTTTATTTGTATAGCCCTTTACAATAGCCGAAAGGTACCCAAAGTGCTTTACAACAAAGCCATAAAACAATACAAAACACATGTCGAACAAACAGATACAATTAAAAGTGCTGTAGTGGTGCAGCGCTGCAGGACATTAAAAGCCTTCCAGAAATGCATAGAAAGGAGCAGACAGAAGGAGGACACCTAAGAGACAGTATTGTCCTAGTCCGAATTACCATACATGTATGATTCTAATTGTTGGACAGTGACAGCTTATATGCACTTAAAAGTTTTCAATCTGGACCGAAGGGTTGCAAAATATCCCAAAAGACGCCCAAGAGATTTTTTTATTGGTAGAAAACTGCACTTTAAAAATGTAACTGTCACTCTTTTTTTAGTGCTGCCTTTTATATCCAATTCAATGTTCAATGTGTTTGATGAAAGAATGTTGAACATGATTTCCTTGCATTTGTTTGAAATTCATTGTTGTATTTTAGCAGAATACTGAAAGAGGCAGAATTGAGAACACTTTTAAAATGTGTCATGCATGGCAACGAACATCATCATCGCGATATTTAACATTATATCATATTATGTTACTCATATCGTCATATAATCTACGTTGGTGTCTGAGTGGCTAATGTGACCACAAACCGGTTACACTTTGCCTGAAGGTATATATGCATAAGAGTGACATGACGCTGTCATGAACGTGTCATTAACATATGTTTCTATACGTTTTGTTTGTATATGTTATATACATTCATAACAAGTCATAAACGTTCATGGCATAACGCTTCTTTTAATAAGTGTCATTCGGTTTTGTTTAGACAAGTTAGGGTTAGGGTTCATGTGTCATGACTGTGTCATGTGTTCATGAGAGTGTCATATGTAGATAAGTAAAAATCTGGACCAAAATCTTTGATATTGGTCCATTATTAGTATAGACTAGAACGCTGTAACTGGCAGCTTGGCGACTGTAGTCATGTTGGTTAATGTACGGGTTGGCCTTGGGTCAAATTGACCCGTTTTCAGTTCTTTCTTCTTCTTTTTTGTCACAAAAAAACGGCTTTCGAAATAAGCGCTGAAAATCAACAACATCAAAAATATAAAAAAACCACCAAAAACGTTAAAAAAAGCACCCACAACATTGAAAAAGTGACACAAATGTTGGAAAAAGCAATAATAATGTTGAAAAAAAGTGACCATTGTTGACGGGAAGACAACACAAGGGTTAAACAAGGCTTTGGAAGACTTTGGACAGAGACTTTTCTATTTGTTTCCCCCACACCTCCAGCTGTCAAAAGAAATCCAATTAGTGCGTTTGCCAAAACGTTGAACAATTCCTTAAATAAAAGGCGAGGTCTGAAGAACCGTGAATGTAAAATGAAGATGATGAGTGAATAAATAAATGAGATTTCACGGTCAGTATCGCTCAGCTGTAGTTTAGATGAGTGAGCCTGCTGTCTAATGGGAGTGCGAGGTGAGGGAGTAACGGCCCTCAGCCGCTGCTTAAAAGACCTATACAGACATTTTTTTTCTTTTGCAGTCTGGCTGAACATACACACACACACACACACACACACACACACACACACACACACACACACACACACACACACACACACACACACACATACACACACTTGGTGTAGATCAGCCCTCAGTCACGGCCCTGTGCTGCAGGGAGAGCGGAGTGATGGAAGCAATAGTTAAGCCATTAAGGCAAACAATTGGCTCAAATTGAGAGGGAGAGGGAGAAAAAGAAGAGGACAAAGAGGGAGAGAGATGGAGAGGCTGTGGCAGGAGTGGATCCACTCAACGACTTAATCCAAGCCCCAGGACACTCTCCTGCTGAGTTTCACACACTCGCGCAAACATCTACACACACACAAGCTAAAGCTCTGTCTGCTTGCAATAACACCTTGTCAGTCTTGGCCACAGGGGCGATGGAGGAGACGCTCATTTCTTTGTAGTGAGGAGAGTCACCGACTCCCAACCACCTCGGGGAAAGAAGGAGCGTGCAATCTACACAAGACAGTTCTGCGTGTTGTACGCCGTATGGCTGCAAGCGTGAACCTACTCATTGTCTTAGCGGGCGGAGTGAAAGGTGGAAGGAGCACAGGGCGGACAGTGTACTGGCAGAGGGAGGCGCTCTACTGACACTGGCTATTGTATCGTCTCCCCTCCGTGCACTCGTTCAATCCCCACAGGCCTCACATAAACAGCCAACAATGAGGGATTGTCTCTTGCTATTCTTTCTGTGTGTGTGTGTATATATGTGTGTGTGTGTGTGTGTGTCAGAGGACGAAGGGATGATGTGGTGCAGTCTGAAGCCATCGTCCAGCGTTGCCGTTTCTGTGTCTTCACATCAGCCGGTGATAGGGACAGTAACTCCTCGCCAGCGCCACTACCCTTCCCTCCCTTCCTTCCTTCCCTCCTTTCTCCCACCCCCATCAGCCGCCACCCTCGGGGCTCCCTCGGCGCCAGGGCCCCGCCGATTTATCGGACAGCTTAGCGAGGAGCGGTCGTTGCCCTCGAGGACTGTTAGCACTGCTTTGGCTCGTTGACTCCTTCTCCGGTTCTGGCGTTTTTATTTGACATGTCCTTTAAGTCCTTTAAAGAATTGGGCGTTTCTGCAGAGCGCCTTGGCTCTTTCTGCAAAAGATGGATGGCTCGCGTTCAAAGGTCTGGATGTTTTTTCTTCCTGTCCCTCCTAGTCTCTCTCTGTCCATATCTCTCTTTCCCCATCCCTCTATCTCTCTCTCTCTCTCCTTCCTCCCCTCTTTCTTGTCTCTTGCTGAGCTTTATAGGGTGGTATTAGTGTTGTCAGCTAACCAAGCTCGGGATTTGGCTTTGTTTTGTTTTTGCCTCTTAAGATAATGCTCCTTCTCGCTCCTTCCAAGAATAACAAAAGGGAAAAGTAGAGCAATAAAACAACACAGCCATTGACTTTGGTTCCATTGGATTGGTTTTCAGCCATCTTAAGTAGACCACAGGCCTCGATGGCAGTGGTGTGTGTCTGTGTTTGTGTGTGTGTCTGTTTGTCTGTTTGTTTGTGTGTGTGTATCCATTTGTGTATGATTGTCCTCCAAACACAGTCGTGCTTTGCCTCGCGCGAGCTCACGTGCCGTTCTCATCTCCGTACGGGCCTCGCCGTTGAGAGTATTTACTCGCCTTTATGCGTCTGATGAAACGAAGCGCCGTAGCTCCAGTCAGCATTCCAAGCGCGTGGACAGCTGCGTGTGTTTTGTGAAGATAAGTGTTGAAGCTCTGCGGTGAAAAGGGTGAAAGCACTTCAACCTCCATTGCATATGCATTCCAGATGTGGAAATCTAGCCAATGTGAGCGGCGTGTCAGCGTCTGTGTCTCATTGGAGGGCCTGGAGGTTTACTGTACTGGTTCTGCAGCCTAATCCTCACACAGAACCACAGCATTAACTGCAGGCGCTCATACATTCATACAGTGTCCCTGCAGATAACATGTCAACATCTTTGTGGAAAAAAACCTACACGTATACTTTGTGTGTTGTGTTTGTTGTTGTTGTGCAATAAAATACCAGGCATAAAATGTGTGTTCAGCTCAGTCCTACAGTATGGATTTACTGGCATCCTGAAGAGCTCCGGCGTCGGGGCGTCCTCTAACTCACCCAGTAAGAGCGTTCCCCCCCATGTTGGCTGAGTCTTGCAGCGGCCCAGTTTGAATCCGACCTGTGGCCCTTCTCTCCCCCTTTCATGTCTATCCGCTATAATAAAGGGAAAAGCCCACAAAAAATAATAATAAAAAAAAAAAAAGAGATCCGCCGTCATATCTTCACATCAAAAATCCACTTTTATGGTCGGATATGTCAGTTTCCCGATGTGTCGCGTCACTGTGTATAGGGATATCAGTCTGTACATTCTGTATTGAAAGCCATCTCTGCTGTAAGGAGATCATTAGTATCAATGTGACTCTCACACTGTGTCCCTGTGATGGCCTACAGGCTGTTTTAGAAGCCGCTGTGTTCAGGGGGTATACTGTATATCAACTTCCAATTAGATGTAGGGGTTCTGTCTGTAGGGAATGTGTTCTCTTGTTTGGTTAAAATGACTTATGTCATTGTATGTTTTAAAAAAAAAAGAGGATTGAACTTTTATATATTTTTTTTGTATGTGTGCATGTGTCTACCTTCATTTCATCTACATTTTTGACTTGTCATAGTAGGAAAACCACAGCTGAAATTGATAACCTTAACAATGGCTCAATTCCATCATGTGTCCCAGCTATTTCAGTATGATGAGTCAGTATGCTCAATACCTTAGTGGAATGCAGCCATCATATTTTTGGGGGCATTTTAGGCCTTTAGTGACCGGACAGCTGAAGCAGTGAAAGGGGATAGAGAGGGGGAATGACATGCAGCAAAGGGCCACAGGTCAGAGTCCAACCCCGGCCCGCTGCGTTGAGGAGTAAACCTCTATATACATGGGCGCCTGCTATACCAACTGAGCTCTCAGGGTGCCCGAATGCAGCCATCATTAATGGTTTTGAATACACCTGTGCTTACAACTACTAAAACTTAAACTACCGGTAACATCGTCAGGTCCCATGTTGTTAAAAGTGAGATTTTCATGTCTTATTTTTATTATAAAGCAGGTCGCGGTTCTATATAAATACTGTGAAAGTATAACATGTTTAATCCACAGAGAAATGCACACACACACACAGAAATGCAACTATACTCTATTTAGGTAGAAAGTGCTGCTACAGTGGCGTTACAGTCCTTCCCCGGCTGCAATGACGGTGCATGGACTTAAAAAGCTCAGATGTGGACCATCCGGAAATGCGGACCAATCAGAACAGACCGAGATGAACTGAACTGGAATTTGAATAATGGTTATATAACAGATGTATTTTATTTCTTCTCACTGGTACAATTATTAAAATGGGTGAATTTGTTAAAAGGGACAAAATGGCAAGTTGAAACTGTTGTTTTTGTTACATGGGCGCCGCCATGTTGGAATTCCACAATCTACTACGTCACTGGCATGGTAAGCTACTCCGTGGCTAACTAGCACTAGCAGCGCAGCCATAGCAACAACATACAAAGAGTCGGAGGCTAGCGGACATATGGCTGGGGAAACGGAAAGGAAGAAGTCTGGGGGGGTCAGACTGTATTGCCCCTAGCTGCAGTAAGGAACTATATAGGGCTTAGGCAGCTGGGGTTACGACACATTTCCACAGGCTACCTTTGACAAGGAAAAAAACAGTCCTTAACTCATGGCTAGCAGCTAGCTGCCTTAAAACGGGCTAGCCCTCCGACAAGCCCCTGGATTTTGAGTCTGTAGCATTTTTTTAGTGACAGACTATTTGGAGAGCTGTGCTTCTGATACAACAACGTCACTGGTGAGGTTAAATCCAACAGACTGAAACCTGAGGCCTGCAGGCTCCAGTGCAGGGCAGACCGATAGACCACCGGCAAGTAACACCACCGATGCTACCTGCCGCAGACAGAGGCGCTGAAACGCTCACGGTAGGCAGAGCACAGAGAGGTAGCGGTATGTTTACCTGTTGTCAGCATACTATCAAGTCTACTAGGCAAAGGGCTGGATGTAACGTTGTCACTTACACAAAACACGAACATATTCACTTACAAAAATAAAGCCCAACGTATAGGCTTTATAGCGTTCAACAAAACGGAGACTGACACACTGGGCATTACTTGTAATTGAGACACAACACCAAGCTAGATACCAAACAATCCAACCGAGGGAAAGGGCTAGCAACTAAATACGTTGGAAGCTCTCTTATGACAAACTCCACAAGCTAGCACTCCGACCATAGACTTTATAAATAAACCAAGACTCCGACGATATCATAGATCGATAATAATACGTTTACTAGCCGCTAACTAAACCACAGAATCCAACGTCCCTCTACTCACCCTGAAGCTAGCGGATGTTCGCCGTCTCAGGGCACATTGTTGATGCAGAAACAGCTGCTAGTTCCATAGTAAAAACCCGCCGACTCTGCACCTGCCTAAAGTAAAGTAAACGGCAAAACTCGTGAATCCTCCGTGCATCTATGGTCATACTGGGGTAACTCTCCTATGTGCAGCTAACAAGCGATCCCATTGGATTAATTTGTCCAATTACATTTTCCATTTATCTGCTTCAATTTTCTTAAACGAACAGGACCTTAACCATGTTTTTTATGTTTTCTCTAAATGCAAACGCTATATAAGCAGTCTATTTCCTAAAATGCATAAGTAAGCTGGCACACACACACACACACACACACACACCGATCCCTGTCAGTCCCCCCCCCCAACGGTCCTGTACTGAAGGTGGAGCCTGAACCTGATTGTCCTCCATGTGGTGGTAGTTAGACACTACAGGCCTGTCCCTCACAGGCTCAAATACGTAACCCGTGCCATTAAAATTACTAATTTTCGTGTGTATATAATATGCTGCAGCCGTTGCCTATAAGCCTTCGCAGGTCCTACCATGCCAGTGACGTCATCGATATTGTCATCGATATTCTAATACTAACAAACGCAATTTTTGTTTGTAATTATCATAACCAACAAGTTATCAAGTTTTATTTTTTCAGTTCAGTTCATCTTTAAAGAGACAGGCACTGAAATAGAGCTTTTAACCCTTGTGTTGTCGTCTGTCTGTTTTGCCTGTTCATAAAGCATGAAGGATAAATGATCACCCAATTTTGTGTTAGATCTTCTTAGCCCTCTTCATTCCAACTAATTACTATAGTTTTACACTTATTTATGGAAAATGAACTGTTTTTGTCATTTTTTTTATGTTTTTTGAATTCATTGTGAATCAACCTCATTTATATTCAATTAAACCTAATTTATGATTTAAAAAAAAACCCATTTGACTAATAGTTGCGATCAGAAGAACGTATGTTGATGGGTAATCACATGGCCTGTTCTGTGTATGGAACCATTTGTGTTATTTTTGGGCAATTTGGTTGAAAGAAACCCACATTTTTGTCATAGAAACTTGGAAAACGGGTCAAATTTGACAACATGAGGGACAGGCTATATTCAGAGGGACAGTATGAGGAAAATAACGTGTTTTTTTAATATTAGAGCATGTAAACTTGTTCTAGTAGAAAGCCAAAAATGCAAGTATGAACCTGAAAATGAGCATGATATGGGACCTTTAAATATGTATAATTGTGCTGTGTTCGAATTAAATCATTAGATTAACACATATGAAAAACAATCTGGATTATGGTCACTGGTGACACCGTTTAATTTTGAATACATTCTAAGAAATCTCCCAACAAGTCCTACCACAGAAGAAAAAAAATGAGGAAAACCTTTGTAGAGGAGCACAAGTCTGGAGTGATCTCTGTCAACAATATGAAAACGATGTATTTCTAAAGTCTGTTTTTTGGTCTCTTTAACAGTAACGGCACGGCCGGGAAGATGAACGGGGCGCTGGAGCATTCAGACCAGCCAGACCCGGACGCCATCAAGATGTTTGTGGGCCAGATCCCGCGCTCCTGGTCAGAGAAGGAGCTGAAGGAGCTGTTTGAGCCGTACGGAGCCGTCTACCAGATCAACATACTCCGAGACCGCAGCCAGAACCCTCCACAGAGCAAAGGTACGACAACACAGGACGCGCTCAGAAACGGACTCAATTCATTCAATTTCTTTCTCTCTCGGAGGGAAGAATTGTACGTTTTAGTTGACTGCACTGATCTGATGCCTGTAGGAGATGCCCAATTTATTGTTTATTTACTCTTTCCCTTCCACCCCTTCTTTCCTTTTCTTTTCTTCTTTTCATATTTTTCCTACCTACTTTCTGCCCAATTTTTCTTCTTTCCTTTTACTTTCTTCTTTTCTTCCCAATTTTATTTCTTCTTTGATTTCTATTTCTTTATTGTGTTATTCTTTCTTCTCCTTCCTTTCTTTCCTTTTTCTTCCCTTTTTCTTCCTCTTATTCCTCATCTTTTCTGTCTTACTTTTTGACCTTGTTATGCTTTTCTTTCACCTGAAAGTATGAAAATTGTCTAGACTATTAACGTAGGACTTTCATTTGTAATATTTTCCAATTTATTGTTGCCCGACGCTAATTAAGATGAAGATTTGAATGGACACAAAAAGACTCATAAACAGACATAACACATTGAACGTAGATACTTGTACAGACACACATAGAAACACATAATGTTCGTACATATCCACACACACACACAGACAGATACTGGAGCAGTCGGTGGCTGAGTGGGCCATCCCACCTAGTTAATGTCAGAACAAATGATATATGTGCAAAATTACACAAGCTAACACACATTTCGTGCACCATTTGAAGACAAAGACTCGCCCCGCCAGACGTACACAGTCAATTGTGCGAAGGCGCATGATTTGCAGCTATTTTCTGCCGTTCGTTTTCTTTTTTTCCTTTGATGAATTCGTCAAGTGTGAGAGCAAACAATAGAGACAGCAGCAACGAACGGGCACACAATAGCGCTGCCATATTAACAGGCATCAAGCCGAGTGGGGGCCGATGACACTCCTGATGAGACATGGAGAGTGGGAGGAAAGTAAAGACAGGAAAAGAGAGGGAGACGCGGGGCTTCCATCCAACTGTAAAGCAAATAGCAAGAGAAGTTTCAAAGTGTCACAGGAAACAAATTAGGAATCAGTGGGGATGAAGTGAATAAAGAGAGTAAACACTCATCTGCCAGAAAAATGGAATTGAATTAAGTATGTATGGGCATGATTGACTGATTAATGTATTAAATAACTTTGACAGTGAAACACACTGGGTATAATTAGCTAATCTGGATTTGGAAAACCCGGGGGCCAGTTAGTAATGCTCCAGCGTTGGAATGCTGGTTGACGGCAGCTCCATCGAGCTCCCATGCTTGGTCTGCAGTGTGCAGACCTGGTAACTTGGACACAGGGCGAGTCAATAGGGTTCCAACTGCAAATTCCTGCTGTGGGGCCACTTAATGGCTTAATCCCGCCACGCGTGTGAATATGTTCTGACACCTTCCATATGAATATCTGATTATGTTGATACATTTGCCAAATGGTGATGATAGACCATCTATGATATCCCTTATCCCCATTTTTTATTTTATGTGCAAGTACTTGAAGCCTACACTCTATATATGTGTATAATGTAACCTGATATTTTATATATATACTCTGTAGTTGTGTTCGAATGATGGAAATGGAATGATTTTGTAGTGGTGTTTGAATTGTCTGCGGTTAATTTCATTCACTATATAGTCCACTATAAAATACCCACAATGCACTGCTGATTGGAGTGTACATACGATGTAACCTACATTTTACATTTTGCAGGAAATGTAACATGCAACATATATACAGTGTGTTTATATTTATATACATACATACATACATACACACACAACCTTTTACTATTCTCCAGAGTGCTCGCGTTGTTTCAGGGACATATTAGAAGTATTTTTGTTTCGGTTTGCTTGCATGATGCTGGGGGCGGCCGTCTGCGTCACACAAATAACCGGCGGCACGATGTTTTCAGTGTCCAAAATCTCTTGGAGTGAGTGAGTGAGTGAGTGAGTGAGTGAGTGAGTGAGTGAGTGAGTGTGTTAGTGAGTGAGTGAGTGAGTGAGTGAGTGAGTGAGTGAGTGAGTGAGCGAGTGAGCGAGTGAGTGAGTGTGTGAGCGTGTTAGTGAGTGAGTGAGTGAGTGTGTGGGGCCTGTAGCATTTGTCCGCTCCCGTCTCCCCCCCCCCCCCGTCATGTCACATGTCAGCACTGACCCTATTGGTGCTAACAACATTCACTGAAGACCCGTAACGCTACATTTTAATACAATGTCTTTATTCATAAAAACTTACATTTCTCAGAGGAGTGGGAAAAGCTTTTATCGGCGAGGCAGACAAGGTGACACAAATTCTAAACGATGACATGCTATTGTGTTTTGAAATTGAATTGAAAAGCTGTGGTGTCTTTCACCCTTCTGCACCTACACACTGAGTATACTTCTGTTTTTAGTTTATCTCTCTCCCTCCCTCCCTCCCTCCCTCCCTCTCATTCTGACTGAGTCATATTCGCTCATGAAAGCCTGGAGACAGCGTTCTGCCCCGACCCAAATCGACTCGTTTTTTGCACACAAACCCACTTGTCATGCACTTTGTTTGTGTGTGTTCTTAGCCTTGAGATGACTCCTCTTGCCACCAGTCTCTTCTCCCACCCCCCCGTCTCTTTTTCTCTCTGCTGCTTCTGAGAGGCCAAAAAGGGGGGCCAAAGGTCCTCCCCCCCGTCCTTCTGCTTCCTTCAAATGAGTTGTTGGGCTGAAGATGGGTCAAACTTCCATAGGGGGTGGAAAAAAATACATCCACCTACCTTGCCTTTTTATTTTTTCTTCTTTGAATGGCATTCTCTCTCTATACGCCTCATTTTTTGCTGTCTCTCTTTTGAAATGTTTTACGATTAAATATAGAACAGAACTTACTGGCTATGTTATTCACAGGCTTTGAGGGCTGTATTTTGTTTTTTCATAGTTAATTAAGGCAGGTGGCCTCATATGCACCCGCTCAACTCATTGTTGTGATTTCACCGGTGTCAGGGAAACTGTGGCCCTTTTTTTTTTTTTTCAAATTAGCTACGGTGTTGTTTGAAAAAGGATCCAAGCCATTTGGGGCAAATGAGCCCACTCTGATGCCCCAGTGGCGACCCAGGGGCCGTATTTTTTTTTTCAAAAAGCAGCCGTTAGGATGAGTTTGTTAGTCCCACTGAGACACGGTGGAAGTTACATAAATACAGACATACAAGACTACACATCTTCTCGGTGTCGTTCTTTCCCGTTTTGTTTGGCTCCTCATTAGCTGACGCCGTCCGAAAAGAACATCAGCAACAAAGAAGACGAAAAATAGCGTAACATGGTCAACATTCATAGGCAGCAGAAATTCAGCCAGTACAAAAAGTTCAAAATGAAATGAAAACTCGTACAACATGCTTGGAAATTATATTTCGTCAAGCTAGAGCTTAGGTTGTGTAAGTGTGTCTGTGTGTGCATGTGTGTGTTTCAGGTCTGATTCACATCTTTACGTCAGCTTAATTCATCAGTCTCTGCGATCCATTTTCTTTTCATTTGATTGCACCAGCATGTCTGGTTTGTTGTGAAACATTGTTACAAAAGGGCAGTCGGACTTGGGCAGACATTGCAGAATAAATTAATGATTAATTACAGAACGTCGAAGATAAAACCCAAGACTTAACCCTCGCTCAGAGCTCTGACTAGAACACAGTTTTTGCACGCCAAACCAGGAAGTAGATATCTGTGGATCAGCGTAATCCTTCCATTTGATTATTGTCATCATCTGGCTTCACGTCCCGGTCCTAAGGGCTTCTTCCGCCTGACAAGAGTACAATTTCTCCAGCAAACCCATTTCTGGCGTGAAAGAATATTGTTATTCTAAATAAATCAGCTTTCAAAAATCCATTTTGCATATATTTTAAATGATCTCTTGAAGCCTGTTTTGGTTAGCGAGAAGCCAAAACCTTCTTTAAGTAATAATAAGTTCCCTGAGTTATTGCTTTTGGCCCTAAATCTTTGAATTATGTCGTTATTGTGTGTAATGCAGAATCCATTTTGCAGTTTGACCCAGGTGTGTGCATTCAGGCAGTGTGAGGTATTGTGAACGAGGACAGTCTGGGGAATATCATGGCACTACTGTTGCTTTTATGTGTTTGGAGTTAATAACCAGATGAGTGGATGAGCATGGGAGGAGGGGGAGCGAGTGAGAAACAGAGCAATTTGGCATTTTGTGCTGAAAGAGAGATAGAGATGGACGGACAGATAAAGGGAGAATGAGACGAGGAGAGCCAGAGGGGTAAACAGAAAATGGTCCTTTTACTAAAACACAACCTTAAGTGCCATGACGGGTTTGTTTCTGTGTGTGTGTGTGTGTGTGTGTGTGTGTGTGTGTTTTGGCAGGGGGCGCGCTATGTCATTTATCTTAATCATACAGCATACCCACATGAGCTTCTAAAACACACACATACACACGTGCACGCACACACACACACACACACACACACACACACACACACACACACACACTTAACTTCACACATACACAGAATAAGTTTAATGTCTTCATTAACGGGCTGAATCCCACATTAGGGTCTCTGTGCACAACATGGTGTAGAAACATAAATCAAAAGACAAATAAACAGTGTGTGATGGAAAAGGAGTTGTTAAAATTGTCTTGAAAATCATGTAGAGGATTCTTACAAAGACATGAAAGCCCTTTCTGATAAAGCGGACAGACAACATTACTTTATCAGACAGTGCTTTCATTTCTTTTTAAGCTTGCAAATAAAACAGAGGCAGGACTTTCTATTCATAAGAATGCTATTTGTATAATAACTTGCATTGCACTGGTGCTGAAGAAAATTCTGCCGGATGCATTTTTACCCGTTACCTTCCGCTTTCCTTGTGTTGGCGTTCTAACCTCCGGTGGATTTCTGAGGACTATGGTTCCCTGCTCCTCAGATCTCTGCAGGGTAAATCCAGACAGCTAGCTAGACTATCTGTCCAATCTGAGTTTTCTGTTGCATGACTAAAACAACTTTTGAACGTACTTATGTTCCACCAGAACAAGTTGCTTCCTGAGACTAATTTGCAGCGGCGCTGTTGCTCTGTGTGACGTCTAGCTCCGCCCAACACGATTGTGATTGGTTTAAAGAAGTGCTCATAAAGCAGAGCATCTTTTTCTTCCATCCCAGAAACCCCGTCCGTTCAAACACAGGCATGTAGCTGTTTAATTTTCATAGAAAATATTTGCAATTCGGGCGCCTGGGTAGCTCACTTGGTAGAGCATGCGCCCATATACAGAGGCTCAGTCCTCGACACAGCGGCCGCTCTCTCCCTTTTCATGTCTAAGCTGCTGAAATAAAGGCCTAAAGTAGGAAAGACACTCCCGCCACTGTCCAACAATCTAAGCAAAAGAAAAAATGTTTTGGTAGTGGACAATCTTCAGGCAAGATGAAGGCCTAAAATGCCACACACAAAAATGTATTGAAAAGAAAAACAAAATAAATGGAATTTTAATTGAAAAGGCAATTGGTTATAAAACATCCCAGTTAGATATTGTCTTGAAACTACTTACCCAAACCGAGTCCTCTGTCACTGATTACTGCAGCACTAGTGATTCAACCTACTGCCTGAACATCATGGCTGACAAGACAAAGACAAAAGGGACACCTGTAGAAAATCTAACCGTTAAATCTGGGAACAGAGACAACACGCCGCCACCCACACGGCTTGATTGACAGTTGATCTCTGGGGAAGAGCAGGGAGCCACATCACAGCCACAAGTGTTTAGCACCAACGGTAGACACGGAGGATCTGGGAGGTTTTCCTTCTTTAAGTGCAGCTGTAAATGCTCCTCGCCTTGCAACAATGTACTCCTTCACATAAACCGCCTTACAAACTCAAAGTACAAGCAATGCCCCCCCCCACGAGAGGTCATTAATTGGACCTGGATTTCTGAAATACATTTTACATTAGCCATGTTTAAAAAAAAAAAAAATCTCCTCTGTAACCTGAAATGTCACACATAAAAAAAAAAAAAAAAAAATCCAATGGCTATTCGGGGGGGAGGCCTGGAGATAGACACATGCGGGCGGATTACAGCGTTAGATTTCCGATCACTGCTCAGATGAAAATCTCCCTGCCTGCGTTGCTCTGACGGCGCGTCCAGGGACCCACACCCATCCAATGGCAGACATCGGCTTTTGAAACTGCAAGCCAACTGCTTCCTCTCACTCAGCTGTGGCAACGCTTTGCCGTCCAAGACAATTATGTGCTCTAATGGATTCAGTTGAGACGGGGCCGACCTGAGACGGAGGACTGATTTATTTCATTCTTTCCTAAAGCAGAGCGGCCAATTATATCGCCTTAACTAGGTGTTAGCTGTTTTTAGCCGTCTACCCAGGCCCAATTAAAGAGCAGCTGCAGGTGGATTTTAATGGGAAATTGTGTGTGTGTGTGTGTGTGTGTGTGTGTATTCACAGCTCGTCTTTGTCTGTTTTTTTCCCCCTCTATGTTTACACTTTTGCATGCGTCAGCAACAGAGAGAGTTGGTTGCTTATGAGCAAAGTTGCAGAGCTGGAATCCCCCTCCACCCCCAGAAAGCGGCTTTGATTTCCGAAAAAAAAGTACTCTTGTTGTCTTTGCATTGAGGGAGGGAGGATTTTGGAGGGGAGGTGACATTGGGGCTTTTTCCACCAAAGTAACCAGTGGATTGTGTAGATTTGTAAAGTGCTGGACCAATTCCTGCGTTGACGGGATTAGAGCATCAGCCAAGTGCCCGTCAGCGCCGACGCGGCATTGTTTGAAGCCCTCCCCTCGTCCTCTACCTATTTTATTTTTCCATCTGACAATCTGTTCTTTATTGAGCTGTCAAATTCAAAATGTGTTCCTTGTCATCCCCCCCCTCTCTCCCCATCCCTGCTGTCACTCAGCAGCCCTTTTGTCACACATAAATTACACACATTAAGGGACATTTGTACAGCGTCACCCAGAGCGAAGAGGGAACAGCGAGAGAGGGGTGCAAGAAATACAGAGCGGTTGAGTATGTATCCCATGCCACCCAGAGGCTAGTGCGATCAGTAATTGCGGCAGAGTGTAGTTATAGTGGGTCAGCGGTTGAGTGGAAACCCAGGGGTCAGAAGGAGTGTGGAGGGGGGAAGGAAAAAGGAAGTGGAGTGATGGAGGGAGAAAGAGGGAGTCACTGTGAGAGCTGCAGCCAGCCTTGGATGGAAGGGCTAAGGGTGAAGCCCTCTGATATATACACCCCCCCCCTCTTTTAATAACTAAACTACCATTCTGCTGGACTGCAGGGCAAATATCCCTTTCACCCTCCTCCGCCTCCTCCGGCCTCCACCTTCCTCGGTCCGTGCTGCTTCAACCCCAGGCCTCTGAGCACTGAACAGAGCTGCAGTTCCTAACCTGGAGGTCTGGACCTACAAGATCAATCTTACTGGTTGGGAGATGATTTACAGCAAAGGAAAGCAGATTTAACCCTTGTGTTGTCTTCCCATCAAAATTGAAAATCAACACTTTTCTTGACGTGTTTTATTGTTTGTTTTTTAACTTTTTCCATTTTTGTCCCTTTTTAAACACTTCTCTGCAGGGTAAATCCAGACAGCTAGCTAGACTATCTGTCCAGTCTGCGTTTTCTCTCGCACGACTAAAACAACTTTTGAACGAGCACATGTTCTACCAAAACAAGTTCCTTCCCGAGGTTTTTTTGTAGAGGCGCCCAATTGTAATTGGTGTAAAGAAATGGCAATAAACCAGAGCACTTTCCCCCCCATCCCAGTCCAATTCAATTTTCAATTCAGTTTTATTCATAGTATCAAATCATAACAAGAGTAATCGCGATACACTTTTCAGATAGAGTAGGTCTAGACCACATTCTTTAACTCCTTTTAGGGAGAAACCTTGGACAGACCCAGGCTCTGGGTAGGCGGTGTCTGATGGGGCCGGTCGGGGTGTGATGCATAGTGGCAATAATAGTCACAATAAAGATAATGGAGCACTGACTACAAATGGTAGTCGTAGTACTTCATGTCATAGCAGAGCATTGCAGGCAAATTTTTAATAGCAACTTTTTTTTCATGAGTCCCACCCTTCTGTCGATTTTGCATGGATCTTGGATAGGGGGTATTAAAAAAGGAGTCGTTAATGGAGCGGTTCGCTCTAGTCGCGGGTGAACAAAACCAACCGAGTCCATCCCCCCTGGTAGAAATAATCAAATTATGACCTACTGAGTTCAAGAATCCAATTAATAATTTGTCTGAAAGGAAAAGAATGTCTCTGGAACAGACAGGAAACAGGCTAATGAAAGTTTTTTAAGTAGATTAGTTGCTGCTTTAGCTAGGATGACCCACCCACCTGTTATCTGGTAGCAGATGGACTTGGATGAAAAATCCCCACAGAAAATAAATAAATAAATAAATGAATAAGCCAAAGAAAGTAAAGTTGAAGTGCAGGTTGCCATCTCGAGAGCCCGGCCTGATCTCTGCCAAACTTTAAATAAAAAGGCAATATCGACCTGAAATACAAATACCCAAGACCGAACGCACCAGCTCAACACGCCGGTTCAGCTCCTCTGCAGCCCTGTTGTCTTGAGCCTTAAAGCCCGGGGTCGACCTGTTGTTGGAGGGGGTAGATGTGTCGACAGAGGCGGGGTGCCGCAGGTCTTCACTCAGTCAAAGGCCCCCTTTAGCAGCCATGAAGCATTTATGAACAGGCATCAGTTGCCCTTTTTCCCCTCTTCTTCTTCCCTCTATTTTTTTTGTCTTGCAAAAACCCATTCTTTCCCAGGTCCTCTCGGTCAGTCTCACTCTTATATCTTTACACACACACACACACACTCACATCAGCATCTGATAGATAATCTCCCCTTTCACTCTAGGGCTTGTTGTGTGTGTGTGTGTGTGCGCGTTTGTGTTTTGAGTGTCCCTCTTCAACAGCACAAGCAAGCGTATCTCGGTGTTTGGAGCCCTCAGGTAAATGTTTGTGTTCTGGGGAAAAAAAAAGAGACCCATCCTCACAAATGGATGGAAAGAGCTTATTCATACTAGTGTGCAGCACCTTCTTACTTGTTCGAGGTTGTGGTACAGGTATGTTTCTCTGTGAATAAAAAGCACACATGCTGACATGCACTTAAAATAATGTGCACGCGCTCCTATTGGCTTTCTGCTTCTTTGTGTGTGTGAGCCGCGAGTGTGCTGACTCTTAAACAGGTGGAACTAGAACCCTGCAGGAAATTTGTCTGTGTGTGTGTGTGTAAATGTGTGTGTGTACGCGCGTGTGTGAGGTCCACTCCTCTGCTCTTTGATCCTCGTCTTGACAGCCCACCACCTGGGACGATCCGTCACACGCTGCATGGCTCCCGGGCCCTGCTACGCCACGGGAATCACAATACACAGCAGCTAACGCTGCACTAACAGCCAAACTTCCCCCAGCCCATTGTGCATTGTCAGAATTGCTAATGCTAACACCGAAAGCTAACCCTCCTGTATGCAGATATGCCAAAAATGCCACCGGAATCATAATTCATTAGCAGCTAAGACACATACAGTGTTACTGGAATTGCTAATCGCACACAAGGGGATAAAGCTTGAACACAGGTGCAATTGGAATGATAATGAAATTATAATGTTGAAAAAGCTCCCTCTTGTATACACATAGTCTCATTCACTCTGCACCAAGCACACACCATAGTGAATAGTCACAGAAATCATGATGCAGGCTACACTAAAGTGCTTTATCTATAGGCAGAAAGATCTTGACATAGTTCCATGTACATTTAGTCGAACCATTTTTCTTAAAGTTCCCATGACATGGTGCTCTTTGGAAGCTTTTATTTAGACCTTATAGTGGTCCCCTAATACTGTATCTGAAGTCTCTTTATATAGACCTTAGTGGTCCCCTAATACTGTATCTGAAGTCTCTTTTATATAGACCTTATAGTGGTCCCCTAATACTGTATCTGAAGTCTCTTTTATATAGACCTTAGTGGTCCCCTAATACTGTATCTGAAGTCTCTTTTATATAGACCTTATAGTGGTCCCCTAATACTGTATCTGAAGTCTCTTTTATATAGACCTTATAGTGGTCCCCTAATACTGTATCTGAAGTCGCTTTTATATAGACCTTATAGTGGTCCCCTAATACTGTATCTGAAGTCTCTTTATATAGACCTTAGTGGTCCCCTAATACTGTATCTGAAGTCTCTTTATATAGACCTTAGTGGTCCCCCTAATACTGTATCTGAAGTCTCTTTTATATAGACCTTAGTGGTCCCCTAATACTGTATCTGAAGTCTCTTTTATATAGACCTTAGTGGTCCCCTAATACTGTATCTGAAGTCTCTTTATATAGACCTTAGTGGTCCCCTAATACTGTATCTGAAGTCTCTTTCTCAAAATTTAGCCTGGTAGCAGGTCACTACAGTCCATCCCTCAATGAGCTTTCCTTAGTATGAGCCATTTCTGAGTCTGTAGCTTTTAAGGAGGAGAGGGGGGGCAAGGTGGAGGCTGGGGGTGTGTCCTTGACCAACTGCCACTTTGCTCGTTTGAAAGCCATGTGTCTCTCTCTCTCATTGGCGGGCCAAAATCTCTGGGCGAGCAAAGTAGAGAAAAGAGAGGTAACTTTGCCCCTTATGACATCACATTCACCATCACAATGTGGAAGTGTGTGAATGTGATCAGTGAGTGGCTGCCTCTCAGTGAACGTTCCCTGAATAAATAAAGGTTGAATTAAAAATTAAAACTAAGTACTTTACACGAGTACACATATGAGGTACTCATACTTTCCTTGAGTCTTTTCTTTTCATGCCACTTTCTACTTCTACTCTGCTACATTTCAGAGAGAAATATTGTACTTTTTACTCCTCTACATTAATCTGACAGCTTTAGTTAGTACAGCGGTTACTTTACAAACTCAGATTTTTGCACACAAAATACATTTAGTTTATGAAAGTCCAGCTGAAATGATGAGCCGATTCAAGACTTTGTTGAAGACAGAACTGTTTGACAGATCGTTTCCAGTTTCTAAAATGTGAGGATTTTCCTGCATTGAATACTTTCACTTCTAATACTTTGAGTACATTTTCCTGACGATACTTACATGCTTTTATTTAGAAACGTGTCCAATGCAGTACTTTTACTTGTAACAGTCTTTTTTACAGTGTGGTGTTAGTACTTTTACTTAAGTACAGGATGTGAATACTTCTTCCACCACTGCGTGTATCGATCCACATACCGTCTATATCTGCCCCGTATGAGGTGGCAGGTAGGAAGTTGTATTTGTCAGTGAGTTGTTAGATGCTGCTTTATTCATAGTATCAAATCATAACAACAGTTACCTCGAGACACTTTATGCTGATTCAGCCACAGGAAGCCGTGTGAAATATGTTTCATTGTATTTTGTTTATTTGCCACACAATACATTGATTCAAAGTGGCCTAAGCAGCTGTGTGTGTGTGTGTGTGTGTGTGTGTGTGTGTGTGTGTGTGTGTGTGTGTGTGTGTGTGTGTGTGTGTGTGTGTGTGTGTGTGTGTGTGTGTGTGTGTGTGTGTGTGTGTGTGTGTGTGTGTGTGTTGTGTGTGTGTGGGAGGAGGGAGCACCTATTAGTTGGTGGAGGCGTCACATAACTTCATAGCTCCCGGCATATTTCAGCTCAGTGTCAACGTGAGCAGAAGCCTAATTCTCAAAATGACTTCAAATATAAAAGTAAGGACTTCTGATTATAAGGATTTTGACTTTATTTGGCTTTTCCATTTTTTTTTTTTATCCCAGTTTGAATTGGTAATATTTTTAATTTTACCCCTTTTACACTATCACCTCAACAGGACAATACGTCCTTTTATATGTCTTATTTAATAACTATAATGGAGTACCTCTACATATTGGTGTTATTTTTACTTAAAGCGTAACTCTCGCCAAAATGCAACCTAGGGTCTTTTTGTGAATGTACCCGAGTCACACATTCGTTTAAAAGCATATTTAGGATGGATGCGCCACTCTTAAGATTTACAGTATTTTCCTTGTGGCCTTAGAATGGGAGAGCTAGGGGCATTTCTATGATCGCCCCAAAATCACTTTTTTTAAAACACTCCAAACACTGAAAACACTGAAACTTTGCTCTAAGTATCACCAGGGGCTCTACACATGAAGTCAAGCATTGAGAACTTTTGTGTACACAAACTCTTTTTGACTGACAAGATGGCAGCAACTGGAAAAACCAACAGCTAAAGTGAGTCTTTTTAGTAAACTCTGTGAACACAAACAATGTTCTCAATGCTGAGTTCATGTGTAGAGCCCCTGGTGATACTTCGAGCAAAGTTTCAGTGTTTGTAGCGTTTCAAAAATAATGATTTTGATGTGATCATATGTATGCCATTAGCTCTCCCATTCAAGAGACCTTTTGACCCAGAACGAGACTACGGTCATTCTTAAAAGTCGCGCTTCCGCCCTAAATATGCTTTTAAACAAAAGTTTGAATCGGATACGTTTACAAAAAGACCCTAGGTTGCATTTTGGCGAGAGTTATGCTTTAAGGATATCGGTACGTTTCCCTCAACCTTATCCTTAGTGCACATGTGTCAAACTCAGGGCCCGCAATAATTTAGGTTCACAATAAATTTTGGCTCACTTAGTTGCGTGCCAAACCAAAAAGACGGGAAACTGTTTGCACTAATTCACATAGGAATGTTGGCATAGCCATAGTAAAGCATTGCGCAGACTTTATGAGAAGCGTGACGAATTTGCCAGGTCATGACCAGCAAGCAAGGATTTCAGATGGGGGGGGGGGTTCTTTTTCAATTTTTATTACTAGTTTGAATTGCTTGCACTTTTTAATGTGAATAACTATGATGGAGTACTTTTCCATATTGGTGTCACTATTTTTGGATATCAGTACTTCTTCCTCTACTTTATTCTTAGTGAGTCCAGTTTTTATCATGATGATGGAGAGCAAAGATGAAGCAGAACTGCCAGAGGACTTCAGGATGTGCAAGCCGCCCCTTTACCACCACTTTTAGTTCAGTGTGTAAATCATATCAGTTTGGTGACCCTACGTCAACATTTTCACCCAGTGATATTCTGTCAGTCGTGACTAAAATCCCTTCTTATCTCCATGCCTTTAACTACTAGAGGCTGGTGTGAAACCCTCGGTGGTAAATTAATACTGATAGTATAAGTGGGGGGGAGGCTTAGGGTTTAGTGCAGTGACACCCTGAGCTGCCTTTCACGCTGGGGGTTGTTGAAGACAACACTAAGCTGGGAGTTATCCCGGGGTAATACACAGCCTCTGCAGCATCCGAATCGCAACACCAATCACGTCGCTGACGCTAGGCTAAGGGCCAACTATTCAACAGCCGTGGCACCCGGAGGACACCGCAGGAATTCAGATCCATTACGCTCCCAGCCCCATCAAAGGGACTCTGGGAATCGGATGCCAAATCTGCTCCAGATGCTCACTGTTGGATTTCACTAAGATGCACTGCAGGACAAGTGTCATCAGGGCCCGATGTCTGCAGTAGGGGCGACAAAACCCCCACCAGTCCGCCTCACTCACACTGAGTTGATTCATGCCATAAACACAATGGAGAGGACAACAAAGCAGGTGTAAACAATGGTGCACCCAGGCTCATTTCTGGACAAATAAATACACACCGAAATGAACAGATGAGCAAAGCTGTGGGCAGAATGTCCAATCATATGCATCTGCAGCGACTGGAGGGAAGACGTGGAAGCTAAAACCAGCACAGAGCGGTGGATCACCTGTAGATTAACCTTGTTGACCAAATGCAAGAAAAGACTCAAACACTAAGATAAGATTAAGCCGGTGGTTGCTCTTGATTTGCAGGATTTTCCTTCAACCTGTAAGCTGTCAGTATGTTTATTTATTTTCATACCACTGCATTACAGTGGGCTGTTAGTCATTTTAGGGCCCTACCTTGCACCCGGCGCAAAACCCGACACAAGTCTCTTTGCTATTTTAAGACCGACGCAGTTGTCAATCTCCCGTCCAGCGCCCACCTCGTTTAAATAGCAAATGCCTCTGCGTCCATCTTTGCGCCCATGGGCGTGCTGGTCTTACAGGGAGGTGTGTTCAGGTGAATTCTTGGCATATTGTTATTTAAAGGAACCAAAAAGTGATCGCGCCATTGACCAACAGAAACCTGGTCTTAAGTCAATAGCGCGGCCAATTTTTTGGGACGTCTGGTCACCGTAGTGAAGCGGTGTGCTGGTTTTTTGTTGTTGTTCTGGTCTCTGCTATCATTAACGTAAACGGGAAAGAGCAATAACTACAGATGCCAACACGTCTAATTCCATAGGGAATGAAACAGAGCTCTTCGAGATTGTGACTTTAATGACCACATTTAACAAATCTTTTTTTCATAAATGTTACAGTAGTTTACATTATCCAACATATATTGGTAGCACGCTATTTTTAACTTTTATATAATGCTTTTGGCATAAGAAAGTCTCTTAGTTCTTACATCTTCAGAAATGTTTGTGTTCTCATTTGTTGGCAGGAGGACAACTTTCGGGAGCAAACCAGCAAAGATGGATACCGTGCTTAAGCTCCTGCCATAAATTACAACACAGCTTTTCATTGTTCCTCCTGATGATGCGTCGTTCTTCTAGTGGACTAATTCACCGTTGCACCCTCCATATTCTTAATGGTTGTCTCAAGGAGTGATTATCCATTTTTCCTCTTCAGTCTTGTTTTTAAGTTCCTCTGTGGCTGTTAGAAAAATGTCACGATGAAGACATAAATACAGACAAAAGTCCATAGTGTGACTTTTTCAATGTCTCCAACAGCTGCTTTTAATTTGAGGCAAACAGACGAGTCACACCTTTGTGTCTGGCCTAAATATCCCCCTGCTGTTTTTTTTTTCTTGACTGTGCAAATCAGGCAAAAAAAACAACCTCTTCTCTTCTTCCTCTCGTTTGTGTGTGGTGTGCACATGCATTTGAGTGCACACACAGTTCTGTATGTGAGTGAGCGAGTCAGCAACTTAGTGAGCTTTAGCTTGGTAATTTGCTTGTTTGATTTAGTGAGAGACTTAAAACCCCTCGTGGGTGTGAACTAGTGAGTGAAAGAGTAAGCAATAAACCAATGAGTAAATACTTTCTGTAGTGAAGCAACTGTTCACAGATTACTCGAGGATTAATGAGTAGGCTAACCCCTCTCTCCGCCACCTCGGTGTCTTTGTAGTGTCCGTGTGTGTGCGTCACTGCACGCGCACTTCCCCAAGGCTCAAGTCATCTGCACCGACAAAAAGAGCTTTCTCCCTCTCCGCTAGGATGTGTCGTCCTTAACATTCACTCAGCGTCTGCCAATGTCGACAGGTGATGCCAAGCCGCTGAATAGAGAAAATGCTCTTTGTTGCTCCTTGTGCTCATCCCCTCTCTGTCTCTCTCTTCTCTCTTCTTTCTCCCTCTCTCCCCAGGCTGCTGTTTTGTCACGTTTTACACAAGGAAAGCTGCCCTCGAAGCCCAGAATGCACTGCATAACATAAAGACCTTAACAGGGGTGAGTGTGTGTCCTGGTTTCTCCTCTGCCTACTTTTCTCCTCTAACTGTACACTTACAGCAGCACCCTGAGGCGGCCCTGCCTTGACCTGTGTGTGTGTGTGTGTGTGTGTGTGTGTGTGTGTGTGTGTGTGTGTGTGTGTGTGTGTGTGTGTGTGTGTGTGTGTGTGTGTGTGTGTGTGTGTGTGTGTGTGTGTGTGCGTTTGCGTGCGCTTATTCAAAGGTCCCATACTTGTATTTTGGGTTTCTACTAGAACATGTGTACATGCTTTAATGTTCATGAAACGCATTGTTTTTCTCATATTGTCTGTCTAAATATACGTGTATTCACCCTCCCTCCAAGACACCCTGTTTTAGCCCCTGTCTCTTTAAGTTGTTGTGCCCCCCCCGGTTAAAGTCCAGTCTACTCTGATTTGTCAGCGTTTCCGGATCTTCCGCATCTGAGCTTAAGGAGTCTCTGCACCGTCATTGCAGCAGGGGAATGACTGTAACGGATATATCCAATTTAATATTGTGGTGTTTTAATTATAGTAAAAAATCCATATTCAATCATCAAGACATTGCTCTACAGCACCACTGGAGGTTAAAAGCAGGTGTTGCATGTAGTTTCTACATATATGGAAAGCCTTGCACGAGCCTGACTATAAAGGCGCGTGTTATTGCTGTGGTTTTGCCTTTTCTTTCACGCTGTCTGCTCCGTTCTCCACTATTGTTCCCTCCCCCGGCCCAGGAGAGCGATAGAGGAAGTGGGCCGGAGCTTGCTCGCGTTCTTGCTCTTTTAGCCCTGTGTGGATATTTAGAGGCCCCCAGATCCCTTCTGCCGGGGCTATTGGCTGCCTCCCCGCCTTTCCTCTTGGCTGCGCCGGCTAACTGGAATCTCATCAGTTGAGCGCCTGCACTCGCCTGCTTCTGTCAGTTGGATAAGCAGATAGCCCTCCTGGGCAGGACAGAGTGGATTCTGCAAATCCCGCAAGAGCCATTCGCAAGGATTTGTGCTCGGCTTCCCGAATTCAGAGTCAAGCTTGTTGTTTTGCACGGACTCACCGTGTTAATTGCTCGTGGAATAAGTATGTTCAATTTGGTCTGTTTTCCTGTGCCGTGAGAGTTAGTCACTCATCCCTTGTTGGAGGTGTGAAACAGCCCTGGGGAGGACACATACTGCAGCAGTTTGAGGATTATAGGAACATGAAATCGCCTTCTTCTACACCATAACACCCTCCCTCACTCTGTTCCGTCTGGTCATCCCTCTGCCTCGCCAGCTTCTCTCTCCTGCGGCGTCTCTATCTGGTTCTTATGTTTGGGGCTTTTTGAAGTCATATACTAGCACATTTGGATTGGAGGTGCTTGCAAGGGCGTTAGTTTAGTTTCAGAATGGGAGGGGGACAGAATAAAGTCAAGGGTTCTTCAACCTTCAACTAAGTTAATTAAATTGAATGAATTAAATTTATAATTCCTAATTTATCATCCCCCCCCCTTAGTAGTATCTTCATCTTCGTATCCCATCCAATCAGAAGGTAATGTCAGCCTGTTTGTAGTCTGAAAGGCAAGGCCCAAGGTTGTTGCTGTAACCCAAGAATGTCATTTTAAAAAGATGAAACCACAAAGTAAGAAACCGCAGGCCCTATCTGTGAGATTAAAGCCACGTTTCCACCAAACGCTTTCGGTACAGTACCCTTAGAGCCTAAGACACGCGCCTAAACCCTGGATCTGGTTTTTCCGAGAGCACTACAGTTCACTTTAGGTCAATCTGACCCAAATACGGGAAGAAAACAGTGCATCTACTAGCCTGTAATTTCAACGTTGCACACAATTCACTGACTTACATGTGGTTTAAAGTTTAATAACTTCCTATATCCATAGCCTATTATGACCATACGTTGCTCGTCGTCTGTGTAACAACACATCGTCTCTCCTACAGCTGCTGTCTTGTCAGCTGCTCATGTTGTTCGCCTTCTTCTAAAATATGAGAAACACCAAGACGTTTGGGGTTGCTCCGTTATTTCTGAGACCAGGAAGTGTCGGCGAAGAAAACAGTAGTCACCCTTTATTGTATGTGTGTGTGTTACGGACACAACAAACACAACTTAAATTCGACCATCAACATATTAAAGAACACCAAACCCTATAGTAAATAGTGACTATACTAACAACGAAACAAAGCTGTGAAAACTAGACTACCAGGCCTCCATTTTGAAAGTTATTAAAGGTTGTCCATTGAAGACCCAGACGATATTGATCAACAATATCTACGTAATTAAACTTTAAATCCCATTCATCATGTCAGAGCTGGACAACACTGACTGGCTGACATCCCATTTTTAATAATAGTCCAGTATTGACGGACGACGGATATGGTTTAAACCTAATACACAGGCACATGAGAAAGAGCAATATATACAGTACACTCTCAGACACACACACTTGCAAAACACTGAATCAATAGTGACATAATGACGGATCATTAAGTGGTTTGCGGAGGGTTTGTTTATAATCTTTTAACAGGGTTTTAAAACCACCTCAGCTTAAAATATAAAAAAGGCAGTGGACGAAGTCAGCTAGAGACGACAGAGAAAAAAATAGATGATGAGGTGACGGTGAATTAATTGCTGAATGAGGCGAGTCGAGACAGAAGGAAGAACTGAGCGAGAGAGGGAGAAATTCAGCAGTGAGTTTAAGAGAAGTGATGGGCAGATGGACAGGGGAAAAAAAAGTAGGTGGAGTAGAGCACTCCAGCACGCTCGAGGGCAAAGCAATAAACAGGCCGCCGTTAAAAACCAATACCTGCTTATTAACTTCCCCACTCTCATGGCTTGTAAAAAGGCCAGCAAAACAATGTTGATATTGGCACTCTTCCCCCTCCCTCGCTCTCTATCTCTCCTTCCAAAAACCCAAGGCCCTAACAGGGGGAGATGCGATCAGAGTGGAAAGCTGGACGGGCGCCCAATTGGATAAAAAGGGCACCGGTATTGGCAGCACAAGCCGGCAGCCATGATGGTTTAACGCAAGGACAGTTGAACGGCTGCCTCTTTTTTTTAAGAGGACATTAAATGAAAGGGGGCAGTTGTTAATGTGATAAATCTCTCCCTGTACAACCCGTTCTCACTCCAAACCTGGGAAATACTGGCACTTGCAGTGGCTCACAGCAAAAATCACCCTTTAGCGTCTGTATGGAGCCCATCGGGCATAGCAGAAGCTTGACCGTGGCGCTGTGAGACGATGTAGTATTAAAGGTCCCATGACATGGTGCTCTTTGGATGCTTTTATATAGACCTTAGTGGTCCCCTAATACTGTATCTGAAGTCTCTTTTATATAGACCCCCTAATTGTATCTGGTCCCTTTAATACTGTGGTCCCCCCCTATCTGAAGTCTCTTTTATATAGACCTTAGTGGTCCCCTAATACTGTATCTGAAGTCTCTTTTATATAGACCTTGGTCCCCTAATACTGTATCTGGTCCCTTTTTATATAGACCTTAGTGGTCCCCTACTGTATCTGAAGTCTCTTTTATATAGACCTTAGTGGTCCCCTAATACTGTATCTGAAGTCTCTTTATATAGAACTTAGTGGTCCCCTAATACTGTATCTGAAGTCTCTTTATATAGACCTTAGTGGTCCCCTAATACTGTATCTGAAGTCTCTTTTATATAGACCTTAGTGGTACTGTATCTGAAGTCTCTTTTATATAGACCTTAGTGGTCCCCTAATACTGTATCTGAAGTCTCTTTTTAGTGGTCCCCTATATAGACCTTAGTGGTCCCCTAATACTGTATCTGAAGTCTCTTTTATATATAGACCTTAGTGGTCCCTAATCCCCTGAAGTCTCTTTAATACTGTATCTGTATCTGAAGTCTCTTTTATATAGACCTTAGTGGTACTGTATCTGAAGTCTCTTTTATATAGACCTTAGTGGTCCCCTAATACTGTATCTGAAGTCTCTTTTATATAGACCTTAGTGGTCCCCTAATACTGTATCTGAAGTCTCTTTTATATAGACCTTAGTTGTCCCCTAATACTGTATCTGAAGTCTCTTTTATATAGACATTAGTGGTCCCCTAATGCCATATCTGAAGTCTCTTTCCCAAAATTCAGCCTTGGTGCAGAATTCCAGCCACTAGAGCCAGTCCCACAATGAGCTTTCCTTAGTATGTGCCATTTCTGAGTCTGTAGCTTTTGAGGAGGTAGGGGGGGGGCAAGGTGCAGGCTACTTTGCTCGTTTTAAATCTATGATGTCTCGCTACCATGGGCGGGCCAAATACTCTGGGAGGGCAAAGCAGAGAAAGAGGAGGTAACCTTGCCCCTTATGACCTCATAAGGAGCAAGATTCCAGATTGGCCCATCTAAGCTTTGATTTTCTCAGAGCAGGATACCCAGGGCTCGGTTTACACCTATCACCATTTCTAGCCACTGGTGGACCATAGGCAGGCTGAGGGAACGCATATTAATGTTGAAAAACCTCATAAAGTGAAATTTTCATGACTTGGGACTTTTAAGAGCCACAATGGTAGGGAGTAGTATGAAAAAATATGCATGAATAGGCTGGTTGGGGTAGGACTTTCACCCAAGAGACCGGGGTCCGTGTCCCGTTGTGGTCCCTGAAATGTACATTTTGTAACCCCACCCGCCATCTTTTCCCAAACCTAACCCTTTGTTATGCTGCATGTCAGTGAAACAAACGCCCCAATGCAGTGTCGAAGAGCGACGCCAAGAGACCCGAACCAGAGTGTCGAAAAGTGACGGAAAGAGTCCCGGCCAAGCGCTGTCTGGATATGACTTTTGGCGTCAATAACAAACGGCTAAGACACCTGACCAAGCGTTGCTTTTTCGGACGTGGTGGGAGTGAGAACGCGCTGCCCTGTACTGCGCTCAGAAAGGCGAGGGCGCCGATGACGAGAGTGAAATATTAAGTGTCAGGCTTAGCAAACAGTTTCTTCTCTGCCAGAATCGGGAGTCTCTCCACATCACTTTCCATCACTCTTCAAGTATCTCTGCCGAAGCTTTGTCAGCAATGTGACAGCGCACATTTACCAAATGTATGCATATGTGATGTAATGCATGCAAAAAGTGTATATTGGTATCATTTCCACGTATGTCTGTCATACTTCAGAGATGAAGCAATGTTTACACAGTATATACAGGTCAGAACAGGAACTGGGTGTCACATTGCTTAGGCTTAGGTTTTCTTTAAACAAAAAAAAGGCCTGGGTTTTCTTTACAAGGTGTTGATTGGTTCCGTCACATACTCAAGTTGTTGTGTCCCCTGCTGTAAGAAGACACTTATCACTGCAGTCTCTGGGAAACGATGTCATCTTGGGAAAAAGCTTTTGGTTTACAGAAGAATCTAGGGAAAGTGGCTCCAGTGAACAAGCCGCCATTACCTGCTGTGGCAATGCCACTGTCTGGTACGAAAGAGGAATTTGTTATTGAACTGTATTTGCAAAGAAACATTGTGTTGTTTTTAGACTTTTAAATTTTTTTTACGGACTGTCCAACCAAGACGGGACGAGCTTTAGAGGCGGTTTGTGTGACCTTTGGACAGAGCTAGGCAAGCGGTCCCGAAGCTCAGCTATCTGACTGCTGGAGGTAGCGTCGTATTTATGGTACAGACATTAGAGTATCTAATATCTTATCTTTTAATCAATCTCTCCGCAAGAGAACATAGAAGCGTATTTCCAACATGACATACTTGTCCTTTAAAATGCTGCTGAAACAACGGTGTTGTGTAATCCACATATCTAAATCAACTCATCATCAAAAATGTGCACTACTTCTGCACTACTGCACTTCTTAAGTGTCTTGCCCAGGGACACATTGTTTGATGTATTGCTGTGGGAATCAAACCCAGAACTCCAACACCAAAGGCACGTTTCATATCCACTGCGCCATCACCCCCCCACCCCTACCCACACATGCCACCCATCTATCGGAGAAAAACATCCCCTGTACCCCTGGAGCGTTTGAAACCATAAGACCAAACCCCCGCTGCACGGACTGATCCACACACACGCGCACACACTTATGTGAACACAAGCATATGCCCCAGCACAGTCAGAGTTTATTACATTACATTTATTCTCTTTCTCCACTTTTTTTTTTTTTTGTTGGATTTCCCCGTCCTGTCCTTGGAGACCCACCCACCCTCCTCGCTAACACAACACACACGCAGAGACAGAAACACACACACACACACACACACACACACACAAACAATAACACGCGGCGAGTTAAAGCCTGTCAGCCAGCCTGTCAGACAAGGTTGTTTGAGATTTTCCACTAAATTGAACTCTTTCATTAGTGGCTGACAGATGTCTAAATGCCCGGTGTCCCCCCCCACACACACACACACACACACACACTAACCCGACCCGGGCCGCTGTTCTCCATCTGAAGCTAGGTGGAGAGATGGAAGGATGAAGGGAGGGGTGGGAGCTAATCTAGGACGTGTCCTCTGGAGTGCCCTCCAGCTTGGAGAAGTTCAGTCCTTTATCCTCGTTTTTCTTTCTCTACTCACTATCTCTACCTTTTGCCCTCTTTACATCCCTACCCTCTCTCTCTCTCTCTCTCTCTCTCTCTCTCTCTCTCTCTCTCTCTCCTTTCTTTCCATCATTCTCCCTCTCTATCTCTCTTTGTGAAAACAGATGAAAAGCCCTTTGATTCACAGTTCCTCTCAAGGATTTTTTCCTTCTGACTGTAAGGCTGTGGGGAGGGGTTGAGACAGAGGGAAGGTGATCATGGTATTGGGGGTGGGGGGGTTCAGACGCGATCAGTGGAGCCCCGTCCTCCATGTGGGCGGATCAGAGCGTTTGCCGAGCGCCAGGCTTGATAAGAAGCGTGGGGCTCATTAAAAGCTACTGTTGCACTGAGACCACACACACACACACACACACACACACACACAGGTCCCCACCTCCCTTACCTTTCTGCCGGCAAGATAATTAGTGACGCTCCTCTGCCAGAATACAGGCGCAAGGTTGTGTGTGCTCATGCAACCAAAGGCACATCAAAGGCTCCATCAAAGCGAGTGTGATCTCGAGCAAGGTTAAGGTTTAAAAGGAGTAATTTATAATCCAAAGACTATAAGTCATTTAATCTGCCATTTATTATTTCAAGTCAGTGGACACAGCCGTGGATAGAAGTGCGGACTGTAAGTGATAATGTGAATTATCATTTTCAATGATGTCAGAAATCGTTTTCGTTCATGCAAAAGCCTCGGCGGTCTTTTGAAGAGAACTTGTGTGCATGCTTGAGAAATAATGGACTGTGAGGCGGTCGCACTGCAAGCTGTAGGGTGTACAGAGGCTGATATATTTGACTGACGACATTCATATTTGAAAGTAACACCGTATCTGATCACCGGTTTTCTGTTCACATTACACTGATATGTTAGTTATAAAAGTATAAGTTAGCATCTTTAGAAGTTAATTTTGGAGGGTTCCACTTTTCAATTAAGCTTTGACTTCGCTGTTCATACAGAAACTTGATAACTTGTGTCCTGAGATGCACCTGAGAATGACCATAGACTGTTAATATTAATGGACAGCGCATTAGTTTGTGGAGATCTGATATGAGTCGTTGAGTTTGCAGTTACGGGTGCAGCCATCCTGGTTGCGGATGGGACGACTTTAGATGGGAGGGAGGAGTGAAAGAGGAGCCCTTACACTCTATGTTAAGTTACATACTTTTGGGTGTCCGGATAGCTCAGTTGGTAGAGTGGGCACCCATAGAGGTTTACTCCTCAACGCAGTGGCTCTGGGTTCGACTCCAACCTGTGTCATTCCCCCCTTTCATTTCTTCAGCTGTCAATAAAGCAATAAAGGCCTAAAAATGCCCAAAAATAAAAATGGAAGTTACACACTTTCAATGTCAATCACATCATAGCCACGCCCTAAAACACCCCCTGCTTTATTGTCAATTTTAAAATCACAGAGACCATAATTTAAAAAAAAAATGAACATCATTCTGTGTTGCACTAGACTTAAAACTAGCAATTGAGACCATAAATGAATTATGAAATTGTTTACTGGGTCACTTTCTCATAGACTTCTACAGAAACCGACCTCCTTTTACAACCAAACCTGAACTGTGACCTGCGTTGAGTGGCTCAGAAAAAGAGATCCTGTCTTTTTACAAGTTCTTTGTCTGTGCAGGAAAGCGAGATCAGGACGCTCTTAGCACTACCTGAGACGTGTGAGTGCAATCGGATCCAAACGGCATTTATCAACTCTGCAATCATTTTGGAATATAATCCAAACAAATCCATCATAGTAACGGTACAGGCAGAGCATATGAAAACTGTTTTTGAAAAAAAAAGGCAGCATCAGCCTCGTTTATCAGCTAACTGATACCTGGGCGTACTCTCGAGTGTGCACAAGGGTGTGTTTTCAACTTGAGTACTTGACAGTAGTGCAGCGAGGGGAGGAATGCTTCATGTCCGCGACCTGTCAGTTGATGTGTGGTGTTTGTTCAGACGTGAGCCTATTACACATATCGCCGCTCCATCACAATAACTCTCCACGCAGCACTTAGAAGGCAGACGGGCCCGCCTGGCAGAAAAAATACAGGGATGAGGTAAATCCTCCTGACTGGTAGACCAGCTGATTGACTCTGCACCCCCTTTTTAAATTTTCTCGTGAAACCTTACCGCCCAAAATCACCCGAGGACCTGGGAAGTGGGTGGGTGGTGCTTAGCCTGAAACGGCGGAAATACGGCAGTGTAGGGTTATTAACTTTATCATGTACCGAGCCGTGTGTCATCAAACATTCATGTGTTATAGCCTGAAGGATATTATGCAACAAGCTGAAAGGTTAGACCCCGGACAAGTGGACGGCTGTTTTAAATGTGTGGTTGTGTTTCATCTTTAAATCCTGCTTGCCTCCCCACTGATCATTTAAGTCCGGAAAAACATCAGCTCATCCATTGCAAACTCCAGACAGACACACACACACACACACATGCACGCATGTACACACAACCATTCCCACAGCAGTGTCATTACAGAGGCTCATTATCAAAATCAATTCAATTAAAGGCTGTAATTGCTGTAGTGGAACCCAAATGCTATCGCAAACAGGGAAGGAAGGAAGGCAAACCTCATCGATGCACCAACCGTCAGTGTGTGTGTATGTGTGTGTGTGTGTGCTCTTATTTAACGAAAGAAATATTAATCGCTTGTTTCAAATTAACTTCCCTAACCCCTCTGTTCTCTCCGAGTTGGCAGCGTTTAGGCATATTGATTCGGCGGAGGGAGGAGGGGAGGGAAAAGAAACGGGGGGGATGGCGGCTTTAAATGCAGGCTAACTATGTTAAACACTTAGGGTAGTTAGTGTGGAGACACGACGCAGCATAGCTAATGCCAGATCCCTCAGTCATTCTGCTCACACGCTCGCTGGGTTAATTGTTTACCGAGCCAAATGAAGTGGGGATAATGTAGGCTAACGGTGCGCTAAGCGCTGCCAAGGCGAGGGATATTGTAAAGGACAATTTGATTTATAGTTGTTTGTTTGCCGAGTGAAGAGAGAGGAGCAAAGTCACACTTTATCTTTATCAAGGTGTTTGTCAAAGTGATGTGTTGAAGAAGAGGGTGTGTTTGTCATGTGTCATGTGTGTGTGTGTGTGTGTGTGTGTACAGTTTCACTGTTGTGAACCCACCTGAAGTTTACTTTTTAGTTGTATCTGTTTGATGCACATTCAAGACTACGCATCATAGGAAACCAGGAGTTTCACTGATGTTTCAGAAGCATGCAATGATAAGAAGCAAGCTCTTGTATAATATATATATATATATATATATATATATATATATATATATATATATATATATATATATATATACACACACACACACCTTTTAGGTCTCTGATATCACTATCTTTATAGGAAGTTTTTTGAAAAGATAGAAAGTATGTTGCCTTCTGTTCCATAATCCATAACACAAATACACCACCGACCAAAACTTGTCTCCAAAAGTGTGGAGAACACACTGTAAAATCATGCAGGGTGTTCTCCTTCACTGTGCTGAAGTAATATACTACTCACTTCATATATAACCCGCGTTACAGTGAGCCAGGACGGGCAGAGCTGCCTCAAGGAGGAAGTCAGGCGACGTAGTAACAGTATAAAGAGCGACAAGATCCACGTACAGGGAGGGATCGGTCCAACAATCACTAGTTTAGATCAGCAGAAGTACATTTCCAGGATAAAGCCTGACATCCTGCGCGTGGCTTTTCCCCCTTCCGCTCTTTCTGTGTGTGTTGCCTTCACTACAGGAACCAGACAGAACCTCCGAGCTAGCAAGCTACACACTAAAAATGGCAAGTTTTGAGGAATATTTGGATCATGCATCAAGGCAGGCCTGATTGGTTCTTTCAGGGAATGATTAAGATTTACAAAGAATATCTTTGCGCCATTTACTCTCTAACTGGGATGTTTTAGGACTGATTGGCGGTGATTGCTGTGGACAAAGTACACATAGTAATACACTAGTAAAAGCCAATGGCATTTATGTATCCAGCTATATTATAGGTCCCATGACATGCTGCTTTTTGTATGCTTTCATAGAAACCGTAATGGTCCTCTAATTCTGTCTCTGAAGTCTCTTTCTCGAAAATCAGCCTTGGGGCAGAATTCCAGCCACTAGAGCCAGTCCCACAATGAGCTTTCCTTAGGACGTGCCATTTCTGTGTCTGTAGCTTTACATGCTATTGAGGAGGAGAGGGGGTTGGGGATGTAATGTCTCTCTCTTTCTTATGGGTTGGCCAAATTATCTGAGTGGGCAAAGCAGAGAAAGGGGAGGCAACCTTTCCCCTTATGACCTCATAAGGGCAATATTCCAGATCGGCCCATCTGAGCTTTCATTTTCTCAAAGGCAGAGCAGGATACCCAGGGCTTGGTTTACACCTATCACCATTTCTAACCACTGGGGGACCATAGGCAGGCTGGGGGAACACATATTAATGTTAGAAAAACTCATAAAGTGACATTTTCATGCCATGTGACTTTTAACTAGCTTATGTTACCGTATCATGTGAACTTAAACCAAAACAAGTTCCTCCCTGAGTCTATTTTGCAGAGCCACCGTCGCTGTGTCAAGAGCTTAGCACCGCCCAAGAACATTTGTGATTGGTTTACAGAAATGCAAACAACCCAGAGTGTTTTGTTTTTATGTATGTCATTTCCTCCTGTCCCACAATGTATGTGTTGTGTAGCCAGGCAATGCGAGACTCAACACAGACCGCCATTTGTGACCCTTGTGAAGTCTGTTTACTTACTTAACTCACATACTTAACTAACTACTGTAAGTTACATAACATACTTATTTTAACCCAAACTACGATCTTTTCTGAAACCTTAGTACTTTTTTTTGTTTCCTAAACAGGTTCTGCACTGCAGGGTCTGTGCAGGCGCACTGGTCGCTCGTGTTGCCTAACATTCCTTGGATGACACACAAGGATTTGTTCATAACTTTTCATAGATATGATAAACCGTCGTATGAAAAAACTTGAATCATGACACAAACGGATGTGGTTTGACACGTGCATCTCATCAAAGTTTTCATCATTTTGAGTGACGTTCTGTACAGTTTAGGTAATCTTATCTTACATTAATCAGTAAAAACCTGTTTGAAAGGGAAATGTTTCTTTGACGTGGCTCTCTAGCAGAAAATAAAACACCCAATGCACATACAGTAAAAATAATAATACTAATAAAATAAGGTAATTATGGCCGCAAATCAAGTAGCAAAGGCCAAATTATGGGTAAATACCATACCCACTGTTAATAGGCCCTGCCAACTACTGTTAGCTTTAGTTTGATTATATTGGTGAAAATATATTATATAAGACTTGGAAAGAAAATCAAATACGCCACCAAAAGTTTTATTTAAGTTTTCTTAGGTGGAATTTAAGTATCAATTAGTGTTTAAAAAAAGAAAAAGGTAGGTAGGTGAGGCAACTTCTATGATATCGGCAAGGATCACCGTCTAGAGGTCATGCAGTTGAGTGAGTGTGTGTGTGTGTGTGTGTGTGTGTGTGTTTGGTCATACGGTCTCGGTCACTGATATTGAATCCCGACCGCGAGGGCCATCTGCCTGACTTTGACCCAGCAGCTCACCGTCACACCTTCAGAGGGGAGGGAGGAGAGTGTGTGGTCTGCGTCTGTGAGTGTGTGTGTGTTCTCGTTTAACTACATTTGTGGGGTCCAAAAACTGGGAATACAGTATACTTGTGGGGTCCGGACAGCTTTGTAGGGCCAAAATGCTGCACCCCACAACTTTAAAGGGCTGTTTGAGGGTTAAGACTTGGTTTTAGGATTAGGGTTAGAATGAGGTTATGGTTAGGGTGGGGGTAAGGGTTAAGGTTAGGCATTTAGTTGTGATGGTTAAATTTAGGGGAAGGGGCTAGGGAATGCATTATGTCAATGACGGGTCCCCACAAAGATAGTGAAACGCAGACTGTGTTGTGTGTGTGTGTGTGTGTGTGTGTGTGTGTGTGTGAGTGAGCGAGAGATCCAGAGAGAGAGAGGGTGGTGTTTTGTACCATACAGTATGTGCACTCCCCAGCTTCTGGCACACACACTCTAGTCATGTGAAGTTGGCTGTTCCTTTGAAGGTGCCAACTGCTGACAAAGGGCACACACACTCTCCACATAAACACACACCTCACACAACACACACTCATCCTATTCCCAGCGTGAGCCTCGAGTTAGTCCCGTGGCTCCAGGAGACGTCGACCTCTGAACTTTTAAGCATCAGGGGCATTTCTGGAAGAGGAGACGATGGAGGATCACATTAACCCAGGAGCAGCAGTTAACATTTAGGAAGTGTAGAGTTTCCTGGATTCGATGCACCGGGAGGGACTGTTTAACGGCCAGCTGAGGGAGGGGGGGGGCAAGGGGGTAGGTTAGCACAAATACCGCCTGATTGCCGGACACGTTGCTGGGAGTCTCTTTACATGATGAGGACATAAAGATAAAGCAGTTGAAAGGGAAAGAAGTGGAGGTCAGCTTGCCCGGCAGATAGACACCTCGTCTCAGCCAAGAAGGACAGGTGATTAGAGAGAGTGTCCCATAACTGGAAGGTCGTAAACATCCTTCCTGGCTGCCGCTGCACTCTGATCCCTCTGCTTTAATGTGGACCTTATGGTTCCATCTGGCCTTTTACTGAGATACATTTCCTTTGGTGATTGGATAAGCTAATCTTGCATAGCGACAATTTTGACTTGTCGTGCCCACAGACAAATTAAAGCCCAATTACTCAATAGTTTAAAGAGAGTGGAGACCAAACACTGAGCTAAATGGAGTGTGAACTTACCTTTAGTCTGTGTTGCTAAATGACTGGCGATGTTTCTATGTGGCTGTAAGATAAGAAGGCAACTGTTCCCCAGGTTTTAATTTAAAATAATTGATTTTGTGGATGGGATTTTTTTTTTTTAGAGCTATAGAGGAACCCTGCTCTCTTTAGTTTTGGTGTTGAGACAAGACTTAGGGGCCGTCTACAAACTACAACACTGTAAAGAGATTCAACAAAAATATGTATTAATTTAATGATTAAATAAGGGAGTGTCTCCAAACTTACCTCAATTGTTAAATTGTCTTGTGCTAGTTGTTCTACAGCACTTACTTTTAAAAAATAAGCATATGCCTATTTTTTGAAAATATTTTTGTGTCTCTTTCCAGAGTTTGTAGTAGTTTATAGACGGTCCCTAAGCACTCATCTTGCCGTCTCAACTCCGGAAATAAACAGAAGTGAATTAACATAACTTTTATGCATTTCTTTCACATCTACATCAGTCGGATTCACTGTGTTCACTCGAAAGGAATCAGTTCACATGGCTAGGCACATTTAATGACATTTTAAACATGTTTAGAGGCTAAAAACATGTTTAAAACTTGCCCTGTTTAAGCCTGTTGGGTGCTAACGGTAGTAGGAGGATAACACGGTGTAGGCAGCACTGATTGGTTTAATTTTTCTTGCTACTGACAGCACTACAAGTTTAAAAAAAAACAGAACTACATGATGAAATCGACCGTAATTATCCTTTAACTAGGCGTTGTTGGAGACCAAAAACAGAGCTAAAAGAACCATTGGACTTATTATCAGGAGGATAGAAACAGTGGCTAAATGAATGCTAATGTGCCTGTAGAAGGCAATTAGTTTGCTAACACATTAGTCATACGTTATTTAAAATGTTCAGTTCATATATATATATATGGCTAATTAAGTCTCTATTACTCTATAGTCAGATATGAGCCTTTACTATTTACTTGTTCTCTATTACATGTTTTGGTGTGTTGCATGTTATGTGGTGGTCTACAAAGTTTTAAGGAAGTCCTGCCTATTAGACTGCAAACCTAGTTTACCCACGGGTACCAATAAAACCTAACCTGAACCTGAAGATATTCACACGTGCTGTACATTAGTATGTGTTGATATTCATGTCACTTTACAAAGTACTATCAGTTGGTGAAAGCTCTGCATAGTGCTCACCAATGGGATATACTGTATGAGAGAAATAATGACATTGGTGTTTTTCAATGAGCAGGACGTGGGCTGGCAATGATGAGGACATTACGAAGCTCTGAGTCAGCAGGAAGAACTCCACTTCAAACCTCTAACAACTCCAGCAAAATGAGAACCCCCCCCACCATGTGTAAGATGAATGAAATCATTAGGTAAAATTGAATTTCGACACGAAAAGGCAAACAATCACCGCTGACTGGTGACCATTTACTGTAGCTGCGGCTCAACAGACTATAATCCAGATATATTAAACAATGTTATAGCAGGCTAATAAATGTAACACGCCGCTTTGCAGTAATTGCAGAGCTGCGCAAAAATGGAGTTGTTATTCTTTTCAACAGTGGGACAGCATGGGGGCTGAGCAACTCATTGTCAGCCGTGTGTGTGAGTGGTGACTTTCAGTTTGCACATTAATATGTAAATTGAATGTTAATCGATTTTCAAAGGTGTGCATTTATCAAGTATTTTACAGCGGGTGCCCAGCGTGACTCAGCCAATCAGAACTGAACTCTGCAGTTTGTAATAATGCAATTCAAGTGCTCTGAAAATGATTAAAAACAAACGGTGACACTTTACTTGGAGTGCACGTCGGACGCATTACAAGCAGATAATAAGCTCCGGAAAACTTCAGCCACGGAATAATCAAACATCAGGAAATTACATTCAATTTAACTTTGCATCATTAACTGTCCAGCTGTCTTGTTAGGTTTTTATTTGTTTGTTTTAAGTCTCCTATTTTGTGAATCATGTTCCGATCGATTATTATGCACTTGCTTTGAGTGACGACCATTTCAATCAACCCTTGTGTTGTCTTCCAGTCGTTCCATGAAGTTGAACTTTTTTTGCCGCATTTTCTGCCGTTTTAGTCGCATTTTTTTAGCATTCATGGTCAATACACCTAAGTTATATAACATTATACCAGACATTATGAATGATTTTGACTAAAATTTAAGAACAGAGGATGTTGAGTGGCTCACAAACGGGTATCTGTTTCAAAACCATATAAAACACCCAAAATGCAACTTGACCTGGGACATACTGTCCATCGATGCATGTTTGGTTGAAAGAAACCCATATTTCAAATTAAACCCGAGGATAACACAAGGGTTAAAGATGTAGCACAGAAAGCTGACAGGGCAAGGAGAGAAGAGAAGAATCATCTCGCACATAGGATGTGGAAGGTAAACAGGAAGTAGATTTAAGAAGCCTCCTGACTAGACGGATACATTTGTAAAGGTAAATGCCAGCGCAGCATCATGCTGGCTGCACACATGGCTCTACGTAGTGAAGTTTGTGGTTCTCTGTGCTTTTCATGAGCCTGAGCGCGGCGAGGACTTAGTAGTTTTGCCGGGCTCCCGCTGAGCGCATAATGAATGGCAGACTGCGGCTCTGGGCCTGCCAGGCAGGAGGAGACAGCACTGTGGAATTGTGGGATAGCGCAGAAGAGTCTTGTGTTGTGAGTCTTGGCGGGAGCTCTCCGAGATCAAACACGTCGACAGCGCCGCCACCCGCCGGGCATTCTGGGTAGACAGACCTGAGGAGGAGACGCCTGTAAAGCACAGAGTTTTTGGACCTGTGTGTGTGTGTCTGTGTGTGTGTGTGTGTGTGTGTGTGTGTGTGTGTGTGTGAGAGCTTTTGGCTGTGTTTTTCAAGAGTGAATGATGGCAGAACGGGGAATGCTGTCATGGCTTTTGTTTTTTTTGCCTTTTGAGGACAGACTTTGAAATGGATTAACGAGAACTGACTTGATGTGACTTCCAGGTTTGCTTTGACATGCTTTTCTTCTTTTGATGTGACTTCAACACACACACACACACACACACACACACACACACCTACCTCATCCATGTCCTTGCATCTGTTCTTGCTTTAGTGATACTCCACTGAGACTGCAGCCTGAAGGGATAGCCACTATTCCTGTCTGTCTATGACCCTCTTCCCTCCTTCTCTCTTTCTCTTTCCTGGTCCTTCTTTCAAAACCTTCATGCTTCTCAGACACTCTTTCTCTCACTATGTCCCTGTCACTGTTATTTCTATCTTTGTTTCTCTCCTTTTCCCTTTTTTTTGTTTTCCTTGACCTAAGATTCTCTATCTGTCTTTCTTGCTTCTTTGTCGTTAATTTACTGCATACTCTCATTTTTTTCTTTCTTTCCTTCCTTGTGTGTGTGTGCTGATGCACACAGCAAAGTAGCATAAAAAGTGTGCAACCTTCACATTTCCATTTGGTTCACTCTGGTTCTTCTGTAGTTCAGTTTCTTCTTTTCTTGAAGAAGCCCGCCAAGGTAATGTCAGTATCCCGGTCGCATCGCGACACCGGAGCGACTATATGTGTCTGTCCAAAAACTTTATTTTTATTTCGCTATTCAAAAACACTTGACACATTAAGATACAGAATCCATAAATAAATAGTGATAAAGGAGAAAACACGCCATCAGAAACAGTGAAAAATCAAAGAACAACAGATAATAAGAACATACCAATAAAAATCCCCTTAAATATACTATATATACTACATGACTACAATAAATTGTATTCATGTAGTATATTAGTGAGAGGCAGGCTGCATGTCTTTTTTTCTTTTCTGTTTTTCTTCCTCTCACTTTCTTAATTGCCTTCTTACTGTTGTGCAGTCTTTCAGTCTTAGTCTAGTGTGGTTTGCCTTTGTGCAGACCTTTCTGCACAAATCACACATCAGCCATCAGCCATCAGATAATTCACAGCGTTTTGGTTTCAGGGTGTACCATTACTGACTGGCTAGTTGCATACATGTAGCTGCAATGATGCAATGGCTGTTTGTCTCTTTGTTCTTTTTTGGGTATGTGTTGGAGGGAGTCAGTAATGGTCTGCAGGAACAGGTGTATTTTTTTGTCTTTCTTTGTTTCTTCCTCCTCCACCATTTACTGCCCCCATCAGGCAGGTTTGGGAACTGATCACAGGCCGACTGTGTGTGTGGAGGGGGGAGATGGGGAGTGAGGATGATAAGGAAGAGAGAGTTGGGATAAAGGTGTGTGATAGAATTGGAAGATCAAAGCCTTCTGTCACAGCGTGACTGAGCCCAGGGGCGTTATGGGTAAGACAGGGCACACACATACGTATGGGACACACACACACACACACACACACACACGCACGCACTCACGCACGCACTCACACTCTCTGCTGGTATTTGACTCTGAGTGTGATTGATACTGGGCTAGATTTGGAGAATCACTGTCATTCGTCTCTCCGCAGATCAAACAGCCACATAATCTCCCATAAAGGAAAGAGAGATGGGGGGAATAAAAAAGGGACAGAGGAGGAGAGGTTGAAGGAGGGTGGGTGGGAGAGAGAAGGAGGGAAAGAAGAGAGAGAGAGAGGTGACAAAGCCTTCTCGTCTGTGAAGTGTTTTCTTGTTACCGTAAAAGAAGACCTGCCACCTTAAAAACACATCCATCATTCAGCTCCATTAAACTGCTTCTTGGGCACATCAGAGAGATATCCAGTATCTTAAAAGACAAGTGCAAATGCAGGCATTTAGACCCCATTTAAACTTGGTATAAGCATGCAATCTGTATCTTGGTATCTTATCTTTGAGTGAGGAAAAATGCAAATGAATTAAAAAAAATTTTAAATGCATGCCCAACACGTTGCAATCAGAATGCCTCCGGATCACCCAGACCGTCTTAAATTGGTCTGGATCACATATTCACTCCTCTGTTTTAAAGTTTATTTCATTTCTATAGCACTTCAATGCGAACAAGTTTGCACCAAAGTGCTTCACAAAGACCATAACGTACGTATACAAGCATAAAACACACATAAATACATGGATATAGGGGAAATACAACAATAAAAGTGAGTCTTAAGGCGTTCCTTAACCCTCATGTTGTCCTCGGGTCAAATTTGACCCATTTTCAGTTTTTTCATCACAAAAAATGGACCTTTGAAATAAGCTGAAAATGTCCACATTATAAATATCAAACAACTTTTTTTCATGGTTGACGGGAAGACAACACAAGGGTTATAAACGTCTACAGACTCAGCCTGTCGAATGGCTCCTGGCAGGCTATTTTTATTTTTAAAACGTGAAATGGAGAGCAACATAAGACCAGATAGACATTATGAGGAGATGTTTCTGTCGCTTTTATTGTCACTTACTCCAGAAGTTTTCAGTTTAGGGAGAACCGGGATGAGTTTACGGTGCAATCCTAACAATTTTACCATTTGCAGCCATTCAGGCGGCATAAGGTCTCGCTGTAATATATGTGCCGTTTATCTCAACACTCGTCTTTGCAACCACTGAATGGGAATGTGTGTGCACAGTAAGTGAAGGCAGTGTGTGAGTGGCCTGACTGCCAGCATAACTTTGTATCTCTTTTGTAATATATTCATTCCTTATTCATCACCAGCATGCATTTGTGTTAGTGGTTAGTTCCCATTTGTGTCAAGCACAGAAAAACCTAAACTGGTGTAATTATATTTTACATCTGTCTAATGGAGATGCATACACTTATGAATGAAGGAGTTTTTAAAACCACATCCGGATTAAATCTGAATATGAGACACCTTCTGATTGTGTTCATGCATGTGTGTGTGTGCAGCATTTTAATATTTTTTGTCCTTCTCTTCTGTCTCTACAGATGCACCACCCTATTCAGATGAAACCTGCAGATAGTGAGAAATCTAACGGTGAGTGGCCACACACACACACACACACTACAGAATGACATACGCATCAATATCACACACACATGCATCAATAGTCTTTCAGAATTTGCTTGGTAATAGCTATCTCACCCGCGTGGTTGCTCACTGCTTGGGTGGCAGTCGGGACGAGCGACTGGGTAAGAGAATGAGCGAGAGACATAGGAAAGAACAGTGAAAATAGAGGGGGGGAAATACTGATATATTAATATATATATATATATATATATATATATATATATATATATATATATATATATATATATATATATATTAAGGTGTTTCGGAAGGAGGTCAGTGGAAGTTGAATCGTTTTGGCCTCATGGTGAACCATCCTCTCTCCCCTGTGGCTGCTTGCTCATACAAACAACAAGCACACACACACGCACAATCACTTTTATGCATATATCTCACGCAAGCCAAGCACTGTCACACACTCCATCCTCAGATCACCCCCCTCCCAACCTACATATTGCAGCTCAGTTCTGAATTCATTCCCTTTACTGAGCCTCTTCCTCCATTCCTCGTCACTCTAACAAGGAAGCTGTTGGACAGTAGATACCAGCGGCAGTATCAGGGTGTCTTTAAAAACAACCCTGTCTCCTAAAAGATTAAGTTCCCATACAAGTAAACAGCATTCTCAATTACGCTTCAAGGCAAAGTTATTTTCTCCCGTATTACGTTATTTCAGCACGTCCTTTAACCAGCGGGAGGCGCACGTTGTGAAACCGTCGCAGTTCTAAACGTTGTGAATTGGAACAATACTACTTGATTAGGGTTGGGAAAAGATCAGAGTTTGGGTTAAAATTAGTGCTTTGTTTCTTAACTTAAAGGGGTACATTACCCATTTTAAACCAGCTCTGTGTCATCTTTGTATTGGGCACTGTGCTTAGACGTCACAGCGCATTTTACGCCATCCGGCGGATCTCTGCGAAGTCCGTGAAACATTTCCCGCCATCCGGCGGATCTCGGTAGACCTCCGCTGCTCTGCAGGGAGCTCCCTGCACTGGCGCCACAGAGGGAAGCTAAACACACTGCCCACACAAAGATGACACAGATCTAGATTTACAGTGAGTCAACAAAATATCTCAGGAAGTTTTGTACGTAAGTTAAATATGTTAAGTAAAGTGAGTGAAATTGAGTAAATGATTTAAATTAACTCATGTACATGAGTTAAAATACAGTCTCTGTTGAATTTTGGTTTCACACGGGACACAGAGGCCTCCTTGTCAGAAGTCCTGTGTATGAAGGTGACCCCTGAAAAAAGCCGTTTGTGTTGCTACGCATGGGTTGCTACCCAGTTCTTTTTTTAATATACTATAATTTTGATATGAAATATCCATTCAAATAAGAGCTTTTTTAAATTTTTTGCAAGAGGAGTGCCTTGAATCTTTTGTGTGCTCCTTTCAAAGATCAGCTTCATGATTTATTTGAACTTCTGAGCACTCCAGACTAGACTCTCCAGACTTTCTTCTAAAGTCCTGTTTTTTTGACACATCCATTCCCGACCTCCTCCCTAATGTATCTGATTAGAAAGTTGTTTTAGATTAAAACAAACTTAATAGGGCATTATTCTGTATTTTCTCTTTATTATGTATTTCTCTATATCAAAAAATATCATGAAAAGATGATTCCAACAATGTGTTTGTTAGTCCAACTATAAATACTTGATGACTTTGCTACACTGTCTGAGGCTCTCAGCTCCAATCCCAATGATTCCCATGAGGATGTACGTAAATCTTCAAAAACGGCTCACAAATGCTGCATATAGTCTCATTGTTTCCCCGTTTTTAGCAAACGTTACCTAAGCATCTTTCTCCTCTGGAAAGTAAAATGAAATGTGCGAGCAGGGCATAATTTCAAGAGGTATTTTGATTTCATGTGATTGCTTCGAAGTGGGTATGACCTTTCAATCACGGAGTCTCTGGAGAACCACAGGGTACTGATGCTTATGCCACCCATCCACCCACACCTCTCTCCCCTGCATTGTTCAATCACAAGAGCTTCTTCGGGAAAAAATAAACAAGGTTTTTAAACTTCGACCCTTGAATCTATGGCTACCCACGATACCACGACCCACGGGATAAAGAAGTGTAGTTTTATAAGATGGTAGGTTTCATGTTTGATTGGATAGAATTCACATATCCACCCTCAAGTGCAGAAATGAGTCAGCTTGAGGAAATATTTTTATAAATTCCCAGAAAGTGCTTCTACGCATATACCAAGAAAAGCAGTTAATGCGGGGACACAGAAGCCAGGTGTGTTTCTTTTTATAGTGTCTTTAAAGACACTTGAACAGGACGCCTGGATAGCTCAGTTGGTAGAGCGGGTGCCCATATATAGAGGGTTACTCCTCAAAGCAGTGGGTCAGGGTTTGACTCTCTTCCCCCCCCCTGTCAAATAAAGGCCTAAAAATGCCCAAAACATAATCTTAAGAAAAGAAAGAGACTTAAACACGGTCTGAGTGTAGCGTGTTCCTCTATAGTTCCAATCAGTGTTTAATTGGCTCCATTTTGACACAGCAATAACACTCTGTCAGGTCCATTATGTTCCGTGATATTTAGTCGAGGTACATTTGGAAACTAAAAGACAATGTCATTAAAGTTGTAGTTTAGTGTGAGAGGCAAGCAAACATTGTGGACATGGTGTGTTAAAACCAAATCAGATTTGATATCTATTTTTTCTGCTCAATTACTTAGATATAAGGTTTGATTCACCCAAATTTTATAAATATAAATTTCATTTTTAAATGAAATAATGTAATTTTCCCCTAGCCTCGGCAGAGTTTATGTTCCTATTTTTGGTCGCATCTGCTGTTGAGGCGTGGCGGGTTTATTAAAATGACGGGCCTCTTGACATTCACGCCCGGGTCAATCTTTCAGCAGATGGCATGCTGTCGATACTAAAAACCAAATCAAACTAAATGTTCAGAGTCCCCTTGTCCTCTTTGGCCCACTTGGTTATTCATTCATTGGAAAGATATTTGAAGATGTTTGCTGCCGAGCGTTCTGCAGCCACTCAGATGTAATTGAGATAGATTGAATTTAGTTTGTGAGGCCCAAAATAACCAGTAATGAAAGTAATGTAATGAAATACATTTGAAAAGCACAACAACATGTCCCTACGAAGCCAACTTTGCATCGTGAGACCTCACAACTGACATTTTCTTTTTATTTAAATTTTTACCTCTGACGGAAAAATATGTCTTGCTGTCAGTGACGTCTGTGGATTATTCCAGGTGGCAGAGCTCAAGAAATCCCTGCAGCAGATATCTAAAAAAAAAAAAAAAATGTTGGCAAACTGAAATTATTTGCATGGCTAAGTGAGAAAATATGTGTTTTTGCAATTTGGCTGAATTGACCCTGAAAGTGGCGTAATTGAGCAGAATATCAAAATGGATAAAACCATTATTGGATGAAGTGACCGTTAAAATCAAGTTGCAGGTAGTTTTAAAAAAGGATTTTATTTTTATTTTTTAAAGTTGTTTTTCGGACATCTACAGGAACCCAGTGTGTGTACATAATAATAATAATAATTTTTTTTTTTTTTTTTTTTTAGCCCTTCTGGCTGACACACAGACGATGGAGTAGCATAAGTCTCATAAGCCACCTGCTATATCATTATGATATATATGCTATATCACTGTCCACTGCGGGGGGGTTACAGTAAAACGACAGTATCCAGCAAGGCAGGGGAGAACGCCTGATAAAAGCCATCACCCACTCAGCGGAAATATGAGATATAACCGTCGGGTTATATCTCATATTTATATGGCTGAACTGTTGAAATATGGAGCTGGCCATCCAGTAAATGGTAATGACCTTTATTAAACCCAGTGTGAGGGTCGCAATAATGTAATAGTGACTACGTTTTACATGCACACAATATTCTGTTTGTTATTCCTAAAAAGACGATATTCCGACTAAGCTTTTCACATGTCCAATGAAAGTGAATATTCCACTTTATATTCCCGTTTACATGCAGCCATGCAAAATCGTAGTTTTTCAAAGTTTAGCAGAAAACCTGAATAATACCGGCACAACCCACATGTCTTAATTGGAAAATGCTATATTCGGGAAAAGGGCCTTATTTGAAATATCCAACCGGAATATGCTGTTTACATGACCTGAATCAAATTTGGAATATTGTCATATGTGGAACATTGGTGTGAATGTAAATGCTGCTCAGAGGTTTAATTAGTTTAGTCATTGGAGGAGATGGAAGAAGAGATGCACGTTACATCAGAGATAACAGTATCGCTAAATCCTGTGCAGTGGTTTTCCTTTTCTCCACACTAAACTTTCGGGATCCTTTTTTTCTTTTTGTGTAGTCTCCTAATGAATTGGAACATTGAAAGTCAGCATGAAGCCAATTCTGCTCCCAATTTATCCCGGAACGCAAAAGCCGACTCCAGATCCTCCCCGAGCCGGCTTTAGGAGTCTTATCACCCGCCTGCCTGCCTGTGCGCCGCGTCCGAGAAACAGAAACATTCAATTGTAACGATATCTCCTCTCTTTCTTTTCCTATCAACACAGAGTCAATTAATTACATTGCTGTTAGACTTGTGGTAATCTTCCTCTGGAGTGATGCACACACACACACACACACACACACACACACACACACTGTACAAAGGAGTTAAAGCTTTTCGAAACATCACTTATCTTGGCAGCGTATCCCGACGTTTTTTTAAACACACAAACAATTCAAACAGCAAAATAAACAAGTGCGCTATTGATTTCCCAGAGTGCAACAGACCGCTTATCTCTTTCGCCTCGCGGTAAGAGCTGACAGTTTCCTCATTAAAAATGAATTGGATTAGCATTACATTGAATGTGGCGGGAACATGTAAACACACCCGCGCACGCACACACACACACACACACACACACACACACAATGAGGATTTCGCTCTCGGCCTAATTCACGCTTAACCTCGCTCACACACACTAAAGCACAAGTTTCTCACCGTTACCTGCAGCCGGCTCACATTCCTCGAGATTGCAACGGGGGAAGGAGGGATTGTGTCAGCGAAGGAGAGAGACTGTCCCCCATGAGGGGGGGTGGAGAGGGGGAGGGAAAAAGAGGGTGAGAGAGAACAAGATGGAAAGTCTCAGTGAGCGGTTGGTGTTGAAGTGATAATGAGACATTGATCAGAGCCTCGCAGATGGCATGATGAAATACATGAAGTGTCTGTCTGTCTGTCTGCTCTCTCCACTGTCTTTTTTCACTTTCTTCCCTTCTTTCTCTGACTGTTTTCTTTTGATTGGTGGTTTGTTCTGTCTCATTCCATTTTCCACATTTCTGGAGTTTTTTTGTTTTCATGTTTGTCTTTTTTTCTTCTCCGTTTAAACTTCTTTTTCTTCCTCTTTGTTCTTACCAGGCTTTCTTTTTCCTTCTCTATCTTTCGGTTTATTCGCTTATCGTTATTGTACATGTTCAGAGGTGTCAAAAGTTTTCACATTCAATACTCAGGTACCCATCTATAGGTACTAGGGTTGAATAAAGACTTCTGTAGAAGTTGAAGTATCAACTCAAGCTTTTTACTCAAGTAAGAGTGTAAAAGTACTGGTTTCAAAACTACTTACGGCTACTTAAGTTTACAAGTAAAAGTAAAAAAATATCATTAAGGACAAAAACTTAGGCCGTTGTAACGGAAGCAGGATAGATAAATGTACAGGTTTGCCTTGAGCTGCAAGGCAAAATCCTATCTCCGGCAGATCAGCTGGGTTTACCCAGTCTAGTACTTTTACTTTTAAATTACACCCGTTACTGAGTAAAAAAAAAAAAACATATAATAACTATAAATAAGTTAAATAAGTTTAAATATAAGGAAGTATATCCCCCCCCTGGTGTTAACTAAGTAACTTATACTCTGAGTAAATGAGCTACTTTTTACTTTTACTTGTGTAGATTTTTTCATATTGTGTGTACTTAAATAAAGGTTAATCAAAGTAATAGTACTGTAAAGTGCTCATATTATGCTTTTTGACTTTCTCCCTTTCCTAATATATATATCTACTGTATATATATCTTTTATATCCCCCCGAAGGGACTCACCATCTCCAACAGAAAACACTGTTTTGTGAACAGTGTTTTCTGTTGGAGATGGTGAGTCCCTCCAAACAGCTCTGTTGTAGTCCAGCCTTTACTTCTGTGATGAACGAGCGTCACTTTGTAACACGTTATGATGCTCGCCTAGCTGCTAGCATGGCACGCCCTCATCCTCTGCTCCTGACTGGCTAGTAGTCCTTACCTAGGTACTGTCAGGGTCCTCATACTCTGCTCCTGACTGGCTAGTAGTCCTTACCTAGGTACTGTCAGGACCCTCATACTCTGCTTCTGACTGGCTAGTAGTCCTTACCTAGGTGGCAGGGTCCTCATACTCTGCTCCTGACTGGCTAGTAGTCCTGTCAGGGTCCCTCATCCTCTGCTCCTGACTGGCTAGTAGTCCTCATACTCTGCTCCTGACTGGCTTTACCTAGGTACTGTCAGGACCCCTCATGGCTAGTAGTCCTTACCTAGGTACCCCCTCATGCTCTGCTCCTGACTGGCTAGTAGTCCTTACCTGTCAGGGCCCTACTGTCAGGGTCCTCATACTCTGCTCCTGACTGGCTAGTAGTCCTTACCTAGGTACTGTCAGGGCCCTCATACTCTGCTCCTGACTGGCTAGTAGTCCTTACCTAGGTACTGTCAGGACCCTCATACTCTGCTTCTGACTGGCTAGTAGTCCTTACCTAGGTACTGTCAGGGCCCTCATACTCTGCTTCTGACTGGCTAGTAGTCCTTACCTAGGTACTGTCAGGGCCCTCATACTCTGCTTCTGACTGGCTAGTAGTCCTTACCTAGGTACTGCACTCCCTATGTGTGACTCCCAGCATAGATGGTACAGAAGTGTGATGCCTTACTCTGGAGCTAAAACAGAGAGCTCAACACACAGGGTGAAAAGAGGAGCTGCAGCAATGTGCAGTAGGCCTACAACAAATATATGGTGTTTTTTGAAAATTAAACCACATAAACCTATTCTGGTACAACCTCTACATACAAGTATGAACCTGAAAATAAGCATAATATGAGCACTTTAACTTAAGTGGAGTATTGTTGTACTCTCCCCACCTCTGACTAAAACCAAACTGTTAAAACAACTTGTGATTTGATCTTCTCATCTAACCCTGAGAAAAGCGCATGAATACATTTCCCCATGTCTAACCATTCCTTTAAAAAATAAACAAGTGAAGTATTGCACAATTCAAAGAAAAGGTTGCACCAAAGAAATACTAAATAGAATATTCAGCAACAGCTCTGTGTATTAAAGCTGTGTGTGAAGTCGTCCCCTCCATTCACACCGTTTCTCTTCCCTCTCTTCTTCTTTTTTGTCTCTGCAGCGGTGGAAGACAGGAAGTTGTTCATCGGCATGGTGTCGAAGAAGTGCAACGAGAACGACATCCGGGTTATGTTCTCTGCGTTTGGCCAGATCGAGGAGTGCCGGATCCTCAGGGGGCCTGACGGACTGAGCAGAGGTGTGTGTCGCTCCGACTCACTTCCATCCACACGTAATGCTCCTCATGTGAATATTATTACCAGAACGGCCTCTAACAGATGTCGCTGTTCATTGTGTTGACTTGTGATGTGACTCAAAAACTCAACGTCCTGCAGGAAGTCCTTACTAAATAGCCCTGTGGAAAGAGTTGGCTGGTTGAAGTGGGTTTTGGAACAAATGAATACTCTGATAATAAAGGGACTGGCAAATTATTTTTAGCATTTATGTATCGAAAAACCTAGGACATTTTTTGTGATTAACCATTGTTATGTTCTTATCAGCAAACAAAACATATAATTTGCAACATGAACGTCACCCCTTCATCATCACTACCCTCCTAGTCTATATTGACGACGTTCCCCTTCCGGGATTGTTCCGGTGCCGCCAAAAATTCTGCTGGATGTCCGTTACCTTCCACTTTCTTTGTGTTGGCGTTCTAAACTCTGCTGGATTCATGAGGTTAACTGCTCCTCAGATCTCTGCATGGTAAATCCAGACTGCTAGCTAGACTACCTCTCCAATCTGAGTTTTCTGTTGCACGACTAAAACAACTTTTGAACTTACACGTTCCACCGAAAGAAGTTTCATCCCGAGGCTAATTTGCAGCGCTAGACCGCCCACTGCAGCAATGTGGAAGATGATCTGATCCCGATTTCCATGGGGGAGCAGGATTTGATTTTTCCCTAACCAACATTGCACCATTTGAAGTCAACACTGGTGTGAGCCATGTCTCATACTGGTTTTGCCAGGGTTATGACTGCATTACCGCAAACCCCATTTGTTTAAACACAGACATTTTCATAGAAAATAATTGCAATTTGGGCGCCTGGGTAGCTCACCTGGTAGAGCACGCGCCCATGTACAGAGGCTTTTCAACTTTTGAACACATGTTCCACCAAAACTAGTTCATTCCTCAGGCGCTTATTGCCGCGGTTTAAAGAAGTGCCAATGAAACAGAGCACCTTTTTCTCCCATCCCAGAATGCTATGTGGACTAGTTACCTGTAGCATGCCAGGACCAAAATCTGAAGAGTTATGTACGAACTAAACCAACCAAATATCCTTGTGCTGCATCACATATTAAGGTTGGCATGTTTCCTCAGTGAGTCAGAAGTGTTATGTTGACCCGGACAGTAAAATGTAGCTTTTATAGTTCACTGTGTATCTATTCTATTCTATCTAATTCATTTTATCAGATCCTGTTTTCAACCAGCTGCTTCTTAGAAAATGTTGCATAGGTTTTGAGAGAGTCACGTTAGGAAGGAAACACAAATGAACCGCGGCGACATCCTGAGGCTGTTGTGGCCACTGTAAATACATGCTTCTCCTTTTTTTGCTCTATATATTTGTCCCTCTCTCTCTCTTTTTCCTCCCCCTCTTGCTCTCTCAGCTTGAGCCCCAGATCACCTCACCCCCCTCCTCTGACCTCCTAACCCCCATCCATATCCTTCACGTTCCCCGTCGTTCCAGATTAGCCTCACCGTAAGCCAGTCCTGAGCTTTTTGATACTACCCCAGACAGTCCAAATTAGGAGACATGTTGCATCTTGTTGGGTTGGTTATATTTAACATTGCAGAATTACATTTTACAAAGCCAAGTTATACCAGTAATGTATCTCTCCTTTCCTAAGTTGATCGGGGAAACGAAGATGAAGGATTAATTTTTCGATGAATCATGTCATTCTTCAGGTCATATACAAATTCATTAAGCAAGTAAACATACAAATAAAAGGTTTTGAAGAAAAGACAAAGGAGTTGTGATGCATAAAAACATGGATGCACAAATCACAAAAATATAATTATTACATCAGGGGGATGCTAAAGAAAGCATTAGGGCTGCAGGTGATTTGAGAATCTTCTATAATGGGTTTATACCTGGGTTATGGTAGATTACCAATCACTACTTTTTATACCTTACTTTGAGAAACCCTTTTTTATATGAACAAAATGTGCCAAAGTCTCAAATGTTAAATGCAGCCATATAGCATAGCTTAAATAAAGTCTCAAATTGGCGACACGTTCATTTTAATAAGAAAGTGTCTGATCAAAGAATGAATAAAGAAGAATATGAATCTGACCAGACGGTGCCGGTACAAATACAGATCAATCGATACTTAAATTAGGGTTGGGCATCGTTTGGATTATGGCAAACAATCTCTCACAACAAGAGTGAATTTGATGTCTCCAAATGTAGAAATTATTTCAAATTGCTTCACTTGATTTGGAGAAGAGTATGGGTCCACCTGTTAAATTTATGCCGTGTTTGCTTCATCTCATCGGGGCACGCTGAGATGACATTACATACTCTTAAAAAAAAAAAAAAAGAAACTACAAAAAAGCCTGGTGCCCGAGCCTGGTGCAACAACTAGACACGGGCCTATTAACCAGCCGTCAAACCAGTCAGATTTGTCTCCAACAAAACTAGGGTACGGGGTTTAAAATAACCACTCTAAAAAGGGCCACCCTTGCAGTGGATCTTAAGGTCGACACATGACCAGATCTAACAAGTGATTCCACCGGCACCCCTGCTGTCTCATCTATCAAACCAATCTCAGCTATTGTACGTCTATAAATAGCTCTCGTAGTAACACAGGGACCCCTTCCATCATTAACCATTCCGCCCCACAAACCCCTCATTTTTTACTTGAGTCCCAATACTCCTTACCTCCCCCTCCCCTCTCCCCTTTGTGGTTTCTATGTGCTGAGGAGATGGAGGGGCTTTTGAAAACTCTCCGACCTCCTATTCCTCCTCTTCCTCTTGTCACACCAGCTGTCACTGTCATCGTCACAAAGGTTTCCATGTGGATCTGTCGGTCACGTATATTTTGTTTTTCTGTGGTTGTCGGGTGTTATGGATGTTTTACCGTTGACTTTGTTTTCTCAAGTGTCTTCTCTTTCTTTCTCCTCAAGGTTGTCTCTATGTAGAACCTGCCTCTGCCTCAAACTATGTAAACTGCTCAAACTCCCATGTTCCTTTGCGTCTTAGAAACAGCGACCCCCCCCTCCCCCGTCTTTAACTATTCACCCTCGCTGTCCTAGAATTCTCTCTTGCATCAATTTGTCCTCTTTTTTTCCCCCAGACATCCCACATCGGCCTCCTTCCTTTCCCTTCCCCATTTTCCTCTTCCATCCCTTTTCAGCTCCTCTCTTTTGTCCTCATGAATATTTCAGATACGATGGCCAGATCCTTGTTTCTGTAGAACTGATATAAACCACTTACTGGCTGGTGCACGTCAAAGAGGAAATACTGGTAGCCCAGCTTGGGATTAGCTAGTAAATAGACAACCCTAACCGGGTTTGGGAAATAAATATGTCTTTAATGATTTCTATGTGTCTGCAAGTCCCAGAGGCCCTCAGTCCCAACTAGCTGCGCCGCTGAGCTGTTAAAGCGCTGTATCAATCAGAAACGAGCTCCACCATCCCACTATTAATAAAATATGGATCACACCACCAGTGGCTGGCTGGGCCTTGGGAGCTACCCTACTTTCATTAAAGGACTGTTTGGTTCTCCGCTGACGACAGAATGCGGCCCGTGAGGTATTTTTAGCGCTCAAGCCGCGTCCCATCTCTCTGCCGTGAAAAATAACCCAGCACCACCCAGCCAGCAAGCAAGCATGGCTTTTAAAGTGTTTGCTTTTTTTCCATTAACAGATTCGACATAAATGAATCAGGCGCTCAGGAATTCGTTAATTTGAAAGTTCAACAGGATCAAGCTGCAGAAATCGGCGCTAAGGATAGAAATGTTTTTTTTGTGAGTAAAAGCATTCTGTCTGCCAATGCAAGTGGAGTTCCATTAGATGACAAACAATGACGTTGTTGCTGACCATTTTTATAAATAGAGTCCAGACCTATGGGGGCCGGTCTGGAGGGCTAACCCAAATGGAACTGATGCAGTTCTGGGCCAGCGTTATTCTGCAGAAGATGGGGCAACCAACTTGAAACTAAGCAGTTAAATGACAGATTGTGGCCCGTCTAAAATAGACAGTCCCCTGAATCAGTTGAAAAAAATGACCCCCTTTTCGAATGTCCTATCTAACACCAGCTAGCACTGCAGTGGCACTGTAAAGGACACATCCCAATGTTTACTAGGTCAGTCCCACAACATCTGATAACCTTCAGTCTCTTTTTATTACCTTCACACCCCTCTCTAATGTTAAGTCAGCAAGGCACTTTTCTATGAAAGGCGTATAAACTATATCTTCCATTTGGCAAGGGCATAAAACATTTAAAAACGGACAAATGTGAGATCAAAAGCAGGTCCATACTGCTGAGAGGAAAATAATAATGCAACAGTCGGGTTGACAGCCTCTTTATTTTAAGTTGATGTTTAACTGGGCCACTTCTGTGGAGTTTCCTTTTAAGCAACCAAACCATATCTCTACTTTAAGTATAAATCACCACAAATGGATCCAAAATCAACCATATGAGAATTTTCTGATCTGGTGCTTCTATCAGCTGGACAATATTATTGGAGATTCTCAAAACTATTACAAATAACTGTTACAAAAGGGGCTTTTCTGGCTTGATACTTTTTTTTTAGGGCTAGACAAGTTAGGCAACTAAAACTACTTCATTAAAGTTAGGGAAGTGTTCATGGTTGACATTGCAACATTGATTCTTACACTATTGAATGACATATTAAACATTACGGGAACCACAGTTGCCGATGTTCAAGTCTGGTTTCCAAGTCTGATGCTTTAGTTTGGTTACATCCATTCGGCAACCTCCGCGTCTGAAAGGGGACGTCAATGGGAAACATAGGTAACGTACTTAACTTACATTACATACATAACTTCAAGAGATATTTTGCTGATTTAAATCCAGCTCTGTGTCATAGCAGTGTGGGCAGTGTGTTGAGATGGACAATGTTTGGCTTCCCTTCCGTAGCGCCAGTGATCACGGATCTGGGGGCAGCGGGGGGTCTGTTGGGATCCACCTGATGATGCAAAAGGGGTCACAGAGGTCTGCGAGACTCTTGACAGACCTCTGGTCTTCCATGCCCTGACGCCACAGAGGAAAGCCAAACACTCTTCATCTAAACACAGTGCCCACACGAAGTTGACACAGAACTGAGTCAGAATCTGAAAAGTATCCCTTTAAACTTAGACAGACTTAGACAGCCTTATTTCCTCGGGCAAGACACTCCAGAGCCTCTTGACCCTCTTTGCAAAAGCTCTGTCCCCTTAAGTTTCCAGTCTGGACAAGAAGACCACTGCCCAAGGATCTCAGAGTGCGCGACGATTCATAAGGGATTAAAATGTGTTAAATATATTCTGGAGCCAGGTCATTAGGAGCCTTAAAAGTAATCAACATAGTCTTAAACTATAAAATATAAAGAGGCTAAAACAGGAGAGTCACGTGATCGGCTGAACAGAGATGGCGGCTTAACGTGTAGCTCCTGGCCCAAATTTGTCAAATAGTTGTTTTATATGGTTCCAACTTTGATATTTTACCACTTTGTGCTCGTTAGAGTTACATGAGGAAGAATGGCAAACAAGAACATAGTCCAATGTGGCGATACGGACGCAAATGCAGAGGCATTGCTGAAGAAACAGAGAAACTACCTCGAGCCACGCTTTTCTCAGATTCAACACATGGCAATCAACAATGACAAGTTAACTGCTATCCATGCTCAGCTTTGTCTCCATCAGACCTGATGTGAACAACCTAAAAACCACCGTGGAAAGCAACGCTTGGCCACGCTTTACAAGAGATGGAGGTGAAGCTAGCAGACATGGAGGACAGAGGCCGGAGATGCAATATCTGCATTGTCTGGCTGAAGGAGGGGCTAGAAGGTGCTAATGCTATCCAGTATCTCTCACACTTGCTGCCTAAGTTGTTCCTGAATCTAGCAGATGTTGAGAGAGAGATCGTGAGAGCCCACCGAATGTAAAGTGATAATCCAAAAAAGAACACCACTACTAATCGCACGTTGATTTTCAACGTTCTCCGCTACGCAACCAGGCAGGCAATCCTACGAGCTGCATGGAGATCTGCGCTTGTCATTCAGGGTCGGAAAATTTGCTTCTCCTCGGATTACTACACGGTCAAGCGGCGGCAAGCCTTCTATTAAGCCATGGATTCAGTACGAGTCAAGGGTCTGGATTTTTTCCTGCTTTATCCGGCAACGCTGAAGATCAGAGACGGAGCCAGGTACAGAGCCTTCACCTCCACCGGGCTGCGCCTTGTCCTCCTCTTCCTGCTGCTGCGGCGGGGAGAGACAACGCTTCGGATTCTGTCACGGAAGGCGCTGTGGAGGAGGATCAGGACTGAAACAACTATCTGATGAACTGAAAATAAAAATTTTCATTTTATTTTGATCACAAAAAAAAGGCTAAACAGGTGTGACACCTGTCTTGTATCTGGCACATTAAAGCTAGTTTGATGCACACAGTGAGGTTATAAGAACGATTTGCAACAAAAGCAATTAAAAGGCAGGATTATTATTATTATTATTATTATTATTATTATTGTAGCCATGTATGGCCTCTACAAGGATATGCCTCTCTGTTGTCAGGGAAAGGCCTCTGAATGAAATCTGTGTGGCGGATGTAAGCAGGAGAAAAACTGACCATCCGTCACTCTCTCAGCCTCGTTCTCTCACAGCAACAGCCGGCTTTTGATAGAGGTGGAAGAGGACAATGATCGCATCTATTTCCTCCACACATCTGTCCTCTCACTCTCTCTCTCTGTTGCATTATCCATCCTCTCCTCTCTTTTCTCTCTCTACCCTTTCATCCCATCCACACGGCCAGGGAAAGTCTATCTGATGACCCAGGCTATTAGTTTTTTCCTCTATTGCCAAACCAGGAGTCAGCCAGCCGAACTTGAACTGTGTGTTTGTGTGTTTGTGTGTGTGTGTGTGTGTGTGTGTGTGTGTGTGTGTGTGTGTGTGTGTGTGTGTGTGTGTGTGTGTGTGTGTGTGTGTGTGTGTGTGTGTGTGTGTGTGTGTGTGTGTGTGTGTGTGTGTGTGTGTGTGTGTGTGCGTGTGTGCGTATGTGTGCGTGAGTGTCAGTGTTATCAGTTGCCTGGCTGCGCTAACATGGCTTTGTTAGTTTGTTAGCATATTATTAGTCCGGGGGGTTGTTGAAGCACTTCTCACATTATCTCCCCTAATCACTCCCGATCAAGCCAGACAAATACAACCTTGTATCCACCCCCCCACCCTACATCAGCTACCAATTAACAACCAATAACAAACTCCACCAAAACCCCTTCTGGCTGCGTCCAATCTTGATTGGCTAAAATCAGTGCCAGTCAAGGAGGAGGTCGAGCACACCTCCTCTCCATCTCCTCGTCTCTCTGTGGATTGAATTAATAGGATTTTCTATCTGATTCCCGTCTATCTTGAGCCCCTGCAGATATTTTGTCTCGGCTCGCCCCGCCCCACCCCACCGCCACATCTCTTTTCCGTTTGACAAAAATGGAGAAAGAGGGCACCCAATCAGATGTACAATACAGGCCCAAGATTATTCAAATCGGCCCCAATGCAAATTTGGACTGATTGAAATTGCCGGATCGTTGGGGAAAGAGAGCGGTTGAATTCAGGTACGACTAATTTGGTCAGTGTGTAGGAGCGAGAGGAGAGAATAACAGACAGTGACAGAAAGAGATGAAGGAGGAGGAGGAAGAGAAAGGCGGGAAAACAGCTAGTCCAAACCCCTCCCGACAGTGATTGTGGTTGTCTCAGATGTCCTGTGGTGGCTGTGGATGGGGCGAGGTGGTGGGACGGGGGGGGGGGTTGTGATTGTCATTACACTGTGCTTGTTTTTCGGCTGTTGTTTCCATGGCAACCGACAACCCTGTTGTCGGCCCGTGAGCTGTTCTCTGTATCAATCTCTGTTTTTTTTTTGTTTTTTTTATAACAACGACGTGTCCAACCCTTTTGTCTTGTTTTTGTTCTTTCTTGTCTTCCTCCTCCTGCCCTCCCCCTCCTCCTCCTCCCTCCCCCCTCCTCCTCCTCCAACCCTTCCACTGTCCCTCCATCCCTCCTCCCCTCCCTACAGGATGTGCGTTTGTCACGTTTTCCACCAGAGCTATGGCACAGAATGCAATCAAAGCCATGCACCAGTCTCAGACTATGGAGGTACTGTACTCTTGCCCTTTTCCTTCAACTCTCTCTCTATTCTTTTTCTCTCTTCTCTGTCTCTTTAACTCCTTTTTCCTGAACATGCACTTGCAATTTATTCTGCTGGGGTCTCTTGTTTGATCCCCTCTGTGTCACCCGCCTGTAAAAGTCACGCCTCTCTCTCGGTTTGGGCCTTGCAACATTCTTTGTCCCACTATAAGCATGGCTCAAGTCTGAATGCTGTCAAATATATTAATATAAGAGGCTTGAGATAGATTAAATGAGTGTCTTGCTTTTCATTGTTAAGCTTTTTTACACGCTAAGATAATACAATCAAAGTAAATACAACAATTTTAAGTTGTTTGGAAGACTTGCGTCAGATTAGTCTCGACATAAATGTGGAATAGAGCAAAAAAACTTGCAGAACCATAATTTTCATAATAACAATAACTGTCAGCCCTTCAGTCGTCCTCTCATTCAAGCCAACATGCTGAACATACCAAAATAACACGCTTTATCGTCAAGTAGGAATTCAACACTATATTAACAACTTAACAGTGCTTGGCCAGTTCTTCAACTGTTTACAATAGGCAGCGGTCCTGTAATATGTTGAAATAATGATGAAATTGATGGAAATGTTTTTGGTAGATAGTAGTACTTAATTCAAGTCTGTTTTTGTTCAACAGACCAAAAGTCCCAAAATTGTCTCAAAAAGGTTTAAAATATCAACAACAAACAGCATTCACCGTCTTATACCCTTGATTCAGATAAGGAGAAACAAATGCACACACATAAAAATTTGAGAAAGCATTCTCTTTCTGAAGAGACAAACACAAAAAGTAGACAGAAGTAGCAGTAGTAGAATTACAAGATTTAGTAAATAACATACATCACATATGATTCAGTCTGGTATCACCAAATGGTGTTTTATTAGAAAATTATGCATGTTATCGCAACACATTCTTTGTCTTATTTTCTTTTATTTAGTCTCTACCTGCGTATATTATGACATTGTATTAGGTGCGAGAAAGTCCACGTTAACTCACGTACGTAAGGAACGTACTTATTACTTACTTAAACTTATGTTAACGCAAACCATGATCTTTTCCTAAGTCTAACCAAGTAGTTTTGTTTCAATATACTGCATTAACCACATTTTTAACTCTAGTGTTTGGAATGAGAACGGGGTCTTTCATACGTCTTCCCATAAAAAGTCATTGAATTTAAAGTATCTCCAAAATGGCTAACGACTGAGCCAAACATCTGTATCCCTGCGTGTCATGTGTTGCAAGTAGCAACGTGTAGCCAATGCATTGCATCAGTGTTTCACGCTCAGTAATGGATGGAGTAAAAATGCAACCAGGGGCATTAGTCGGGGGGGGAAAAGGGGACTGAGTACCCAGGGCCCTCATGTGAAGATAGCCCAAAAAAATGCTAGAATGAGTAGCTTTAGATGCGGGGAGTGGCCCATTGAAAATTCTTTTCTACAGGGCCCAGAATTTTGTGCTATGCCCCTGAATGCAACACCAAACCAAATATCAGGTCAGGTCTTTTCTCTTTATTTCTTTAAAAAAGCCATACAGGGTTCATCGTCTGGGTTTTTAAGCTCATGAATTGAAGCCAGCGATGATACAGACTCTGCTTCTTCCCCATTTTCCAACTGGAACAAACTTTTGGCAAAGGCTCAAAATCGGTGACAAAAAAAGCAACACCTCTGACACAACAGCCACAATGGGCAGGTGGTGTTACCGACCTCATGAGGTGCCAAGTGACCCCGGCGGCCCCATAATGGGGAACCAGCCTCGGCTTCTTTGTGTCTCCCCCCGGGTTCCGGGGGCGCCTTTGTCAACATTGTCAGGGCAGGGTGACAGGGGCTGTGATTGGCAGAGAATTACATGGTGTAAGACGAGCACGAGTTCGTGTACGTGTGTGTGTGAAGAAAGTGGTAATCACAGGCTGCATTAAAGAAAAGAGACGAGTGGCGTTCACCCCCATAGCCCTCTCATTAGAGCTGATCATGATAATCATGGCTGCCATTGATGTGCTGTGACCCTGACATGGGGAAAACGCATGCTTCTCCCTCCATCTGTCCGTGTACTGTGTGTGTGTCTCTGTGTGTGTGCGTGCGTTGAAAGTGGGGATTTTCTGTTCATGTTGTCACACTGCAAATATCAGTGAAGTGTCTGTGTTGATTTATGTGGCTGAGCAGCAGCAGTGTGTCTTTCTGAGTAGGAGTGACACACTCCTTCAACAGCGTTAGTATTAAGATAGAATTATCCTCACTATGCGCAGTCGTCCGCCACAATGGGTCTGGTAAACACTGCCAGGGTCCCCCCCCTCTCCCCTTGCTTTTATCAGGCGCACAGGAAAAAAAGCCTTAAGCCATACTGCAACCATATTGCACCGGACAATGGCAAAATACCTTGATTTCCATTTGAAAACAAGCTGTCTAGCCCCAGGCAAACCTAAATTGCCGCAGCCGTTTGTTAATGTTCCTCAGTTTTTGCAATTTAAAAGTAATTACTCTGGGTCCGTGTGATGGAAATGAGGCCTGGTAAATAGAGTTTGGTTATTGTCTTGGCTCTATTGCACCCCACTGTCTTAGATAGAGCAAGGTGGTGGGGGGAAAAAAAAGGGAGGCGGCCCGGGCTCTCCATTCCTTGATGGCCCTGTCACCGTCATATCCATTCTCATTACGGCGTGACATTCAGGTACACGCTGGCAAGCTCGGCGCGCGCGCACACACGCATTTCACGCAAACACGCACGCTCGCTGAATGTCAGGCCGTAATGAGAGTGGATATGAGCGAGACAGGTAATTCACTATCGCACCTCTGAAGACACACAAGCAGAGAGGTGGGTTGGCTCCATTGTGTTGCATTTATGCTGTATTTGTGTTTTACATTATTCAGTCCCTTTATAAATACTCATTTAGCACATGGCTCCCCCTGTGCAGCGTTCCTTCGACACTGATTTCGGTTTCCGCCTTTCCTTTTTCCCCACATGACACTAGAGGCCCGCTCGCACATTATCCTGCCCTCGCAAACACACACATACACACCCTCCACCGTCGATGCACAAGCGTTCAAGCGCATGTAGACGAGAGCTTAAGTAGAGCATGAGAGACAACAGAGCAGTGTCTGTTTAAATAGAAAACAAGCACATCTGTCAGATGTAGTAAAGTCCCACAGTGGAAAGAAAATATTAGATTACATTAATCAAGGCCAATGTTGTACAAGATGCCATAAAACTGGATGATTATATATGGTTTGTTAACAGTAGGAGTCTCAGTCAGTCTCACTTAAAGGAATAGCAATGTACGTGCTGCTGTGGACGGAGCAGCAGCTAAATGTATTTTAGAGACTTAAAAAAAAGAAATCTGAATATTTTCACTGCATCACCTTGCTGTCAGAATGGCATTTCCAACAGGGAACGGAAGCTGTTATATCCATGTATACTTTCTCTTCAAAGCCGCTAGACTCCTTTGACAAAAACAATGATTTTACCTTGATGAACGCGGGGAGGGGCTGGTCTGTTGCTGCCTGCATCGGTTGCTTTCTTTGTGTTATTGTGTGACTTTGGTGTTTTAAATGGAAAGTTGAGACACCAATAAGCACCTCATACAATCCCTATCTAAAGCATCCCTTTCACAGTCTTTGTTGTGTTTCCAGAAGTTTCTGACACCAACTGTGACACTGTTGTCCATCACGAATGGTCTCACAATAGTCTCCATTTACTGTGTCCTATCACATTTGACAAGGGACTTATAAATGTAGGTACATATACTGGTATATGGCACCGGTAACACTCAGCTAAAAGCAAAATGCTCCACAATCTGCATATGATTACTAAAATAATAAGAGACAGAAGAAACCAAAGTGCAGGGGAGACTTTAGACAATGCCTTAGGTCATCTGGGATGTTGTTCCAAGTACTTAATTGATAACTTTGTGTTTTTCTTTTACTCAGTGTGTCTCCTTTTTTGGGACAATAGGTTAAAACAAAAGTGCCCAAAGAAGTCAGACTTGGTGTGCGGACTCCTATAGTTAACAGAGCCTCGTGCGTTCCTTTTAGTAGCTGCAGCTCACATGCGTTGACATTTAAAGGTTATGTGAGTGGGAAATGAATGAGATGGGGAACGCTCACGGCACATAAACTCTTGAAAAGCTTTGAGAGATTGATTTTCAAGGTAAACGGACCGGAGCTTATAAGTTCAGTTTGCGTGTATGCGTCGGAGCATTTTGGGAGAGATGGGAAGTGATGTGTAATGCTCTCTTCACGGTTGTCTCGGAGAGTTGGCTTCAGGGAGCACAGTCAAGTTTGTTAGCTGAGTGAACTCCTGGTTAAGTCGATCACAAAGTCTGTAACTTCTGGCACGGAAAAAAAGTTTCACTTTTTCTTTTTTTTTTGGACATTGAGAAAAGATCAAACCACAGCAGGAAGCAAATTATCCATGTGCACTAATTACAGCACATATGGATACCATAATTGTGCTCATTGCTATGTCTGCAGTATCATTTTGAGAATATAGGTTGTCATGGCGTCAACCTACACTGACCCATCTGTCAATCATCTGACAGGTGTAAATGGATGTCACCCAACATTGTGTTTGTATTGGTTTAGAAGGGTAATTTCGGGTGGGGGTTCAACCTAGACCCTATTTCCCATGTGTTTTTGTGTGTGAGTGACTGATGGGAGCAACAATCTTTGGAATCGGTCTAGTATTAAGCAAGACTACTGTGACCATCCTATAGGGCTAATGTGCATCTTTAGTTACGCCCACTAAAATGGCTTGTTTTGCTACTGACAGGCTCAGATTATTATTATAAGTGTCTAGCATGGGGATAACAATATGTAGACAGCACCGATTGTTTTCATTTTTCTCTCTACTGAGTACTCCACATTTCCAAGCAACAGAGCTACGTGTTGAAATCGACCGGAATTCTCCTTTAAGGGAAGGATTTATGAGGGACATTCAACCTGCTAAAAGATGAGAACATTAACATCCATATTTCAGTGCCTTCAATGCAAATCCCAATCCAAACTTTATGATATATGCTGTAAGGATATGTACCCAGAAATATGGCATTTTTGAGTGGAAGATTTGTCCAAAAAAAATGTAAGAAACGAGACAAATATAACATTCAGAAAGGAGTGTTTTCCCTGTAGAAACGTGTCTTGCTGAGAAGGCTTCCTGTGAGACTTGGAGCGCTTTATTTTCTTCGGATGTGAAAGTTGTGCAACCTGGGAGACAGTCTGCAGTTAATAGATCTCTCTCCATAAATAGTATCAAAAATAAATGGATGCTCTACCACCAGCGTTGAGTTATAGACATGTTATTTTGAAAATATCTGAATCCAGAGACCATTTAAGACAAAACGGGAGCAACTTTTTTATGACCACACATTTGTATTCTTATGTTATTAACACATTCAGTGTATTATTATGTGTAAACAATGTATGAGGGATTTGTTAAATTTGTTGGCGCCCATAGAGAGGTAGACTCATCCTGTTGCTCCCTGCTGTTTGTGCTCAAAAGTGACCTATTCAAAACAAATCAGATGGTTTACTACATTTGTGTTGTACACGACATGAGGTGTAATTGCACCGAGCGGCAGAGGTTTCACAGACGCCCATCAGCAACAAATACCTATGAACATTAGCTGGCTCGTCAGATATTATGAAACGGACTAAAATAAAGGTTCATGGGTGGTGAGAACATAACTTGGTTCCTTAGAGGAGACTCTGTGGCTAAAGTTAAATTAAGTCTTGATACATTGTTAACTAAAATGTTATAAACCCAGAAAACACAGTCCTAGTTTAAAATCAACAGGGTTTTTAAGCTTAGGAGATTTGTCTCAATTCTTTCTCTCTTGCCTTTTAAAGGTGCCCTGCCACATGTATGTTATTACTTTGTGGTAATGTCTGAAGTTCTACCATGGACTGTGTCACATTTTTTGTCTTGGTTACCTTGTTTCAAGCCATTCTAGCGTGGTATAGAAAGCCTGCAGGACGACTCAGCTCCATTTGGGCCAGTTCTCATTAATACTCAACAAGCTAAGCTGCTTGACTCTGATTGGCTAACAGCTAGCCAATAAGAGCCTGGCTATCAGCATCCTTTACCCAGCTCATAAATACTTAATGACCAGTTGTTGTGATTGGTCTGATTTCTCCTCTTATTTTTTTTTCTGCAGCTAGAGCTGACAGAGGAGGTAGCAGTTCATTTTCACATTCACCACATAACGCATATGGACCTAACATATTTCAAAAAATGCAATTAAAAACAGTTTTGTGTGGCAGGGCACCTTTAAAGTTATAACACTGAAGATTTAGAGTTCCGGTTCACTTGGGAACAATGAAAGTCATACATCCTCTAGTCTTGCATTGCCAGACCTTCTTCCACAGCTTGTCCACATAGAATTCCGGTATAGGAAAAATAAGTGCTCTGGTTTGTTGGCATTTCTTTAAACCAATCACAGTCATCTTGTGCCGGACAGAGCCCCGGTGACGCTGCAAAAAAGCCTCAGAAAGAGAACTGGTTTCGGGTGGATCATGTGTACGTTCAAAAGTTGTTTTAGTTGTGCGAGAGAAAACTCTGATTGGACAGATAGTCTAGCTAGCTGTCTGGATTTACCCTGCAGAGATCTGAGGAGCAGGTAACCATAGTCCTCAGAAATCCACTGGAGTTTAAAAGGCCAACACAAAGATAGCAGGAGGTAACGCAACATCCGGCTCGAAAATTTGGGACATCAGAATTTCCGGGGGCACCTGAACAATTGTTAATTGTTATTGTTATTGTCTGAATGCCCATGACTTCGAAGTTGTGGTTGTCAAGTTTTATGAGGTTGTAATTATCCTAGAGATGAGGTCACTGTATGCAGTGTGCTTAATTTTCAAAAATGGTCTCACTACTATGAAATGGCTATTATGGGGACTTACATCATCACGCATGAATACAACTGGGCTCATTACATCCACAAGAGTCCCAGCTTTCCTGTCAATTTATGCTATTCCAGGACTGTTTAGGGACCCCAGTATGCAAAAATATTCAAATACACAATTTTAGAAAAGGCGAAAAATAACACATTTGTGCATGAGAATAACTGCATTGGATATGCATAAAGTGGGCATGTCTGTAAATGGATAACTCTAGGCACCCCATGAACCCATTTCTTTCAATTATCTTGAGGCGAGAGGTCAAGGGACCCATTTGAAAAATGCCATGTCAGTTTAATATTAACTTTGGCGCCTTATTAAGCCCCTTCCCGATGTTCTCATATGATACAAATATCGTCACTCTTGCTTTAGTAGTTGTATTTCAGAAAGACAGCCGCAGAGCAACTGGTGTGTCTTTACATTGCAGCCAAACTCATGTTGATTTTATAAAGACGTTGGCTAATAATTGGACTTTTTCCATTATTCTATGAGCAACTGCATTGTGATTTCATTTAGCACTCGTGATGTAGCTTTCACGCACAACAGCAGGACACAGTCAAGTTAGCCCCTGTAATATTTTAAACTGATTTACTAAGAAATGCACATAGGCACGTTTGACAATCCCGATCAGCGCTAACCTCTGTGATACATAGTCCTGCGTCTGTTTTACAAATTAAAAACATCCCTTGTTTCGCCAGTTGAATGTTTTCAATGAGAAGCAGCAGCAGTAAGAAATCTCAGACTAGCATTAGCACTAACTTAATACAATAAAGGCAATTTAAGTACTTCACCATTAACAATGAAGACTATACAGAGAGCTAATTACAGAATGTAAATACAGTGAATGGATATTGCAGAAATAATGCCGAGCAGAAATAGTCAAAAATGGGGTTTGATTTCATGCAAATATTCAAACTTTAAGAAGCATGTAATCATTTGGTTTATGTGAAATCTTAACACATTCTCACTCCCATCTCGTAACATACTGACGCTTGGTCCAGTGCCTTTTGCGTTGTTATTGGAAGAGTTGTTAAGGAGACCTTTAGCGTCATATAAGACGCTCTTGGTTGGGACTATTGGTGTCCCTTTTCGAACCCTGCTCTCCTGGGTGAAAGTCCTGTGTTTGACCCATCCACCACCCCGACCAACCTCGCTACGAGGAATTTCCCCCTTACTCACATACTACTCGCTAAACCCAGTCTACATGCTGCTCTCCCCAGTACGATCTACACACACACGCCAAAGGGCGCCTTTCTCGTCGCATCAGACGCGGACAGCAACCGTCCAGACGTCCATATTTTACGCGTTCGGAGTGAGAACGGGTTGGAAATCTATTTTTTTTAATTAGGGCTGTCCCGTCTTACTCGATTAGTCGACTAATCTGTGGTTTTGGTATTAGTCGACTAAGATTTCTTTAGTTGATAATCCATTTTTTATGCTTTTTTCATGCTTAATTACTAATTTCCAAGACTTTTTTTAGTCGAGGACAGCCATATTTTAAGTCACATAATTTGTGACTACATGGTTTTACCCTGACAGTGATGTTTTTTCATCCTGCTAATGGCTGAATATCACTATAGTCGCACAGTGTTTGATAAATGAAAGTTCAAGCTGCCACTAATCTATGATGAATTATTAAAAAAAAATTAATCCTTTCTAAGGTGAAATCAATTATGATTTGTTTCAACAGATGGCATAAGCTGGCAATTTCCCTCCGCCGGTTTTAATCACCTAAGGGCAATAGTGGACCATCCAACCAATCGCCTGAGAAACTTTAAAGTGCAGCTCCAGTTCTTTAGGGAGAACTGGTAGCAACGAGCATAGAGACCCCACGGCCCCTCTCCCAGGGCAGGATTCTCATTCTGGGCTGTGTCCCCCCAGCCCACCCCACCCCTCCGCTCGCTGGGTGTCAGCTGGAGTAATGAGATATTTAGCAGAGAGGTATAGGGAGCTCCTGTCTCAAGGGGAATCGACTGCAGCGGCGAGGCCCCAGACTGACACTCTCCCTCCGAATGCAATTCTCCCCATCGTCTCCTCTCTTTTTATCTGTCAGCGGTCAGAATAAAGAGGGAAAATGACTGGTGGAGATGCAGTAAATATGGCCCAGCCGCCGTCAGACAGGAGACATGCTCATTCAGCTGATAAAGTCGAGCCTTAGCCCACAGAGGAGGGGTTGCCTGGTCACACACATGGAAACACGCGTACACAGACTGTTCTCACTCCCAACTCATAAAATTCTGTTGGTCTGTGGCTCACAACGACTCAAAAATCTCCCTTTTTATAGTCTGAGTGGAACGCACCGGGCATAGCACCAGCTTGATTGCCGTGCTGTAAGATGGCGAAGTATTAAGAGCGACAACGGTAGCGAGTAGTATGAAAGATCCGTATAAGGAGATTGGTTGGGGTGGTGGATGGGTCAAACAACACAAGACTTTCACCACTGCGGTACCCCACCCACAATCTTTTCCTAAACAGTCCTGTTCTTACTCCGCATGTCAGTTAAACGTTCGCCCAGACCCAGAGACGCGAGTCCCGAGAGCGTCAAAAAGTGACGCCAGTAGACCCGACCCAGAACGTCAAAGAGTGATGCTAAGTGTGCTGACCAACCACGTCTGAATATGACACTAAAGGAGTCTTTTTGCGTTAGTAACAAACACCAAAGGTGCCTGACCAGGCGTCGCTTTTTAACACAATTGTTGTGCCACATGTCAGTTAAAAATACGTCCCGACCCAGGGCGTCAACAAAGAGACGCCAAGAGTCCCGACCAACTTAAATATGAGAGTGTGCAAAGCAGTAATCAGAGCAAAGGGTGGCTACTTTGAAGAAACTAGAATATAAGACAGGTTTTATTATTATTTCACACTTTTTTGTTAAGTACATAATTCCACATGTGTTCATTCATAGTTTTGTTACCTTCAGTGATAATCTACAATGTAAATGTGTGTTCAAACTTTTGGCCTGTACTGTAAATATAGCTTTTTGAGGCGATGGGAGTGAGAATGTGTCATTTACAAGCATACAGCTACATTGTAGAGACATTAGGTTTAAGGTTAGTGTCAAATGTTGACTAACTTGTCTGCCTTACAATTGTGCATTAACTGAATTCTGAGTAGTTCTGATGTTAACTTACCGGATCCTGTTTTTGCTCAGTTTTTATTGTCTTTTTGCATTTTAACCTCACGTACAGTTATTTTACGGATGAGCTAAGGTTCTCAGAAATGCCATTATTTGGCATGTGAACGGTACTATACATGTTCAAGGGAAAAATATAGTAGTGCTGTGCAGTGCAGCAGCACTAAAACATATTTTAGCCACCTAAAAAAGACTCCTTCATTTTTTTTTTAATCTCATTATAACTGAAGCTGTTATAGCCATCTCTGCTTCCTTCTAAGCTACCACACTCCTTTGACCAAAAAAACCTCCCATGTTCTGCGAGGTAACAGGAGTCTGGTGGCTGGGGTGCACTGGTGGTTGGTGGACACCTGGTTAACCGTGCGCCCCACGTACTAAGACCCAGTCCTCAAACGCAGTGGCCCAGGTCTGATTCTGAACCTTTTTTTTTTTGTCATCTGCCTCTCTCGCTCCCTCTTCCCTGTCTTCAGCTGTCCTATCCAATAAAGGCCAAAACAGCCCCAAAACATCAAGATAAAGCGATGGACATATTTCTAAATATAGCGTACAGATACTTCTTTTCGGTGGTCCTGTGTTTAGGTGACTACAATATGTCTCCAAACTGGAGGCGTGCCGACCGCCATCTAATACACTGAAGTAACTCATACAAACTATCCCGTTGATTCTCAAAGTTGAGTGTATTTGACTGAATTGACATTTGACAGTGTGATAGTGATCCACAGTCTTTTGTACAAAAACAACCGTTCATTTGACTTTTACTACATACATGTAGCTGCACAGACGCATTCACCCACACTCACACTCGGTTACACACACTTGACATATATCTCCGCTCTGACTGTGCAGAGTAGCCAAATCCCTGCTCTCTCCTGCCGAGTGCGGATCGTGCCTCAAACTAAAAGTTTCAATCAAAAGGTTTTGTAATTCTCCCGTGGCCCACTGCCTTTGTTTCCAAGCGGATTTGCCCCGTAGTTAGGCTTTGATTGCAGTGTGTGAGTACTGGTGTGGTGTGATAGATTTTAACTTTCCGTTTCAGCTTCGCTGTGTTCCAGTCGTCGCTGCAACTTTCATCAGGAGCGTTGTGTCTTGTTTTTTCTCTTCTTCTCCGCGTGTGACAGTTCATTCACACACACACACACACACACAAAATTACACTCACACAGACACACACGCACACACTCCTGCTCTGAGGAATTGGAATTTCGGACAATTAGATACACTTCTTTTGATTGTCCGAATCTCGAAATCTTCCTCTGGCCTTCTCAACCTCTCTCTCTGTCTTTTACTCTCTCTCTCTCTCTCTCTTACTCTTACTTACACACACTGCTAATACACACATACACACACACACACACACACACACACACATCAAGTCTCTCTTCATATGAGATGATGAAATAGTTGGAGAACTCAGGAAATCTGTTTCTGGTGAAACCGTTCTGGACTCAAAGATAACTGAGCCCTTGTGGGGGGAAAGAAGAAAGCCCACTGGCTTTGGAGTCAACTTTCCTGTGTGACTCTGTGTGTGTGTGTGTGTGTGTGTGTGTGTGTGTGTGTGTGTGTGTGTTGATTGGTCTTCTGTGGTTCTGCTTATGTCCGTCATCATAAGAACCTTCATTTAAATGCTTTTGCCTAATTATCTTTTGTCTTCTCTTTTTTTCTTTTCCCTGTTTTCTTCGCTTGTTTTTTCTTTTTTCTCCCTCTTTCCTCATCCTCTTCTCTCCTTTTTCATCTGTTCAAGTCTTCTTTCTTTTGTCCTCATGTCTCAATTTCTCTTCTCTCCCTCATCCTCCCCTCTCCACTCGTCTTTTCCTAATCCTCCATCTCTTCCTACTTTTTCCCCTTCTCTCTTCTCCCCTTTCTCCTTTCCTCTTGTTTCCTCCTTTGTCCTTTCCTCCATGTCTCCTCTTCCATTTTTTTATTTTCCTCTCCTTTCTTTCTTTTTCTCCCCATGTCTCATTTTCTCTTCTCTCCCTTTCTCTCCTGTCCTCTCTTTTATCCTACCCCTCTCTTATATCTTGTATGCTCTCTTCTCCTCTATTTCCTCTCTTCTTTCCTGTCCTGTTATGTCTCCTCTTTCTTTGTTCTTGGTTCTTCTCTTCTTTCCCTTTTTTCAAGTTTTATCCTCTTCTTTCTTTCTTTTATCTTTTTCCTTCTCTTCTGTCTTGTCTCCTCTGCTTTTTCCTCTTCTCTGCCCGTTACTGCATTTTTCCTCTCTTCTTTTGTTTTCCTCTCCACTTTATCTTCCTCGTCTCCCCATTTTTCTTTCCTGTCTTGTTATGTCTCCACTATTTCTCCTCTCCTCTGCTGGTCTCTTCTTTCCCTTTTTCATATTTGCTCATCTTCTTGTATGAAGTATGACATGCAAAATATGTGTCATACTTTTCTAAATAAAGTATTGTGGTGCGGCAGATATGTCCCGGATCAGTTTAAAGAAGACATCTTTGTTTGGTACAGATCTTCGCCAAAAATCACACTATAATCATTTAAAAACGTTTCTTTTAATACAGCGAATCATATCCCAATCGCAATATTTGTTTAAAAAATAATCACAATTAGATCTTTTCCTCATATAAACTCTAAGAAATAAATCCGTAAAATGACAGAAGAAAGTTCTGGTAGCTCACGACCCGGATGTCGCCCCATAATTAAAACACAAAGTATTAACGTGTAGCTAAAAATACAGAACGTGTTCTGTTAGTCCTATGTGAAATGATCTTGGACAAAGCTGCTCGGTTTGTAAACTTCAGAAAACGTAGAAAAATGCTTTAAAAATGTTGACAAAAGCAACAACAACGTCAGAGTAAAAGCCCAAAATGTCAACAAAAATTACCAAAACTTCGTAAAAGGCGACAAATGTCGGAAAAACAAGCGACAACGTGGCCAGCAAATGTTGTCGGACCACAAATCATGCAATTCCAAATGTAAAAAAAACTAAAAATTAAAACTGTGAATCACGTTCTATGGACAATTTCTGTAAAAAAATATACAGTCATACAACTGGTAATACACAGATATTTCTTCATGTTTTTTTCTTAAAAAAGGATTTTCTGGTTACACTTTACTTGAAGGTATCTACATAAAAGTAACATGACACTGTCATCAACGTTTATGACATAACTTCTTTCAGTAAGTGTTGTTGAGTTTTGTCATGTTGAGTTATGGTTAGGGTTCATGTGTCATGACTGTGTCATGTCACTCTTATGTAGACACCTTCATCTGAGAGAGGAGCTTATACATGAAAGGGAAGACAGAGGGAATCATACAGCAAAGGGCTGCAGGACGGAATTGAACCTGCAGTTGCTGCGACGAGGACTGAGCCACTATACATTGGGCGCAGACTCTACCCGCTGAGCTTTCCAGGCGCCTCAATGCACAGATATTTCTTAGAGTGTAGTATAGTATGTATTCCTTACAACGTTCTTTGCAGGTAAAATGAATGATCAGTTGTATTAAATTGTGAGCGTTTTATATAATTTCATAACATTTGGAAAACTTGTTTAAATGGTTTCAAAACCAGTAACCAGTCGGTGATGCACTCCGCATTCCTTATCTTAACTATTAGTCCAAATAATTCAGTATTTCTGATTTTTTTTTAAACTCAAAAATGAGGTATAATTTCATATGAATCAGGTTTATTGAACGTGAATGGGGAAAAAGCATTCGACAAAAACGTTTTAAAAAGTGTCAAAAGCACAGAAAAAAGGGTAACACTTGAACTACTCAAAGTTATCTACATAAGAGTGACATGACACATGCCACCATAACCATAACTCGTCATGACAAAACCGAATGACAGAAGCATTATGTCATAAACGTTAATGTTTTATGACACGGTCATGACAGTGTCATGTCACTCTTATCTAGATACCTTTAAGTAAAGTCTAACCAAAAAAAGGGCCAAAACCTGCTGGAAAAGCGCCAAAGAAATTTCATTTTCAATTTGACCCTGAAGGGCAACAAGTTCATGGTGGACAACACAATCAAAAATCTAAGTCGTCTTCTCTGCCCTTCTCACCATTTCTTTTCCCTTCTCTCCATCTTCCCCCCCACCGCAGGGCTGCTCCTCCCCCATCGTGGTGAAGTTTGCCGACACGCAGAAGGACAAGGAGCAGCGGCGTCTGCAGCAGCAGCTGGCGCAGCAGATGCAGCAGCTCAACAGCGCCACCACCTGGGGGAGCCTGACGGGCCTGGGCGGCCTCACCCCGCAGTATCTGGCTGTAAGGAGAGCCGCCACGTCACCCACCATCACCTCCTCCACCCCTTACTACAGCCCCATGGCCAACGCCGCCGCAGTCAGTGCCCCAATCGCAAACTCTCCGACCTGAAAAACACCCAAATACTCACTACACACTGGCCTCCTGTCTCTTCTCTTCTCTTTTTCTTTTTTGTTCTGTGATTCCTCTCCTCCATCCTTTGTTTCTTGGAAGGAAATTAGGTCTCTGAACAGGGTTCGAAGCTGCTAGAAGCCCATAATATATGTTTTTAATAATGACTGATAGGAACAACAATCTATGAAATTTGTCCAGTATTAAGCATGAATGCTGTAACCGGGAGCCACAGACCGGGCTGTAATTAAACCCTATGGGGAAAATGTGCATCGTCAGTTACATCCACTAAAAGTTTTGTTTTGCCACTGACAGGCTCAGATTAATATTCTAAGTTTCTGACATTATGGAAGGGATCCCAACCGAGATCCGCCTTTTTAAAACCTCTTTGAGACCTTTTTGTTCAACCAGAAACAGCTCTGAGATCACTTGGGCTAAACCCACCAGACTCCATTTCAAAAAGCAATACTTTTAGTGTGCACAGAGCCAACATATTTTCACATGTATATCAAAGAGCTATGTGTTTATTTCAACCCGAACTACAGTTGTGATGGTTGGAAAAGTGGAAAGACTACCAAAAATGGCTCCTTGTAGTTTTATTTTGTGTCTATGAACTTTGAATGAAGTGAATTTCACGATGCTTAAATTACTATTATTTACATGGAGTCTGGTGACTTTACCAAACGCAATTTTGCAAATGTTTTTATGTTAAAAAAATATATTTCTAACAGAAAGGTGGACCTTTTATAAAAAAAAGACACTTTTCCAAGAATAGAAACAATGGAAACAAGAAAGTGAGACCCTGTTCTGTAATTGTTCCAATATATTCACTAATTGCGGTGAATTCTTAGGACTTTTGTCAGATTAAACGACAAAAAAAAGTATCTGGCTGGGGGACAGTGTGAAACCCCTGGGAGCCCACTGATCCCCAATTTGAGAAATCCTGCAGTGGAGGCTCGGCTGCACAGCATCTGAGACCTTCATCGGTTGATTTGTTTGATTGGGGGATTTTGTGGGATCTTTTTTGTTTTTAAAGTAGGGTTCAGAAACCTCATTCTCTCCCTCGTGTCTCTGCGGCCCTTTTTCAGAGCCTCATACTCAGGACCCTTCCTGTAAAATGTCTCGCCACTAACCCTTGACTCATTGCACTTCAGTTTCTAAATTAACCTTATGGAGTAATTTCCTTTATTTTTTTTTCTTGCACCCTATTTTCCATATGTTTTTTGTGTGTAACCGGGAGCCACCGACCGGCCTGCAATGTAACCCTAAGGGGCAAATGTGCATTGTCAGTTTTGTCCATTTTTTTCTTTTGACTTTAAATGAAGTGTATTTTACAACGCTAAAATAACTGTTTATTTACATGGAGTCTGGTGGCTTTAGCGGACACAATTTTGCGGATGTTTTTATGTTTAAAAAAAGGATCTTACTCTTTAACAGAAAGGTCAACCTCCTTAGAAATCTTTTCCAAAATGTGGTCAGACACTTAGAATATTAATCTGAGCCTGTCAGCGCCAAAATGAGCACTTTTGGTAAGGTAAATACAAGCTGCACATTTTCCCCATTAACTTACATTGTAGCTTGTCTCACTTAATACTGGACCAATGTCAAAGATTGTTGTTCCCATCAGTCACTGAGACACAAAACCATAAGAAAACAGGGTCCAGGTTGGGTCCAAAAACTGTAGTCACCCTTTAAAAAACACGTCTCAAAAAGTCCGGGGATTTGATTCTTAATTAGTTTGATCGTTAAGTGCAATTAACACCTGTCTTTTAAAACGAGGGGAAACAGCACTCAAGGCTAACACCCAGCCTTGACTGGATATTGACTTATATATATATATATATATATATATATATATATATATATATATATATATATATATATATATTTTTTTAGTGTTTTGTGAATTGGGCTCCCAGATTTTCCTCCATCTTCAATCCTCTTTTTCATACTTTTTTTTGAAAAGATTAAGCTCTATTTCTATTCTGTAAGTGAAGTGGTGGGGGGGACACAATAGAAACAAGATGTTAATTTGCTGTTAATTCAAGTCTTTGAAGGATGAGTTTTTGACAGCGTCGGTGTTCCACTTTTGTTTTTGGAATCTAATTAGTCGGCTAGATTGGCGCTTTCACGCTCAACTTGTGTGGAAGAATGGCGGTGGAATACAAACGCTGTTTGCTCAGACGAGAGATCAAACTATATTAGCAGCTCATTTAGTCAACGAGCGCCGAGGCAAAAACCCACACTGCTAAACCCGCTCATTACGGCTTTAGCTTCCCAGCGTAGCATTGTATAGACATTGTGTTAAGCTGTTTTCTGAATCCACCCAGCTCACTTTGGTTTCTCCCTCTTCTTTTCTTCCTCTGCCTTGTCTCTCCTCTTCTCTCTCTCTCTTCTTCTCTTGTCTTTTCTTTTCTTTTGCCATCAGTTGCTCCAGCAGGCAACCTCCTCCAGTAACCTAGGAGCCTTCAGCGGGATCCAGCAGATGGCCGGTAAGTCCAAAAAGAGAGAATAACAAATCAGACTGGTCCGTAACCGCGCCGCCAACGGCCCTTTTTGTTGCACCTCTCTGTTATTTATTTTTTTGTTCACAGGCTTCTAAAAAAAACAAAACCAAAGAGCATAGCAGATGAACTTGCATGGTGGAGTAAAGAGGGATCTTTGCCCCAAAGATTTATTAACTGTTTCTAAGAATTGTCTTGATCTTTTAATGAGGCCAGACAAGAGCTGCGCCCTGGGCGTGTAACAGTAGCACCGAGGCTTTGCCGGGGATGGATGAATCACAGGAAAGAGGATGGGGGGAGAAAAAGTGGACTGGAGGGGGAGAAAATGGTTAAAAGTGGGCTCCCTTTTGGTGGATATCTTGCACTGCAGGCTGGCGCCATCTATTGCTCTCTCCCTCGGTGAGGGTCTCTGTGACTTCCATATTTTGCTTTTCAAGAGTATCTGCAGGTCCGATTTTTCGCCCTTTGAAGCCATTTATAACGCTAGAAGAGTTGAATTTAAGGAAGGGGAATTAAGACATACAGCTAATGAAATCCGCGCATTTGTTTTGCAGTGAACTGTATAGCCAGTGAAAGTTTTCAAACTCTAAATGGGTCGAGTATGAAAAAAGGGACACAAAGAAATAAGAAATGGTAAGGGACAAGCCCAATTCTCCTAAGTGAAGCTGATGCAATAATAAAAAAAAAGCATATGGTATTAACCCAATTCTGTTTTAATCTAAGCCCTGAGCGTGCCAAGAGGCCTCCTATTAACTGTTGTACAAGATAAAATCTGTCTTTAAGAAATATAATTTTTCCGAGCTTTAAATTTGGGTTATTTAAGACTTCCAGGGACCCGTTGATACTCTCTCTCTCATCATCTCTGACAATTTTTTTTATTTTTTTTTTTTAACTCGTCTTTCTTTCCACACTCTCTCCTTTTTACTGTATTTATTTTAAGCCTCTCATTTTTTTTTTTTTGCAGACACCCCTGAGCCTCCCGCCCTCTCCGATCACAGTTTCTCCATCTCACCTATCACGCCTTCCCTCCTCCAGCCTTTCGCACTCTGTCTGTAACTACCCTGCTTCTCTCTTCTTTTTCTTCTTTATCCTTCTGTGAGTTTGGTCGTAGGGTGTCAGCTCTTAATTGTACGCTCTTTAGTCAGCGGGGGAGTAGTGTGGGGGGGGGGACAGGATGGGGAAATTGCCAAGACACAATAACACCGTCTGAGTGTGATGGAAGGTTTTTTTATTTTTATTTTTTTTTGAAGTGGCGAGTCCCATCTTGTATCCTCCAGTTTCTTTTCTGTCATGTTCCCTTGAGTTACAATGCCTTGCAATTTCCCTGCGGCTGATTTAAATTGTGTCCTCACTGCGTTGCTGTTGAGCTCAAACACACAGTTCCTCACAAACACACACACACTCACACGAGTAAATAGGCTCAGGGATTTGGAAGCGAGGGCGAGTAACGGCGTCTGAATCTGGAGATCTGGTGGTCCTCCATCTGTGTGCGTGAGAGAGAGAGAGAGAGAGAGAGAGAGAGAGAGCATTAGTGATTGGCAGGATATGTGACACAGCTGAATGACATCTGGTCCCAGTCTTTAACACGAGGAGCTGCGGAGCTGAGAGGCTTCAATTACACCAATGAGCGTCCAATTAGACGCAGCCAACGCCAGCTTGGTGCAGCCCAGCGCTGCCATGGAGGCTGCATGGAGCGCGCACACACACACACACACATGCGTCCTTGCACACATATGTGCTCACAGTCGCTCAGACACTCACTTACCATCTGCACAGGCCCGGATACTCCCGACTCTGATGTGGGGAGTCGATTGTATTTGTCTCCCTTTCTTCGCCTTCTCTCTCTCCGTACGTACGGCTTCATCTCGACTTTATTCCCCTCCAACCCAGTTATTTGTGTATCAGGCCTGCTCGTTTTTCTCTCTCCTCATGACTGTGTTGGAAATGATATGTTCAATGAGGGAGATAACCTTTGGAGAATTGCAGCACAGTTGCCTTTAGAAAAAATGGGGAAAAAAGGTAACGGGGGGAAAAAGAGAGAGAGACAGAAAGATAGAGAGCTGCTGTGGAAAGAAAGGCCACGCCAAAGACCGGAAAGAAAGGGAGGTTAGGAAAAGATAGAAGACGGAGGACAAGGAAAGAAATGTAAAAAGGGGAGGGAAATGGCAAGTAAGGCAATGGGAATTGGAAGAGAGGACAGGAAAACGGTATGAAAGGGTAAAAAAGGAGGAACGGGGGATGAGTAAAAGGCCACGGAAGAAATGAGGACAGAGAAAACAGGAAAGAAAATTGAAAAAAGAGGAGGGAAAGGCAGTTAAGGTATGGAAAATTGGAAAGGAGGAAAACAGATCAAAAATGCATGGAGGCAAAGAAAAGACAATGGAAAAAGAGGAGGAAATACAGAGGAATTAGGCATAGGAAAATATTAGCATAGAGGAAAGAAGGAAAGGAAAGAAAAAACAAGGCAGTGAAGGAAACAAAGATGGGAAAAGAAAGGAAACAAAATAGGGAGGAAATAAGTGATAGGAAGCCGGAAGTGAAAGTCAGGGAAGGGGAGGAAATAGGAAAGGAAGAAGATGTAAAGGGCCCAGAAGCAAAGGAAAGGGATTGGGAAAGAGATGAAAAAGGAAGGGGAAAGGACAGGAAAAAGGGAAGTGAAAGGACAAAATAAGAGAGAGAAAAGGCAAGAAAAGAAGAGCAGAGCAAATGGAAGAGAACACGATGATAGAAAAGACAGGACAGGTAAGAATAAAGGAAGGCAGGTAATTGGGAATAGGAAGAGAGGGAAGTAAAAAAAGACCACAATGGAGATGAAAGTAAAAGGGGAAATAGAGAATAGAACAAAAAAGGAAAGGAAACCAGAAAAAAGCTGAAGCATAAGGAACAAATGAAGAAAAGAAATTAAGGAATGGGATGAGGAAAACAGGAAGGAAAGGAAGGAGCGACCACGGTGAGAGGAGTAAGGACTTATTTGGTTGCATTGTGAACCTACTGAAGTGGAATTACCTCTAAAACGTTTGAGTGCGAGGTTGTGTGTAGGTCTGAGGGCAGGGAAATAAAAACGTCTTTTAAATCATGATAAAGAGCCGGGGAGGAGAGCTCTTCCAAACAGCCTTCGTCTCTCCATGCAACTCCCTCTGCAGGGTCGAGAAGGAGTCTGCGGGAGCTCACGTGGTGCGTTTTAAGGGGGAAAAAAGATAAAATACGGTCTGAATTAGAGCGAGATTTGAGCGTTTGTCCCACCTTTCCCGTAAAAAAAAAAAATCCATTTTAGCTGTTGATGTAGAACAGAAAATTGGAGAAAATCGCTTTGAAAACAAGATTGGTTTTGGCTTCGACGCGCTCGTAAGTGAACACAGATGAGTAAAAAAAACACACACAAAAAGTCACAATTGGACGTGCTCATTACAGCGAACACAGACACACACGTTGTTTTTCCCCTCTCACACACACACTTCCTGCTGCAGCTGCTCATCACGACAACCTCGGGGGAAAAAACAGAGATTTTAGAAACAGGCAGTGCCCTTTTTTTTTAAATATATATTTAATTAACCAATTGGAACTGTGAATCCCAGTGATGAATTCAGCCATCTGTTGTTATTGGCTGTGTTCAGTATGCATGTCTGGGTGGAGGAGATCTCTGATGTTACAACCTCAAACTCTTCAACACGGTGTCAAACAAGATGGATCTTCTTCATGGTGTCTTGTTTGTGTGTGTCTATTTGTGTGTGCGTGAGGGCGTGTGTGTGTGTGTGTGTGTGTGTGTGTGTGTGTGTGTGTGTGCGTGCAGGCGTGTGCGTATTCCCATGGTACTGTATATACACTCAGACTGTATATACGACACATACACCTCACATTGACAGTGTCCACCCTTTAACTCTTAACTCTAACAAAGCTCATGAGTCCGAGGAAGCGCCTCTGTGGTAAGAACTCTGGTGACTGATTCTGTATTTTTGCTTCATGAGGGGTTTTCGCCTCGTAATGTTCGCACTCACACACACACACACACACACTCACTCACATGCACAAACACACACATTCACGGAGTAAGGTGAAAGGGTTAGTTGTACTCACAGAAGGCGTTTTATAGCCTTTGCTTCACCATCACTGGGATGTTGGCCTGTAGTCATTAATTATGCTTCAGTACAGGCCTGTATGCTAATGCCAGCGTGCAGATTAACAATGAGGGGAGTTCAGCCTGCAGGTGTCCTCAAATACACTGTGACTGCTGAATAGGATGCAGTTTAATTCATATTTTTAAAGCTAAAAGCCACTGTGGCGAGAGCATGACTGTTATCTACAGAAGGCTGATGTCTGCGTATTACAGACATATGTATATATATATATCTCTTATCCTCAATGCTAACACCAGCACCTAATAGACTATCAATGAAATTAAGATTTAGTAGCATTTAGTAGTAGCCTAGTACACTAAAATAGAAAAGTAATATTACATTATCTTTAGAAGTAATATTGCACATGATGTTGTAAACTTGTATTGCACATGAAATTGAAAAGTTAAAAAAAATAATATTGCGCATTCTACTGTAAAGTTATATTGCGCTTGATATTGGAAAGTTTTACTGCGCATGATATTGACAAGTAATATTGCGCATTATATTTAGAAGTGATATTGTGCAGGATATGGTAATCTTATAATGTACGTGGTATTGAAAAGTAATACAAAGTAATATTGCAAATGATGTTGAAAAGTAAAAATTGCAAATGATATTGATAACCAAATTGGAGTTGTTGTTGTTTTTTTGCAAGAATAATAAAGTGTGTGAAAGGGAGACTGTTTATGCAAAAGGCAAGGCGTGTTCATTGATCGACAGAAATGGAAGAACTGTAAATTACCTTGAAATGCTTATTTTCATGTTGAAAAGGCCCCCTAAGAGCCCCTTTCACACTATAGATGTCAATATCAGCCTCAAAAGTCCCACAAGAGTCTGGCTCTAATCATTGACCATTCAGACTTTGATTCACACAAGCACAACTTAGCTGAGAAAAGAAGAAGCTCTAGTTGAATCCCAAGTAATATAATTGGCCAAGATTATTGGATAACTTGACTATAAGGATTAGTTACCTACTGTATTTTTTGAGCCTTCTCCACTGATCTTTCCTTAGGCAGAAAAGTATAATTTTGACGAAATCAGTAAGATTATTTCTGCCTCCAGACAGAGCAGCTTTGCCTCGCAGAAATGCACCAAACCCAAACACCACAACAGCTGCTTTCACTGATTCCAACACATCTGGGACTTATTAGCGGAATCAGCTGCTGCGGTTTGCCTTCACACACTACAGACTCGTCACAAAGATACGCTAAAGCTGTCTAAAGCTACAGCGAAAACAACAACATATAAAGTAGGGTGTATCCACACACTCATAACCCTTACCCTCCGGACACCAGGCAGCTAACTCGTGTTTAGTGCTGTCCTCTGGCACACTGTCCCGGTCCAGCCAGGCAAGCCGGCCCACGCCTCAGCCTCGCTCCCCAGGTTTGACACCACCCTCTCTGGCTCCTCTCTCCAGGTATGAGTGCTCTGCAGTTGCAGAACCTGGCCACTTTAGCAGCGGCGGCGGCGGCGGCCCAAAACTCAGCCAGTCCCAACACCGCTAACCCCCTGTCCACCAACGCCGCCTCCCTGGGAGCATTGGCCAGCCCAGGTAACACCGCAGTGACTCAGGTTGGGGGGGTGGGGTCCGACGCCGGGGGTTGGGGCCAACGCCTGCCTACGTCGTCCGCTCTCCACCGTTACCATTACCAGTGTTGTCGTCCCCCACCCCCATGACCCCCCGGCACTCCACCGCCATCACCGAAACCATCAACCAGTCATCGTCGCCACAACACATGACCATCTCCATTGTTCGGATCTCCGTCAGTGTTGTTTCTGGCACATTCCCATGGTGTGTGCATCCACCGTCTCCGCTTTTTCAGGCCTCCATCTTAACACACCAACCATGATGCTGTGTTGTCAATGCGCTGCCCTACCTCCTGTCTTTGAACGCCTCACGCCCTCACCACCACCAACAACAACCCACACCCATCCCGTGATCCACGCACTGTATATGTGTGCGCGTGTGCATGTCTGTGTGTTCTGTGCTTCAATGTTTCCGTCCGGTTCAGATATGTGCGTTTATGATTTTTAATGGTTTCTTTTTGTGCCTGACTCACCAGCTACAAAGACCCGTGTAGAGACTTTAGGACTGTGACTCTGTGTGTGTGTGTGTGTGTGTGTGTGTGTGTGTGTGTTGGTGTTTGGTCTCTTGCTCACGGCTTGGGGGTTAAAAACTAGCAGGTTTGATGTCTGAACACGGATCAGGGTTAAATATCTCCACCTTCAGATTCTCTCCTTCTTTCTTCCTTTTTTCTCCACACACTGCCTCGTTCTCTCTCTCCTCTTCCTCCTCTTCCTCCTCTTTTCCTCTCCTCGTTTTTCTTCTCGTTGCCCTCGTCTTTCTGCCGCTGCCCTCCTTTTGACAAGCTCCCTGTTTCTGCTCCGTCATTCTCCCCTTTCATGTCGGCTCGGCCTCCCTCCAGCAGCCGTGTTTTTTTTACTTTTTTTTATTTTTTTTTTGCTGTCTCTTTTGGAGCGCACTCCCAACGGAGCATGAATATGAAAAGCTACAATACCTGCAGCCCCCTATCTCTCCTCCTTCCTCCTTGCGCCGCTTCCACCCCACTTCCTGCCTCCACCAGGCCGGTTCACACTGAATGCCCGTTCCTGTCTTGTCTTCCCTTTCCTCCCCCCCCTCTCTCCCTCTCTCTTTCTCTCTCTTCTTTCTCCCAGCCTCTCTCTTTCTGAGTCTTTAATGTCAGTCCAACCTTGAGTAGTACACCCTCAGGTTGAGCTATCCGGTGTGAATGAGTGGTGCTGTGCTGCATGTGTCAATGAAACCACGCAGTTTGATAAATATAGACAGTTCTGCATGGAGACAGGCCACGACATATTTATTTATTTTTTGCGCCACGTGCCGACATGTTGCTCCGCTGTACCGCACCATTTCTTCGTGCATTCAGCGACAATCCTGCTTTGTAGGCATTGCTTTGATGAGATCAAGGGTTAAATGGCCTCTTGTCAGAAAACAGAACCAGTTTCCAAGCTTTGTGCACCATACTCCCCACGCATTTCACATCAGTGTCTGTCCAGGTGTGTGTGAGTGAGTGTGTGTGTGAGTTTGTGTACATTGTGTTGAATTGTGTGTGTTTTTTGGTGTCATTGACCACATGACCAACTGATTTAAAGACCAGCTCTGCTCGAGGAAAAGTCACTTCAAAATACTGCAAATAAGAGAGAATTGTAAAAGTTTCACACAATTTTAGAAGATTGTTTGTAAGCGTCAAACGTCTCCTCTGATTGTGCTCTTGCCTTTCTGTATACAGTATGTCTGCTTCTTTTTTTTAGATGGTCCTTGTGTGTTATTTTGCGTGTGTGTGTTTATAATGCAATTACAGCATCACTTTGAATGCAGCAATACTCCAGTTATACATATATATGCTTTTGTGAATATCTCCTGATCAGAACAAACCAGACAGCTGTCTTTTTTTTTTAATCTGCCTTTAATTTTTCACGTTTTTATGTGTAGGGTCATAGTGCTGCAACTTGTTAGATTAATTAAAGGTGCTACTTGTAATATTTTTATACATCAGAGCGCCATTGGAAGCCGCTGAGACACATTATTGTAGATTCATAACAGAATGAGATCACTGTGGCGACAAATGGTCGCCTTTCAAAATCCCTTTTCCCCTTGAACGCCAGAGACGTTTCTCCATCCACACTGGTTCCATCGAAAGAATGCACGTACGGTAGCAAAGTGGTTCCTCCGCTGGCCTCCCAGCAGTCGTTTTCATCTTCCTTTTGTTTGCACTGGAAGAATTCTTCCTGCATCTCTCTGAACACATCTGACCAGACAAATCTTGACTAGAAAACATAGCCTAACCCCTGCCAAGGCTGCAATTGTTAGATTTTAATAATGGAAATGTAGCTCTTTTTTTAATCTGTACCTGGATTTGGATCTACATAAAAAACATATAGTAGGCCTTTAGTCAATAATGGTTATTATACAATTTTATTGTTTTGAGCCAAAATGTGATCATTCTTGCCCAAAACACCCAAATTTGACAATTGTCCTGCAAAAAGGACAAAATGTAACAATTAAATGCAAAATTACGTAATTTGTTAATAAAAAGTTACAATATTTTGACACGTTTCCTGTCTAATACATACTGATTGTTGCCATTTTAATGCAAAACATACAACATTGGACAGTTCCTGCCCCACCATGTGCATGCCAAAAAACTACGAAACAACACCTTCATACAATTATATGCAAATCTGTCAATTTTACTGCCCAATAAATATATCCTGTGAATTTTCATCCCATAAATACAAAATTTGACTAATTGTGTGTCACAAAATGTAAAGTATGCCAGCATGTTTATGGCAGAAATACATTTAAAACATGTAAAACAGACAAAATTTTGACAGTTTCTACCCACGAACATACCATTTTTGGTACATAAAAGTACAAAATTAGACACCTTCAATGCATTTTAATAATGGAAATGTAGGTCTTTAATCTGCACTTGGATTCAAATCAGCATCAACATGCACATAGCAGCAAGTCAATCAATGAGTGCTATAGTGAAATTCGAAAGAGAAATAGTTTTCTCTCGCACGACTATTCTCCAGCGGCTCGGTGCGGAGCTTAGCGCCGCCCCTGATGATGGGGATTGGTGTAAAGAAATGCCATTAAACCCAAGCACGTTTTTTTCTCCCATCCCAGAATGCTATGCGGAGTAGCCAACCCCTCCTCCGCTCCGCGCCGTGTGGATGGCCTGGCAAAGCAAGAACAGGAGTACTAAAGTGTCCTCATGGTGGTGCGGTCTCCACCAAACCCCAATAATGAATCTTCTTTCCACCAATTGGCATTAAAAGGACTCCTTTACTTTCTAAGAATTAAAGGGAAACTCCTTTTCTTTCTGTCTTTCTTTTTCTAAGGACCCCGTCAAGGGGTTATTCCTAATAAAGAATTTCTATAAAATGGTTTAGCTCTTTTCTTTTTTTGATCCAACAGACACACAAACAGAGCAGGGTAAACATAACCTCCTTAGCCTGCCAGTCTTCTCAGCAGTGGTTTCAGCTGTTTGCGGTCGCAGCGTGAATGTTTCAAAGCGATGTTAAATTCTACACGTAGCACCTTCTGCATAAACCCTCTGAAGAGTTTTAATATGCATTTAATAAGAAAGCTTCACCTGTGCTCGAGGGACCCTTGTCGAAGCTTGTATAAGACGTCTGCTTCTTTGTCTCCTACTCTCCCTCCTCGCCTCCGTCCTTGTCCCTTTCTTTTCACTCTCTCCATCTTGTTCTTCACCTCCACCCCTTTCCTCTCCTCCCTTTCCTCCCTCCCTTCCTCCCTCTCTTTCCACTCTTCCCGCAGCGGCGGGCACAACAGCCAGCTCCAACGCCAGCGCCATGAACTCTCTGACCTCTCTGGGCACCCTGCAGGGCCTGGCGGGCGCGACCGTGGGCCTGAACAACATTAATGCACTAGCAGGTAGCGTCAACAGTGAGTATTCACCCTGCCATCAGCCACTCCACCTTCACCCGCACCTCCGCTACCACCAGGGTGCCATTTGTGAAAATGGTTTGATCATGCACAACAAAACAGGCCAAAGAATTAAATCCCCCTTTTAATACGGATGGATATAATGCCACTCGGCCGGCCATGCTAAAACACTTATCAAATCACAAAATGTCATAGCGTGGTGTCAACTTAACCCTCATGTTTAACCCTCACTACCCAATTGTAATTACCCAAAATAACATGATTGATTCCACACAACGCTCTTTGGCAAGTACAAATCTCTATTTTCATTCATTTTGGGGCGTCTTATTCAATTTTAAGTGTTTTTGAAATAGTATTGAGTAAAAGTTGACATATTCCAGTCTGTGATTATCCATCAACATACATTCCTTTAATTTTAGTCTAAATAATTCCTAATTACAAACATTAGATATAATTCCCTACAAATGAGGTTAAATTCCAAAAATAACTGTAAAACTAAAGTTAATGTTACGTAGTGTTGAAAATGTCAAAAAAAAAGTGACAAACATTGAAAAAAGTGTCTAAAGTGTTGAAAAAAAAGGGACAAAACTGTAAGAAAAAGTTAAAAACATTGATAAAAAGCGTCAACAAAATGTAGATTTTCAATTTTTTTTGGGACGGGAAGACAACACGAGGGTTAAAACACAGCGCTTTCAAGCCGGAGAGTTCACTTTGCGGCGATGACAAAATACATTCAGCCAGGAAACGCTCATTGGTTCCTCGTTTTAATCCAAAAACTAAACTTTCCTAAACTCAACTAGACGTTTTGGTGCCTAAACTTAATTCATCATGGCCGCATGACGATCACATTTCAGGCTAAACTCCGCTACCACCCATGGCCCCTGAAAGCAGCGTCATCTGGTGGCAGAGGTGCGCATAGGAGCCAAAAATATATAATAAAGTAAAAGTACTGTTACTTCAGAATAATACGACTCAAGTAAAAGTACTGTTACTTCAGAATAATACGACTCAAGTAAAAGTACTGTTACTTCAGGATAATACGACTCAAGTAAAAGTACTGTTACTTCAGAATAATACAACTCAAGTAAAAGTACTGTTACTTCAGAATAATACGACTCAAGTAAAAGTACTGTTACTTCAGAATATAAGGACTCAAGTAAAAGTACTGTTACTTCAGAATAATACGACTCAAGTAAAAAGTACTGTTACTTCAGAATATATCGACTCAAGTAAAAGTACTGTTACTTCAGGATAATACGACTCAAGTAAAAGTACTGTTACTTCAGAATAATACAACTCAAGTAAAAAGTACTGTTACTTCAGAATAATACGACTCAAGTAAAAGTACTGTTACTTCAGAATAATACGACTCAAGTAAAAGTACTGTTACTTCAGGATAATACGACTCAAGTAAAAGTACTGTTACTTCAGAATAATACAACTCAAGTAAAAGTACTGTTACTTCAGAATAATACGACTCAAGTAAAAGTACTGTTACTTCAGAATAATACGACTCAAGTAAAAGTACTGTTACTTCAGGATAATACGACTCAAGTAAAAGTACTGTTACTTCAGAATAATACAACTCAAGTAAAAGTACTGTTACTTCAGAATAATACGACTCAAGTAAAAGTACTGTTACTTCAGAATATAAGGACTCAAGTAAAAGTACTGTTACTTCAGAATAATACGACTCAAGTAAAAGTACTGTTACTTCAGAATAATACGACTCAAGTAAAAGTACTGTTACTTCAGGATAATACGACTCAAGTAAAAGTACTGTTACTTCAGAATAATACAACTCAAGTAAAAGTACTGTTACTTCAGAATAATACGACTCAAGTAAAAGTACTGTTACTTCAGAATATAAGGACTCAAGTAAAAGTACTGTTACTTCAGAATAATACGACTCAAGTAAAAGTACTGTTACTTCAGAATAATACGACTCAAGAAAAAGGACTGTTACTTCAGAATAAAGTAGGTAAAAAGTAGTCATCCAAATAATTACTTCTAAAGTAAAAAGTAAGTGAAAAAAAGTATAGTGATTTAAAACTACTCCTAGAAGTATAATGTTTTCAGAAACATACTCAAGTAAATATAACTGGTTACTACCCGCCTCTGTCCAGCGGCGCCTGTACCCGACTCGCCGTCACCTGTAGTGGCTAAATACATCAAATATAAATTTAATCGTTCTATCACACAATGTTACACTTTAAAATATTACTACTAGTTTAAAATACTACTACTACTATATAAAGTATATATTATTTTAGTTATATGGTCTATGGTCTATATATGGTCTATTAGTGGAGTATCATTGATCACACTGACATTTTGTAAAAAATAATTGATTAAAAATAATTCTGAGGCCCCCCCAACCACGCAGATCGCACCCTGGCTACGCCCATCCACACCCATCCACACCCATCCACACCCATCCACACCCATCCACACCCATCGCTACCATAAGCTGAGCCGATGCAGAGAGACGCAGCAGCCCAGCGCCGTCAAGAGTTCAAATGATGTTGGTTTTGGAATTAAATCATTCAAATTGACAATTTCAGTGGGGCGACTTCCCTACTTTTCTGTTTCTATCTGTGCTAAGGCCCAAAAAATAATGAGAAATAAGAATAAAACGGACACTTTCTCATGAATAATCTTGTTTTTTTTCAAAAAATTTAAAGAAAGGGAAAAGGATTTGTCACTAAAACTTCACATTGAAATCACTTTTTAACCGACCCAGCAGAGCTGTTTTTTTTTGCTGAACAGAAAACAATATATTTAATATTATTAAAGGCTGAGGATATAAAAAAACATGCAGTTGTCTGATGTCCAACTATGAAAATAATAGTTAAGCTATAGCTCGTAGGGTCAAAATTGATCATGCAGGGCTGTATTCAAGACCACCTTAGTTGAGTCTAAGACAAGTCCAAGACCAGGACTAGTCGAGTCCAAGTCAAGACCGAGTCCAAAGAGGTTCGAGTCCAAGACAAGACAGAGTCCAAAAAGGTTTGAGTCCAAGACAAGACCGAGTACAAAGAGGTTTGAGTCCAAGACAAGACCAAGTACAAAGAGGTTTGAGTCCAAGACAAGACCGAGTCCAAAAGGTTTTGAGTCCAAGTCAAGATCGAGTCCAGGACAGAAAAAAGGTCTTATACATGAGAGTATCAAGACAATCATTTTTAGGTTTCACTTTCCCTCCAATATTATTATCAACATAATAAAGACACCTGGACTCGGTCCAGACCAAAAGCCATATTGAGCAAGACCTGAGACCGAGACAAGTCCGAGTCCAAATACTAGCGAGTCCGAGATAAGTCCCAGACCGGAGGTCTCGAGTTCAAGACCGGAAGTCTCGAGTTCAAGACCGGAGGTCTCGAGTCCGGACTCGGAGACTTGAGTACTACAGCCCTGTGATCGTGTATTCATTTTTGTAGATTTAAAGTCAATCACTTCATTTTAGACGTTAAAGTCTACGTATTACAAAGATTGAGGAAGAGAAAAAAACAGAAGAAAAGATCATAGACAAAAAATATTCAGTATATATTCAGAACATTTAACCACGCTGAGTTTGGTTCTTCCTGTCGTCTCTCTGCGTCTCCCATTCACTCGATGGTTAATTGTCCTCTCTCATTGCTGGCTAAATCATCGACTCATCTGGCAGCCGATATTTCATCCATTCATTCCATTCCTCCATTCCTCCATTCCTCCATCTCTCCATCCGCTTCCTGGTTGTGTCCTGGGTTACGCTTGCTGTAAGAGCGCTGCTGTGCGTTCGTGTTGTCCTCGTTCCACATCGTGTTTGTTGTGTCACTGTTGTCTTTTCGGTAGTGGTGGAATGTACCTGAGTACATGTCTTCTGGTACTGTACTTAAGTACACATGTTGAGGTACTTGTACTTTGCTCGAGTTCTTTCTTTTCATGCCACGTTCTACTTCTCCGCTACATTTCAGAGAGAAATATTGTACTTTTTACTCCACTACATTCATCTGACAGCATAAGTTACTTTACAAATTTAGATTTTTGCACACAAAACACATGAAGTTTATAAAATACGATGTTTTATTATGAATTCATTTATTATTGTTACCCAACAATTTTAACAGCCTACAAGTACAGCTGACATGATGAGATTTTTGAGGCCTTTGACCCTTTTTTTGATGCTTTTAACACTCTTTATGACGCCTTTGACCCTGTATTTGGCGCTTTTAACGCGATTTTGACCCTTTTTTTTTACTGTTTTTTTTCTGTTTCAAAAATGTGAGGCTTTTTCTGCATCGAGTACTTTTACTTCAAGTAAATTTTCCTGATGAAGCTTACATACTTTTACTTCAGCAACGTTTTCAATGCAGGACTTTAACTTGTAGCAGAGTATTCTTTACAGTGTGGTATTAGTACTTTTACCTCAGTAAAGGATCTGAATACTTCTTCCACCACTGCCTCCGTCCCGCTACAACTGAGTCTAGATTTGAGGTAACTCGAGTCATATCTCCTTACTGTTTGGCATCGTTGGCTTCTAGCAGTTGCTATGGAGACTTCAACGGGGCTGCTAGAAATATTCTCCTTCGAACTTATTATATAATAATAATTATCCATATTATAGATCCTGGTTGGAGCCATGATCGCAGTGTTTTTGAACCATTCATTTTACCTCTGCTGACTATCTTTCCATCACAGCTCGTAACTTATGACAGATGGCAGCTAAAAGCACCAAACACGTCTATTACCATGCCAAATGTGATCTTTTTTAATGCACAAAGTACAAAGTTGATACCACAAAAAGTTAATATCATCATGCCAAAAAAATAAAAAATTACAGTTTTCCTGCCAACAACTTTATTCCTGCCAAGAAGTTATATGACAAGATAATACAATACTTTTAATAATAATAATAAACACTTATGATAAAAGGCATTTGCATGGCAGCAGGTAGAGTAGCAAGTGCAAAGTCTAAATAAGTCTGCTGTCCGTATTGATTTGACAGTCTGCTTCGATCCAGAGCGGAGGGACGTTTCTGTCCACATGTGAGTTGTATGGACTACACACACTGCACACTGTGTCCTGCGTGCCTGTTATTACAGCAGACATCCTGTACCGCTGCCTCTTCTACCACATTATTCTCCTCTGACCTTTAGCGGTCCTCGGCTGGAGTAGCTGTATGCGCTGTGTAAATCATATACGCGTCAACTCCAGCACACACCGGTACAGAAACACAGGACACACACACACACACACACACGCACATACTCGCACATGCACATGCTCGTCCCTTCAAACAGAATGGGTCGCTTTTGTTTTGCATCCCATTTTGTCCCGGCTAACCCTTCTCTCCGCATTGTGCCCCTTTCCTCATCTATCCACCCCACCCTCCACCCCCAAGCACCCTCATTTAAACACATCTAGGCCCTTAATTGAATTGCAAAGGTCAACGGTGCAATTATTCCTGAATAAATGAGTGACCTATAATCCGGGGCTCCGCGGTGATAATTTATTTCACTGTGTCAGACAGTGAGGCGACAGGACGCCGAGCCAATGTCAGACCCCCCCCAGACAAGTTGCCCTCTGTCGTGATATTAAGCCGTTACAAGCAGCTAATGAGTGTTACCGCTGCGTTCCTTCACATTTTCAAACCAGACACCCCACCACCGCCCACCCACCCCGCCACCCCCGGTCCACCCTCCACGTGCCTCTTCAACCCTTAAAGTGAGACGTCGCAGGCTGGAAAAGCACATCAGCACCTCGCTGTCGATGTTTCACCCAGCTGCTCTGACCGTGTGGCGGGATAATTATCGACGGCACCTGAAAGGATTATGTGAACCTTCTGTATTTGGACCATTATGTGACAAATTCACACAAAAGGGATATTTTTGTGAACTCTTCATTCCTAGTTCTTAGTTCCCTTCACCCCACTGTTGGCTCCTTCCACTTCCTGCGGGCTGTCCCTCTCTCTGCCAGGCTTCAGGCACTGGGGGCCAGCAGTAGATGCGGCCACCACATCTTAGTTCCTCCCCACTCGGCTTTGTTGGCCATTTTAAAATTAAAAACTTGGCGGCACAAAAGCTCCAACAGGACTATTTTAAGACCAGATGGGGAAACGTGTCCCTTTAGGTGGCCCTGCATTACAGCCCCTCCCCTGCTAGTGTGTTGCAAAGTGTTTTTTTTACGTGATCATTCAGATGTTGTCTTTGTCTTTGTGTATGCGCTGCATGCTTCTGATTTGGAGGACACCTGTGTGCAGCTCTGGCTGTCATCAGCTACACCCATACTGTAATTTAAAGTGTTAATTTGTGTGTCCTGTGTAAGCCGTTGTAGTATCAATGTGTCTTCTGTGTGTGTGTGTGTGTGTGTGTGTGTGTGTGTGTGTTGTGTGTGTGTGTGTGTGTGTGTGCGTGTGACGTCCGGTAAGAGTTGTGTGCGTCTTTATGTGTGCGTGATGGTGTGTGTGGTGAAAACACAACCTCTAACGGGAGCGCTAATGAGTAAGTGCACTCTTCTTTCTTTATTGTTGGGTTTTATGTAAAGTTGCTCAAATGCTCTCAGGTATGGCGGCTCTCAACGGAGGACTGGGCGGCGCAGGGCTCACCAACGGGACGGCAGGCACCATGGACGCGCTGACGCAGGCTTACTCAGGGATCCAGCAGTATGCCGCCGCAGCGCTGCCCACCCTCTACAGCCAGTCCCTGCTGCAGCAGCAAGGGGCCGCCGGCAGCCAGAAAGAGGGTCAGTAGCCCGGGGCCATCTCTCACTCCTGCTAAGCGGGAGTGAGAATTCAGAGTGCTTATGGCAGCAAACAGACAACATGAGACATTTACACTCTCAGCTGTCACTCGTAGTAGTGTAACATCTAGATCAAATGTCACAAATGAATCCATTTCAGGATGCGATACAACTTTATCATCAGTACACACCGAAATTAGTTTTGCGTTCCACAGCAGCTCCGCTCAAAAAAATAAAAATACACACAGAGCTGGACAACTATTGCACGTATAGTACAAAGATGAAGACACATATCAACAGCCATGGCTAAGAAATGTGTTTCATGATATCCTCGGTATCCTACAGGATAGACTGATATATAAAATATAGGTATAAAAGACTCTAAATCATCTGTCAGACGCAAAAGTTGGTATTCATAATTTCAAATATGCAGAATTGAAGTGTCAAGATTATTTTATATCATAAATACTTAAACAAATACTTTTTTTTTTTTTTTTAATGAACAACAACCACATTGCTCATCTGGAGATTTTGTTGCCACGCAACCAAAAGTTCTTTCCTGCTGCCTAAAGACATTATGTTATGTTTTTTTTCATCAAGAACAGCTTAGAAAATGTTAATTGTTATAGGTAATGATGAGGGAAATAAAACACTAATTAGCTGCTAATTAAATAGGGAAAAAAGATGAACAACGGGATGATTTTGGTCAAATTGAGGATATTTGTGTATTTTTGGTTGTTCAAAATGAACACATGAATTCACAGGTTTGTTTTCCTCTTCATCAGGTACATACTGTATTTATATCTGAATTTCTTTTTAAATCAGTATGACCTCCGCTGTAAAACACATTTTTTTAAGTTTTTTTTTTTTTTTTTTACCAACGATAGATTTATTTATTCATACATAGCCTAAAGTGATTGTTTGTCGGCTAGAAAAACAACCCAAAATGAACAAATAGAGGAATTTACACATTCTGTCTTATTTTGAAAGAGCTTGGCGTTTCTTTAGTAGCAGAAAATGTTAGAATTAGTTAGAAATCATTCTGATATATTTCAGTTTAGTCAGACCTCTAAATAGTTTTGTTGATGATTGTATAGTTCATTTTCTTGTTTTGTGGAAGAGAGCATGTCATTTGGATCAGTGTAAATATCAGTGTTGTTGCAAAGTGCCCCCCTTCATACAGAAACCTGGAGGCTGAATGAAAACTTTCCCCAAAAGCTTTCAGCGACGTGTATAATACAAAGCCGATGATGAAATGAATAGTAAAACAAATGGAGAAATGTCTGTTTGTCCTCTTCCCATTTCTGCTTCAAACAAAAAGATCCATTTGTAAAGATGCTTTCTTTCTTTGACAGTCCACGCAGAAGTTCAAACCCCTGCAGGGGGACACAGACGGGGCAGACATTGGAGAGACCTATGACTCCTCTTAAGAGAGGCGCCATGCAGCCAGAAAGAATGAATGAATCAAAAGGAAGAGAATAGGGAACTACTGTTGTCAGTAGAGAGCGGAAAATATTATTAACTGAAAATGAAAAGCATTCATCTTTGTTAAACGTCCAATACAATTGGTGAGTGTTGTTTAAAAGCAATAGCAGACTCAAGGCCATGCGATATTGTGCTAAACGCTGTGATTCAGCTCCGTTCCTATGACAACTGCACAGCAGTTGCCTCAATGCAGCGCTCCCTTTTTTGGCAGTTTTGCTAAAAGGGATATCAGTTTAAAGTGTGGTTGTATGAGGTACGTCTCCATAGTCCGTGTGTTAGCTACAGTAGATGGTAGGGCTGGGTGGGGCCCCCCCACCCAGCCCTACCATCTTTGTCCCGATACGATTCTTTGCGATACATGGGCGCCAGTTTTGATTCGTATTACGATTATAGAAGTATTGCAATTCGATAGTATATTGAGTATTGCGATTTTCTTTTCCTTCTTTAACAAAACAACAAAAGTTGAAAAATACAGAAAAATATTTCTAAAAAACTAAGTTTTCACATGTCAGTCAGTCAATCTGACATTTATTTCATTTATAAAGAAGAACATAACGTGGGTTTTCAGCATTTTCTGCTTTTTCTACGTACAGTAGATGTTTTATGTGTCTAAAGGCACCGATTTACTCTCTTTGAAACAATACGTACGCGTGGACAAACGGCATGTACTCTCCAAACTAGGGGACTTGTCCACATAACATTCTGGATGGGAAAAAAACGTGCTCTGGTTTATTGGCATTTCTTTAAACCAATCGCAATAGTCTTGGGCGTCGCAAACCTTGGGAAGGAAGTTTTGGTGGAACATGTGTACCATCATAGGTTGTTTTAGTCGTGCATCAGAAAACTCAGTTTGGACAGATAGTCTAGCTAGTCTGGATTTACCCTGCAGAGATCTGAGGACCAGGTAACCATAATCCTCAGATTGGACAGATAGTCTAGCTAGCTGTCTGGATTTACCCTGCAGAGACCTGAGGACCAGGTAACCATAGTCCTCAGATTGGACAGATAGTCTAGCTAGCTGTCTGGATTTACCTTGCAGAGACCTGAGGACCAGGTAACCATAGTCCTCAGATTGGACAGGTAGTCTAGCTAGCTGTCTGGATTTACCCTGCAGAGATCTGAGGACCAGGTAACCATAGTCCTCAGATTGGACAGATAGTCTAGCTAGCTGTCTGGATTTACCCTGCAGAGATCTGAGGACCAGGTAACCATAGTCCTCAGATTGGACAGATAGTCTAGCTAGTCTGGATTTACCCTGCAGAGATCTGAGGACCAGGTAACCATAATCCTCAGATTGGACAGATAGTCTAGCTAGCTGTCTGGATTTACCCTGCAGAGATCTGAGGACCAGGTAACCATAGAAAAAGAAAGTTTTTAAAATTACAACACAAAGAAAGCGGAAGGTAACAGAACAAAAAAATGTTGCCAGCCCTGGACCGATCCCGGAAGTAGACTACTAATACACTGACTATGGAGAAGTAGCTCGTACAACCACACTTCAAAAGATCCCTTTAAATCAAAAGCCATTCTGACTATACACGCGCTCTGCATCTCGTCCCTCTAGGTCCCGAGGGTGCCAACCTGTTCATCTACCACCTGCCCCAGGAGTTCGGAGACCAGGACATACTGCAGATGTTCATGCCTTTCGGAAACGTGGTCTCTGCCAAAGTCTTCATCGACAAACAGACAAACCTTAGCAAGTGCTTCGGTACGTGAGCAGTACAGGCGTCGGCGTGTGTTCCCTTAAAAGGGGAACACACACTAATGCCTGCAGGGTATCTGTCCTTCTTTCTGAAGGCTTTACCATGGTGGAATATTCTGTAACCCTTCTAGCAGTTCTTTCAACACTAAAGCATGATTTTAAACAATTATTAGGCTGTTTTAATAGCTTAGTATTTTCTATAGTATAAATATATAATAATAATAATAATAATAATATATATAGTATAAAGTCTTTAGGCCGCTTCATTTTATATACAATATATGCAGTAGGGGGTCCCTGCTCCGTCTCTCTTTCAGTTGTCCTTGGCTTAAAATACGATGAAGACCCCTGCAGTAAAGCATTAATTAACATTTCCATTGCCTGTTATTGATAACCACTCAAAACCAAGTTCCTGTACTTCCCTGTGTTTTCTTCCAAACTACAGGAATTAAAAATGTTATAGGACAGGATTTGTTGACCCTTAACTGGGACAATAAGTGACTCCTTTAAGTGACCACCTGGTATTAAAACTTTGCCTGATTGTTGTGTTAAAAAATACATAGAAAAGCTTCTGATTCAGGGTGAAATGGATTTAAGTACATTAAGTGTTCATGTCCCGTCCATGTTGACAACAAAACCTCACTATAATGCATCTCCATTCCTCACTTTGCAACTCAGGGAAACAGAAAATAAATCAAGCATGGATGCAGGAAGCAACAGCAAACACAAACAGACAGCAGTGATACTTGTCAGAAAATAAAATGCTCAGTGAGGATGGATGTGAGACAAGCCAGACGAGGGGTTTACTGTCAGTTTTAGAGTTTGCACGTATTACAAGAGGAAGTGAAGGGTGCACAAAGATGACAAAACATAACTTCGCTGTCTGCTCCGAAACCTTTAATTTTGACATTTTCACCAACGGTGGCTTATGTGAAGTTGTTGGCGGTGTAATATCTTTGGTACACTTTGTACTTTTACTGTGTTTTTCTATTGATTTAGAATTCATTGCATTTGTCCTTGCTACCCTTGTTTTGCCGACTCATGCTTCACATCTAAAGTGTCTCTACACTCCCCCCATTTGCTTTACTATTATGTATATTCCATTTTACTTGGCATTATTCTTTCATTATTTTGTTGATGCAGCTACCCAGCTCCCCTTTGGGAGTCATTACATTTTAATCTTCCCTTATTGTGTACCAGGGGTGTATTTTAATGCAGATGTAAACCAGACAAATCAGATCTCAAGACACAGAAACATAGTGAGAGTGCCTCTCATGGTATTTTAACATCAGTTTATTATTACAAATTAATTTTGAGATGGGTATAGTTGCTGTAAATAAACAAGGAGAAGTGTGTTGGTATCCGCATGTATTTCATATAGTGTTAGATTTAGAGGGAAATCTGCTGAAAAGAATAAAAGAGCATGAAGAAATTCTGAGGATTATGGGGAATAGGGTCTTCATTTTAAGAGATGCTGAAATATACAATACAACAGGCGATGTAGAGGCCACTAATCATCTGAACTGTGGTCTTATTATTAGGATTGGGCACAGAGAACCGATTCCTACTCATTCCTAATTGTTTCAAAAATTACGATTCCAGTAGTTTCTTTATTGGAATTGTTTAACCCTCCTGTTGTCCTTTCATTTCAAAATGTCTACATTAGAAATATGGGTTTCTTTTTAATCAAATTACCACACAAAAACATCGCTCTTTGCCAATATAATTGATTATTTTCATTGAATTTTGAGTGAAAATTGAAATAAATACAATTCTGTATCCTGACGGCTTCACTTCCCAGACGGAGAGGGCTCTTTTAGCCTAACTGTCAGGAATTGCTGATATCTCGGAATAAACTTTACAACTTTAGAAAAATTTAGAAAATTACTGTCTGTACAAATTGCATGGACACAACTCCACAGTCGCTAATTTAGCTAGCCGTTTGCAAATGTTACTCAAAGGATTACAAACTAGCATCAGTCTGTAGGCAGTCGGGTTGGGAACCGGAGGGTCGCTGGTTCAAGTCCCCATACAGACCAAAGCATGGTGGTGGACTGGTAGCTGGAGAAGCTGCCAAGGTGTTCTTGAGCCCCCAACTGCTCGTGACGCCTTACCATGGGCAGCCCCCCCCCCCCACTCTGACATCTCTCCATTAGAGCATGTATAGGTACTGAGCATGTGTGTGTAATTCAGGCCTGTGTGTAGTCTGTATAAGAATAGAGTGAAAACATTGTAATTTCCCCTTGCGGGATTAACAGTAAGTATAAAATTAAAATACTAGCTAAGCCTAGCAGACACCTTACCTTACATTTCCTCATGCAACTATGAAACCATACCAACTGTTCTTAACCAAATCCAAACCAAATGTTTAACAATAATTACATGTTTTTAAAACGCACTCTTTTGCAAGTTCAATGCCAAGTGGAAAACGGACCTGTGTGCCACGTTGTCCAAATCTTCTGCTCCATTTCCTTTTTGTTTGCCAACTGTTCCCTTGTCTCTGGTCCCTGCAGGCTTCGTCAGCTATGACAATCCCGTGTCGGCACAGGCAGCCATCCAGGCCATGAACGGCTTTCAGATCGGCATGAAGCGGCTGAAGGTGCAGCTGAAGCGCTCCAAGAACGACAGCAAACCGTACTGATCTTAGCACTAGGGTCTATCTGCTCCCCATGTTAGCACTGCTAGGGTAAGTCCCCCCCCTCCTCCCAAAACAGTGAAAATGACAACAACAACAAAAATAGCAAACCGAGCCACGACCTCTGTACACAGGGACAGGGGGGGGGGTTAAGGGTGGGAAGGGAGGGATAAGGGAGGGATGTGGGAGGGAGGGGGGTAAACAACCTACAACCACCCTGAGGGAGACACACACGCCTTGTTTATTTTTTAATTTTAATTTTTTTGTTACTCTTGCTTTTTAGAAGATTTTTTACATTAGCTTTCAAGAATTTTTATTATTTATTACAATTTCTTTTCTTTTCTTTTTTTTTTTTACTCACATGAACACTTCCATTACCGCCATTACTTTGTGCAATTTTTTTTCTTCTTTTTTTTCCACAATGGAAGGAAGTAGCTATCTTGGGGAGCTCTTTGTTTCAGTTATTTTTTTTTTAATTATTTCTCTGTGATTATTTATTCATTTTTGAGGACTAGTTAGAGTCAGAACCGAGGTAAAGACAAAGGAGCCATGATGAATAATTTTTTTTAATTTTTTTTAATTTTTATGACGCGCATGCCAATATGCACATTCGACCTTTGACCTCCGCGGTGTTGGTTCGCAGGCCGCCGCTGCTTCTCCCAAAACCCGCTCTATGCCTGCTGGCAACCCGCGAGCAAAGGCTGCAAAACTTTAGTGGCCTCTTTACATTAATGTTCCGCTCCACCACCACAAGAAGAAAAGAAAAAAACACACTCCAACTACGGCTTATAATTTATGTGAAAATATTCCAAAAGATTTTTTTTAGTTTTTTTCTCAGAAGGTGAAAAAAAAAATAGCAACTAGTTCTCTGGTTCAGATCACATTGGTCTTTGTCGGGTAAAGGGATATCACGGCATGTAGGACATTTTTAAAAATAACATCCGGAATTTGATAGAAGGCTATAATGATAATAATTTTAATAGTAGAAAATAGTTTATGGGTGGTAGCTGAAAATACTTGATGTTTGTTGAAAGATTTAAAAAAAGAAAATGAAAAGAAGTCATTCAAAAGTAAAGAAAGCCACAGGCCTGTAAATTTTATTTGTAAAAAAAGCAGTTCTATTTTTCTACGACATTTTTACTGCCTCAGATGAAGAAAAAAAAAAGGATTTTATTTATTGCCTATCATTAAGTTATTGGACTCCTATAAAGTATACAGCATCGTTAAAGTAGACCCCCTTTTGTGGAGAAGTCTCGTTGAACTGGGTTCTCCGATGTGTTTCATGTTTTTTCAGTGCAGAAACCACAATCACAACTCCGCCGCCATTCTATCCGCAACCCCTTCTCTCCGCCCTCTCGCACATCTCCTGTGCTGTTCATGCGTCCTTCCATCCATCCATCCATCCATCCATCCATCTCTCTCTTTCTTCACTCCTCTCTCCATCCGTAGTGGTACTACTTCTTTACTTGTCCAACTTTCTCCCTTTTTTTCCTCCTCACGTTTTCACTTATTTCGATTTTTTTTTTAAGTGTTTGCGTTTTTTGCTTGTCTGTAGGCCCCCCCCCCCCCCACCCCACCCTCACCCAAACTTGTCAAAATCTTTGTAAATTCAAAAAATAGATTGAAACACCCCCTACCCCTTCTTCTCTCCCCCCCCCCAATCCCCCAAAACAAAAATGATTATTTTCTCCCAAATGACAACATCCATCTGGGATCTGATGGATAATGCTTTGGGTGCTGTGTTCTCTGTGTGTGTGTGTTCTCTGTGTGTGTGTGTTCTCTGTGTGTGTGTGTTCTCTGTGTGTGTGTGTGTGTTCTCTGTGTGTGTGTGTGTGTGTGTGTGTGTGTGTGTGTGTGTGTGTGTTCTGTGTGTGTGTGTGTGTGTGTGTGTGTGTGTGTGTGTGTGTGTGTGTGTGTGTGTGCGTGCGTTTGTGTTTTGTTGCCTGTTAGTATAGATCTATAACATTATATATCATTTTAAAAAAGCAAAACAAAATCCTAGCTAAAAAAAATTGCCAATGAAATCAGTGAGTGGTGTTGCTGTCCTACCGGTTGCATTGTTGTCGTTTGTTGTTGTTGTTGTTGTTGTTGTTTCTCCTGATTTTTTTTTACAACAACAAAAAAAAACAAATGCTGATGTGGTGTGGTGCTCTGGCTCTCTGTGTGTAACTCTTTCCTCTCCCCTGTTTTTTCTTTCCCCCTTTTAGAACAACCCATCTCCATGCCTGTTAGCTCATCGTTTGCCTAGCATGTCTCCGTGGCGTCCAAACAAACAAAAAACTTGAAACAAAACAAATCCCCCACCAAAAAACGAAAAAAAGTCTCACGTCCTCTTCCTCCTCCTCCTCCTCGTCCTCCCCCCTCATTGTTTTTTCTGATGTCTTTTCCGAGCTCACCTGATCATAACCTGGTTCTCCTCCTCCTCCTCCTCCTCCTCCTCCTCCTCCGCCGCCTCCTGACCTTTTTGAACTTTTAGCATTTTTTGGACTTTTTTTTTTAATTCTTTTTTTTTTTTTGCATGAGACCTCATTTGGATCTGTTTTCCAGTAAGGGTTTTTAGGGAGGCGACAAACAAAACAAAAAGTGGGGGGGGGGGGGGTACGAAAAATGAATCAATGTGAAAAATATATAAAGCTGCATTCATATGACAAACATTACAAGAGACTGAGATTTTTATGGAAAAAAACAACAAATGTTTCTTTTTTTTGGAGAGAGAAAAAAATAAGCAACAACAACAACCTGTGGCAAAGTGATTTCCATTCACTATGTTTCCCTGCTTTTTCTTTTTGTTTCTTCTTCTCCTTCTTTATGTCAGTTTTTTGTTCTTCTTCATTTAAAGTAAACTTGAAAGTTCACTACAGGAACTGGCGCATCACATTGCTTCTGGCGCCGATGAGAGAACACCGGGCCAGAAGCAGTCGGCGCCACTTTCTCTGAAAAATAAGACTACTTCCAAACAGTTTTGAATAAAAACTGTCTGATCAATATTAGACTCTCTCTCAGAGCTCTCCAATGGTTTTTACATTTTTCAGGCAGTGTAAAGTTTTTTGATAAGGCCATTTTAAGTGGCTCTGTTTCTCATTCAAAGTCTATATATAAAACCACTTTTTTCTAGAGTAGTTTAAAAGGTAAAAATACAAAAAAAGACATTTGCCCTGTTTGGGTGGGAGAAATGCTACCTACTTGTGTCACCTTTTGCTGAACTGACTCACAGATAGACAATCCGTGGTTTAAATGCACATGATGAAATGACCTATATTTTCTACTGTTTAAATGTATAGAAGAGCAAAAGAAAACCAACAAAAAAAACTACTAAGATACCTGTAACCTGCGTTAACGTCGGTGCTTCTCGTGAGTTTAGTTGTGGTTTCATCACAAGTCTAACGGTCTTAAATGTCTCATGTTTTTCAAGAGAAGACTAAAAAATCAGTTTACTTGAACAAATAGACAAAGCCTTTCATATTACTATAATAGTTACTTTGTTGTTTTTTTTCTTTTTATGTCTTTTTCTTTTTTTTTTAAGGAGTCCCTATTTGCTAAATTTCTTGTCGGTTAATTAGCTATATAAAATTCCTAAAAATATATATAAATATAAATATATCTATATATATATATATAATGTCAGCTTGTGAAGCATCAATGTCATTATGATTTTTATTTCTCTCGTGGGAAACGATATTTAGGTGTGTTTTGTTGTTTGGCAAAAATGTCTTAAATAAATTTAAAAAAAGACAAGATCAGTGGAGTTTAGTGCCAAATTCTGAAGGTACTTCCTGCCTAGCGCGTCAGTGTACTTCTTGTGAAATGATTTGATAACATGGGTATTTTATTATAAGTGTTTTGTATGGATCCCTCATATTTAAAATATAGATTTAAAAAAGAGTTTGTTAACTTGCTAGTCTGTGGTCTTGTTGCCTGAAAATGTCATGTTTGCTTTTATTTTCTTTGTAAAGATGTAAAAAAAGAAGAACGTGCCCATGTGTCTCATATATATATATATATATATATATATATATATATATATATATATATATATATATATATATATATATGCGCACACACACACCCACACGGACACGCACACACACATTCTTGTGCAGACATCACAGTTTTACTTTCTTGTTGTGCATGAGAGCCCCTGAGTGTGAAAGCCTCTACAGCGACCGTTACCGCCCGCCAGCGTGCACGCACGCGCACACACACACACACACACACACACTTTAAAAAAGTGTTCACGCAAGAATCACGCACTGATATTTTTAGCCATTGTACAGCCGTTTGATTCATCGAAGCCTTACCACAAATCTTTGCACTCCTGTTCTCTCTCTCTCTCCATATATATATATTAGTATTCGCACACACAGTCATCAGGCTTCAGTATGTATTGTTCTGATTTTCTTGCACGTGGCCCCGCTCTTCAGCTTGTTAAAATTGAAGCGAGAGTCAGGCGTGAAGCCTTATTTCTCCAAACTCCTCTTATCCCTTTAGTCGGGTTCCAACCATTTGTGAGTAGTAGTCGATGGACGCCGTTCAGACGGCGAGGATCGTTACCGTTGTGGATCTCCTGGCGACCACGCTTGCTTTTTCCATGATGTAAGCACAGGGCAAGGCTGGCTCATTCACCAACCAGCCTCCATCTCTAAAAACATGAAAGCACACGCCGCCGCCAGGTAGGGGAATCTACGGATTAGGGCCACATGTGAAAAGATGGATTTTATTCTCAGGATTCAAGTTTTGTTCTGAGATTAAATTCTGAATTCCAACATTTTTTTTTCTTAGAATTCTGATTTTATTTTCAAAACTCTGACTTTAACCTCAGAGCTCAATAAATTTTTTTTTCCCATGTGGCCCTAATCCTCTTCCAAAGGAAGGCGGGATGATCCCGGGCAAGTTTTTATTTTTTTTTTATCTCGTTCGACTTTGACGTCTTTCTTTTTTTTATTTGAAAGTGCTTGTTAAGACTTCTCCGTGTGTGAGTTATGTGGTGTAATGGGCCAAAATCATGTTCAGATGCCAAAGTGTGTTATTGACATTCTCGTAGTCGAGCCGTTTACATGGCACAGTGTTGTCATTCTATTCAACTGCCCCCCCGATACCTCCTCCCTGAAAGCCTAGTTTACAGTCTGCAAAAAGATCAAATAAAAAGGCAGCATTATTTTCTACAGAAGCTCACCAGTCGCCTTAACCAGGGAGCGTTGTACCAGTGTTATAAGAGTAGAAGATGTTGTCAGTCGGTCAGTCAGTGATGTGTTCCGGGTCCAGGTTCAGTCTGTGTGTTAACGTCCCACTCGTCAAAGTCTTGGGTTTCGCTCTTCCGCCCATTTTTGTTCCATTTCGGACAGAGCAGAGAGACTTAGATGGTAGTGCTCGGTGAAGCCGAAAAGCTGGGAATGATGGGTATCGCCGACGTTTCATTTCCGGGATTGTTCAGGTGCCGCCGGAAATTCTGCCGGGTGTCCGTTACCTTCCGCTTTCATTGTGCTGTAATTGAAATTAGTTAGCTGCTCCTCAGATCTCTGCAGGGTAAATCCAGACAGCTAGCTGGACCATCGGTCCAATCTGAGTTTTCTGTTGCAAGACTAAAACCACTTTTGAACGTCCACACTATTTTGCAGCAGCACCGTGGCTCTGTCCGGCGCTTAGCACCACCCAGGATTGTGATTGGTTTAAAGAAATGCCAATAAACCAGAGAGAGTTTTTCTCCCATCCCCGAAGTGCTCTAGCCAGGTTAGCCATTGTTAGCAACACCAGTTGTTGTTGTTTGCATACAAACAGCTACTACACGTGCACAGAGAGAAGATGGACAGCGTTGTGCTGGGGGAAAGTTTTGATTTTCTTTTTAGTGAGACACAAATAAGCTTTATGTTACTACAGCTTTCACAACTGTTGATACACAGGGCAGCCATTTTAGCTCGGGGGCACTCGGTGGTTGTCTGAGTCGCAAGCTTGGATATCCGAGTTCAGGGGGCGAGTTTCGGACTTTGGAAAATCCGACTTCCGAGGATCAATGAAACGCACTATGGCTGTTTGTCCTCGCAGGGAAGGAGGAGAGGAAAGTTTGATTGGTTGTTGTCTCGCATGGCTGACGGGGCTTATTAGAAAACAAAGCTATATGGAGAGACGTCTTATTGGAGTAGCGACAGGGGAAATAAAAAGTGCTTGTTTGTTGGAGAAGAAAGGGTCACGTCCGCAGGTACACACACACACACACACACACACACACACACACACACAAAACAACAGCCGCAGCCAAGATATGAAGGCAATACGCTTTTCATTATCCTCTCAAAGTCCAAAAACCCAATACCAAACTTTATGTGATCTCACAGAAGGGAGGCGAGCAGACTTTTCTTTCTTTTTTTTATTTCCTAAATGCAGTACACACATGAGCAGTGCCACAAACAGCCATAGCTACCTGTATGAACTTTATCTCACCAGCACGTGAGCAGGTTTCCACGTCGTAACCGGTGCAGACAGTGTTTAAAAAAAACACACAAAAAAAACCCGCTTGCATCCGAGGAACCACGATTGCACATTTAACTCTGGCGCGTGTTTGTGTAATTGTTTTTATGCGTTTAAGTGGGAGGCTACACTGTAAAACCTTTGATTGTATACGTTTACAGTGAAAATCTCACAGAATCTTACAGCTTTAATGTTTTTCAGGACCATCCTGTACATGGCAATGCATTCTGGGAAATAATAATAATATTACAGCACTATCTGCCATTGTTACAGGCGTTTACTGTTAACACCAATGCATCTAGGGAAAAAAAAAACCTCTCCAGAAAAACATGATTATGCAATCGCATGATTCAATGCATAATCAACCAAAGTCTGCATATTCACTTTAGCCACATAAATTGCCAATTTCCACGCAAAATAACGCAGGGCTTGCATGGTTTCATGATCCCATAATTGCATTTGTATCGCAAAAAAGTCACATATAATCTTAGCAGAAAGTTGAAAAATGTTGCTTTGCGTTTTACACACAAGAGCAGCCATTTTATAACGTTATGAAGTTTCTGAAGTCTCTTTTTCATCAAACCACAGTTTTGGCAAGTTTCCGCAATTTCATTGCATAAAATTGCTTAAATATCCCGCATATTCCATCACATTTTTTAAGAAATTGTGCTGCATAGACAAGGATTTCCCCAAAAAACTCTGGAAGGACCGCTTAAAGGCGGGAATTACACTGTAGCCGGTATATGGCTGTAAATTCAAATAGTGTAAGAAACTGTCTATTTACTATAAAAACCTTCAAGTGTAAAAACAGTATGCTTACTGTAAATAAACAGTAGTTTACTGTAGTAGTAGTAGTTTACATATTACTGTAAATTCACAGTGGAAGGTTTTACAGTGTACGTCATCCGTGCTAAGTCAAACTCGCTTCTTTTTTCCGGAAGATTACGCGATCGCACGCGATTTTCAGACATTTTTAACTGTCCCAAAAGAAAACTATGTTGCCAAATGTCACGGAGTTGCACACTAGTCCCGACGTTGCACAGTCTCTAGTGCGATGCACCTCGTCTTTGTTTCCACGTCGAAGCACAAGAGGCCCTTGGGAAACGGAGTTTCCTGTGGAGCGGCTCACATCAGGGGCTGTCATCTGCCGATGCTCGTTGTAATCTCTCTATCTCGTCACTGTTCACTTCTCTGTTCTCTCCTTTCTTTCTCAATTATCTTAAGTGCTATTTATCAAACAATGAAATCTGAACGGAAAGAAAAAAAGAAAAAAAAAATTGATTGAAAATTGTCGTTTCTTTGCATTTATGGCTTATGTCAAAGTTTTTTGAGAAAAAAAAAATGTTTTGTGTTTTTCTCTTTCCGTGCCGTTAAAAAAAAAAAAAAAAAAAAAATGAAGAGCTTGTTGTCCGTAAGTTATCCAGAATTTGTTTTTGTTTCTTTTGATTCTCAAAAAAAAAATGTTGTTTTTTTTTTCAGTAGTTTCAAAGTTATTGTCTTGAGAGAAGCCAAAGTCGATGCATTTCAGTGGATCCTGTAAGCGTGATGTATGTTTGTTTGACAACACTTGGAAATCTGTCACTGGATGGGAATTTAAAAAAAAAAAAAAATGAGTACAACAAATGCAGGCTTTCCTATTTCTACAACTGATTGTACTTATGCATTTTGTACCAGTGGAATTTTTTTATACTGGAGATTAAAGGATACAACAACAACAAAAAAATCTTAGAAAAAAAAAACAAAAAAAAAGAAGCTGTCTGGCCTGGTGGTGTGGCCTGGTGGTGTGGCCTGGTGGCCTGGTGGTGTGGCCTGGTGGTGTGGCCTGGTGGTGTGGCCTGGTGGTGTGGCCTGGTGGTGTGGCCTGACCTGACTGGTCCCCGAGTATGATTTCTAGCTGGTCATCAACAACGTTGGCTTTTGATATAAGATTTTCTAGAAGATCTTTGGCTTTATTTCTTTCACTTCTTTTTCCTCACTTGTTGAGTGTTGTTCTTTCTTTCTTCCTTCCTTTTCGTTCTTTCTTTCCGAAAAACAAGAGGGGTAGGTGAGCGTCACATCCTTTTGTCAAATTTTTTATTTATTTTTGTTGTGTGTGTGTTGCTTTTCTTAAATAGTTCTAGCAAGTTTGTCTATACAACAGCGGTAAGTTTCATTTAACTTCTGTATTGTGCCGTCTACACAATTAAGACAATTATAGAGCAGAAAAAAAAGAAAAAAAAAGGAATAGAAATATTTAGTCACCTTCAGTGGATTAATGTATTAGTTTTAATAAAGAGATCAACTAATTAGAAACTTTTTTGCTTTTAGCTGTTTCCGGTTTCTCTGTCCTTCTCTGTGAACTAACTGTGTAGCTGAAGCAGTCAGAATTATTTTTGTAAACGTATGTTCTTGTGTGATGCAGTTTTTTGCTTCTGTCTCCTATATTAAACCATTTTTCCTAATACTTGTCTCTCTCTGTGTTGTTATGTTCCAGTGGCTGTCCGATGTCGTACTGTTTCACAACCTCTCCCCGCCGTTCTCTCCTCTTTTCTCTCTCTCTTTCTTTCTTTCTTTCTTTCTTTCTCTCTCTCATTTTTCTTCTTCTTTCCCCCTCGTGTGCACATTGCTTTTGTTTTCTACCACATAGTAAAGTTGACTGCATCCCCAGTGACAACTCACTATGCTGTTCTCACTACAACATAGTAAATATACATCAAAGTATTTGTATGTATATTACTGTGTAGCCCAAGTCGTCGCGGGACAGTTGAGAAATAAGTCATCCCCCCATACCCCCCAAAAAAGAAAAAAACATAGAAAAAAAGAAGCCCATTGGTTGGGTGCACACAAGCCAAATGCCGCCTTAGCTTAACGGAAGAGTTCGCTGTCTTGGGAAATACGGCGCGCCACGTTCTTACCAAGATGTAGATCTGCACCGTCGACTCCTGTGTCATCCCTATGGAAGACGATTAGGACCACATTAAAAAAAAATAATAATAATACTAATGTTTTGAGTCCTGAGTTTAAAGTCCAAATTCTGTATTGTATTCACAGAAGGCTTGTATCATGTGGACACATCGAAATGTGTGTTGTCTTACTTAGAAAATGAAAGCTCAGATGGGCCGATTTGGACTCTTCCCCTTATGAGGTCATAAGGGGCGAGGTTACCTCCAGTTTTTCTGCTTTTTTTTTTAGAGAGACATCATGGCTTTCAAACAAGCAAAGTGGCAGCTGGTCGATGCCACACCCCCAGCCTCCACCTTGCCCCCCCCCCACCTCACACACTAAGACTCACACTAAGTCCACTTCTGGTGATGGGCAGGAGGCAGGAGGGGAACAAAGCTCTCTTTACATTTGTGAAAATGTATTTTTACATATGCCAGTACCTAATGTGGGATTCTATCATGAATTATATTGCAGCTTTACTCTCTGTTCTGCAGAGAGACTCTCCACAGCTGGGTTTCTTCTAATGAAATTTGGACTTATTTTTTGTTTTTATTTCTACACATACTAAGGAAAGCTCATTGTGGGACTGGCTCTAGTGACTGTAATACTGCAGCAAGGCTGACTTTTGGGAAAAATACAGTATTAGGGGACCACTAAGGTCTACATAAAAGAGACTTCAGATACAGTATTAGGGGACCACTAAGGTCTATATAAAAGAGACTTCAGATACAGTATTAGGGGACCACTAAGGTCTACATAAAAGAGACTTCAGATACAGTATTAGGGGACCACTAAGGTCTATATAAAAGAGACTTCAGATACAGTATTAGGGGACCACTATAAGGTCTATATAAAGGTCAGTATATAAAGGTCTATATAAATGACTTCAGATACAGTATTAGGGGACCACTAAGGTCTATATAAAAGAGACTTCAGATTCAGTATTAGGGGGACCACTAAGGTCTATATAAAAGAGACTTCAGATACAGTATTAGGGGACCACTATGGTCTATATAAAAGAGACCAAGCATCCAAAGAGCACCATTAAACTCAGAAATCAAATTTTTCCCCTGTTCCTCATCCGTAGTTGTCAACCCTGTCTCCTAAAAAATATGTTTCCATACAACATAACTGCATTACTGACGTTACTTACATTCTTTTAACTAAGTATCATTTCCAATGCAAGTATTTTACTCATATTTTTTTACAGTGTGGTACTTGTGCTTTTACTTAAGCAAATAATCTGAACACTTCTTCCACCACTGTCAATTACATCCCAAGGGAAACTATTTTCTATTTAGTTTAAAACGTAGTGGTTCACCAGAAGTCTAACGTAACGAGAAAAAATGTGTGCGATCACAATTAACGACATTATCCATTGGAATACATTCAGTTCTCATTCAAATTTCTCCTTTTTAAATGCCGGTTTGACCAGGTCTTTAGATGATAAGAACCTGGGTAACCTAGGTTACCTGGGTTTCCAGGATACTCAAGCCGAGATTGGTATCAATCTCAGCTCTCAGCGACAACGCGATTTCCCAAAACGTCGAACTGTATTTCTTCAAGTGCTGCATTTTTACAAAGAGAAATGATTTATTAAGACTCTGAATTTGCTCTCCCAGCTGTTGGAATTGGCCGATGCTTTGAATAAGAGAGGGCCAACTCTGATCAGTCCCAACCCCCCACCCCCACTCCTGTGCTGTCCGCTGTCCTGGGCGAGGCCTGTCCACTGTATGTCCACTTTGTGTCCAATCCACTCCCCGTATACTGTCTCACCGTCACAACTGCATCCCCAGTAGAGAGAGAGAGAGAGGAAAGAGAAGTCAAAGGTCAAAGTTCTCACCATTCATTCACAGATTATTAAGGAGGGTTTGAATAAGAAGTGGTTCTTTTACGCCAAAAAGATTTGTAGTACTAAAAAAATCTTTAGTAATGGGAAGATATTGGCGATACTGGCTGCTTTTTAAATGAATACAAACAACCAATTTTCTCACTTTAAACCCAAAGCTGCGACCATCTAAATATTTTATCGTTATGACTTCATACTGCAAATATCCACATTGCTGTACATTATGTGCTCTCTGGCACATTAGGGCATCTTTTGCTTTCATCACGGTAGCAGTCCACCAAGTCTGTTATTAAATATTGATTGCACGGTTCAGGCAAGGCATACAATAAACTGCCCTCAGTCTGTAGATCCAACCCATGGATAGATAATAACACCACTATTATTGTCGACTTGTGGCCTGTAATTCAAGACCATGTCTGCAGCTCAGGATGTCGTTTTTTTTCAAAAATGTTTTTCTCTTTATTTTGGGTTTTATTCACTCTTATAGAATTGGTTGAGGGTTTTTTATGTAAAAGCAGCCAGGTAGGGAATGTATTATATGCTGTTTTTGTATGGTTGCACACACACACCTTCGTAGCCTTTCAAGATTTGGTGGTTTTACTAGCGACAAGGTGAGTGTCTGAAGATGATTGCTCCATCAGCTGTCGCCAGGGATGCTCTGAGATTCAAGGTAAGGTACAGACAGTCAGACAAAATGTTGTAAGCAAACCCATTTGACAAAATGTGAATGTTTGAAGGCTGACGTTGCCACTGGCAGCGCTCAGTTTCTTTCAATTTGACCATTTTTTTAAGACCAGAAGAATTCAAGGACTCAGCAACATTTTTTTTTATTCTTCTCAGAGTAGAAAACTCTGAAACCGCGTTTAGGCCATGCAACATCAGAATGTTATATATAAAAACTTCTTATATAAAAACTTCAATGAACACAAAATAGAAGGTGCACAACAATGAAACTGAAGGTTTAAGAAGCAATTATTTATCCACGACATCCCACTTCCAGGATGGATAGCCAGACCACAGTGCTGCGGAGGAGGGTCTGGCAATGCGCTACAAGTGACGTTTTTCCATTATATGGTACCTGCTCAACTCGCCTTTTTTGGGGTTTCCATTATGAAAAAAAGTCCCCAGTACTAACAGGTACTTTTTTTTTTTTTTTTTAGTTCTACCTCAGTCGAGGTTCTAAATGAGCTGAAGCGATACCAAAAAGTGACGTGAAAACCTGCAGACTATTTTTTCTAACTGTATCCCCCCTCCCCCCATTGTCATTTTTGTTACTACGAATGTTTATAGGGTCAACTGCCAACAATAACAATTGAAAAAATAAAAATATATAGTCCAACCAATAATGACTTATACAATTACCAGTCATACGCTTTAAGTCCTTAGCTGATGTTAGTAATTAACTGCAGTTAGACAAAGAAACCATGATTATTTAAAAAAAAAAAAAAGAAATTGGCAATTAGACAATTATGTAAGAATTGTAACAGGCCCAGCCAGTCCTAAATTTGTGCCAATGAAGATGAACTGCCAGCTCAGCGAGCAGCAAACCAGATCATCCCTGATGGGGTCGGAGGAGTTCTTCTCCACATATTGGAGCTTCAAAACTGTTTTTTTTTGCAGGAAGGGAGGCAATTTTCTCTGGTCACAGTAACATCAGGGCCATTAAGGACACCAAGGACATGTCCAGAATGTGTATTTGTCACATCAGATTGCACTTTTCACACAAGGACATGATTCATTCAGGAGGGGAAAAATCACTAAAGAATGGTATGACATGTTCTACCCAATCTAGCAACGTATTCTCACAGATGGGTCCGTGTGATATTGTACAAAAATGTATGCTCACCAAAACTTATGAAATCCTACGAAATGAGGAGACCGCCGGCTGGCTAGGGGCTTCCCGACGCCGAGCGGCAGTGCTAGTTGTTTTAAGCCGATACAGAACTTTGCAACGCAAGCTACAGACCTCCATCACTCCATCACAGCTCAATGTCAATTTTATTTCTATAGCACATTTAAAAACAACAGTTGACCAAAGTGCTGAACAGTGTCGACATGGAATACATAAATACCCAGTGTAAAATTTACTACAAAGGGAATTACAGTGAAACAAAACAACAACACTTTACATCAGAAACCATGTCGTCGTTTCGCCAGCATTTCGTAGATGTGTTTAGCCGAAAATCTGTGACTTTAAACGGGCTACAGACCTCCATCACAGCTCGGTCTTATCGGAGGCAGTTAGTAGATGTGTTTAGCCGAAAATGGGTGACTTTGAGCCGGCGCTCGTTTTGGCGGATATTACGGTTACATTTAATCCACAAAATATGAGCGTTTTGCCGTAACAAAACTTAAGATAAGGCACCAAAATGACTAGAAGTAGTTTGTAGTTTGTATTAAAGGAGAATTCCGGTCAATTTCAACACGTAGCTCTGTTGTTTGTAAATGTGGAGTGTTGTCAGTAGAGGGAAAAAGGAAACCAATCGGTGCTGCCTACATCAAGTTATCCTCCTGCTAGAGTTAGCACACAACAGGCTAATACAGGGCAAGTTTTAAACGTGTTTTTAGCCTCTAAAAATGTCATTAAAAGTGCCTTCCCATGTGCACTGATCCAGATGTGATAGAAAGGCATAAAAGTTGTGTTAACCCATACCTCTGTTTATTTTCAGGTATTTATAATTGTTGGCTTTCTGTAAATAACATCACAGAGTACAGTCTAGACCTGCTCTTTTATGAAAAGCAACTGTTGTTGTGATTTGGCGCTATATAAATAAAATGTAATTGAGTTGAATTGAATATCCTGTTTTTGAAGTCCACACTAGTTGATTGTCGTACTCATACAATCCAATATTCCAAAATGTATTTTCTCCGCAAAAAAATGATTTGACATTGTTATGTCCTTAGCCTTAGTAATGACTAAGTGGAAACGGGCTGTAACCTGACACATCAGTGGAGCCAGGAGAGCTACAAGAGTTCAAGAGCTATTGAGAACGCACATAGGTAACTAAGCAACAGTGGGCTCTTGAACTTTTGACATGCGGCTTTGCTGGCTCCATTTTCAGTAGGCAGCACCTATTGTTTTAATTTTTCTTGCTACTGGCAGCACTCCAAACTTTCAAACAACCCAAGGAACACATATTTCCTGGGTGAAAGTCTATAGTTTTCCCCGGGAAGCAAACTCCGCTCCCTGGCTTTAAAGTCCTGTATGTTAGCGCCCATCCATCCTTCCCGACTACATCCCTACGTGGCCAGCAACGTTCTCATACAGCGGCCGTCAATATGGTGCAAACAGCAACAACAACAAAACGTGAAATGCTTACGAATTACAGAGCTTAATTTTTTGTAGCTTTTTGAACAAATGGTTTGTGAAAATAGGCTTAATCTAGAAGAATATCCACAGCAGCCACAGGTAAATGATAAAACCCAAGAAACCAAACAAACACAAATTTCTTGGCCGCCGTATTATATAATATACTTTGTCATTCAGAATGTGTAATTTAAATTAATGAAAATGAATCATCAGAGGTTTGGTTACCATCTCGGCAGGTAAACATGAAAAGGATAAAGGAGAATTAAATAGAATGAAGCAAATTTGATCATCAATTTGATCCTGTACTAGATTAAGATTATCATCACACACGGGAAAATTCATCCATGGTAAAAACAATAATACCCAATAAGACCACAAACATAGTCATAATGAAACAAATCTTATCACAGTGAGACAAAAAAACGAAGCTAGCTAGCTGGAGGTGGGAGGAAAAGAGTTAGCCTGGCGCTAAAAACGAAGCTAGCTAGCTGGAGGTGGGAGGAAAAGAGTTAGCCTGGCGCTAAAAACGAAGCTAGCTAGCTGGAGGTGGGAGGAAAAGAGTTAGCCTGGCGCTAAAAACGAAGCTAGCTAGCTGGAGGTGGGAGGAAAAGAGTTAGCCTGGAGCTAGAAACAAAGCTAGCTAGCTGGAGCTAGAAACTAAGCTAGCTAGCTGGAGGTGGGAGGAAAAGAGTTAGCCTGGCGTTAAAAACAAAGCTAGCTAGCTGGAGGTGGGAGGAAAGGAGTTAGCCTGGAGCTAGAAACAAAGCTAGCTAGCTGGAGGTGGGAGGAAAAGAGTTAGCCTGGAGCTAGAAACGAAGATAGCTAGCTACCGTCTGTAACGTTAATCAGATACTGGTGTACTGTATGCTCTTATCGTAATCTACCAGCAATACCGTAGTACCTGTATTTGAAATAAATAACCGGTACTTTTACAGGATTCAAACTGACAAAGTGGTGGTGTTTGATTATTTCTGACCCAAATTACTCTGTTGCCCTTCTGGCTGTTGTGTATGGTGATATTTGTGCAAATGTTCCTTAAAAAATTCATTTTCTCTCTCCACTGAAACGCTATGGCTTTTCATTTAAAATGGTTTATTTAAAACAATTATACTTATCAAACAGAATGAATTAGAAATAAAGGCCTGCCTTTAATAAAAGCCTGCTCCGAATAAAAGCCTGGTACCTTCTGCAGTTCAGGTAAATAAAGGCTCCGGTTTTTATTTGAGCAATTACGGTACTACAGTATAATTTAAACAGGACCATCAAAACAGTGACGCCAAAATGCAGTGGATTTATTACAAATGAAGCAAAAATACCAGTTTTTATATCAGAAAGAAAAGCAAAATCGTTACATGAATTTAACAAGAGGGTGCAGTCACAGTCTCAGCACTATCCTAACCACACCATTTATTTGTAGTAAGCAAATGATTACATCTCACAAAAAATGCACATAGTATATTCACCATTTCAGATCAACAATGAATGAAATGAATATTACTACGTTAGAGTAACGTACTTTTAACGGCATCCTAACCACAAACAAATGACAATGCACCATTTGAGATAATTTAAAGAATTGCGGAGCCGCGTTATGAGTGTATATTTGTGTATTGAGCTGCACTATCAATCATCATTGACATGTTTCAACTTTCAAGGAGCAGGAGCAAAATTATTACTTTCACTTTTGGGATTTCTCTTTGAATTCACTGTGCCATGGAGCAAATAAGACGACTGAGACTGAAATTCCCAATAAAGGCTCTCTTTGGTATGCAGGTAATTAAATTATAGTGCTGATCAAAGGAAGGCCTGGGAGAGGGGTTTGTCTTTTACACTTTCCCACCATTTCTTATGCATTCCTTTGAAGAAGAACTGAAGTGACTCATTCCTCTTTGTTATACAAAATATTCACTGAATTGTTATGCTTATGCAATGCTTAAGCTTGTTTGCAGAACACCAGAGAAATATCTAAAACACAGTTACCAAAGGACTTACAGCGTGCAGCTTAGTGTTGCCAGAGGAAAATGATACGATGCTGCCATCTTGTGCTGAAGGCAAATCTTCATGCAGTGACTTCAGGAGCCGTGTCTGGCTCATTAAAACCAAGAATTTCACAGCAAAACACTCACAAGGTGTGTGTGTGTGTGTGTGTTTTAAATAGCATGCTCTTTGATGAGATTAGCACTGTACGCTATGCCCTTCATTAGGCCGGTTACTCCACATTGATGTTTGGGTGTGCCGGATCTCACATTAGTCTTTGGAGCTTTGATTGCTGCCAGAGACGTGTGTGTGTGTGTGTGTGTTTTGGCACAGCTGTGCTTATAACAACGCCTTTAGACTTTCAAAGTGACATTGTATTCCCGTGCAGGCCCCTCCACCCTGTCTACAGATACAAGACACCCAAACTCACAGAATCTACTTTTAGTCATTTTGCACCTTTTTTTTAGTAACTTTGGGTTTCCTTGTACTCGTTTTGCACCTATTTTTAGTGGTTTAACATTTTGATGTGGTTGTTTTGCATCCCTTTGTGCTCATTTTGCATCTCTGTGATTGTTTTGCATCTATTTCTAGTTTTGCATTGTTTTGTGGTGCTTTTGGATCTATTTTTAATCACTTTGCATCTCTTTGTAGTCATTTTGTATATGTTTCTGGTCATTGTCGTTGCTTTTTTTGCGGGGTGGAAATGTGCCACCAAAACAAGTTCCTTAACATTTTTCAGAAATCAAAAGGCAATAAAAGGACCAAATATCTGCGTAATGTTCAGCTCACAGCAACAAAAAAGCAGATAAATGAAAGAGACACAGAATTTAGGAAGCCATGATGGCAAGCCTGCATGTGGTTCTAATCTCCTGGCCCCACTGATTATTTTATTATTCCTCCACTGCGGCGCCTCGGGGTGGGGGCTAGTCCACGCAGTATTCCAGGATGGGAGAACACCGTGCTCTGGTTTATCGACATTTCTTTTTCGGCATTTAACCAATCACAATTATTTTGGGCGGTGCTAAGCACTGGGAAAAGCTGGGGTACCGCTGCAGAATACCCTTGAGAAGGAACTTGTTTTGGTGGAACATGTGTACGTTCAAAAGTTGCTTTAGTTGTGCAACAGAAAACTTAGATTGGACAGATAGTCTAGCTAGCTGTCTGGATTTACTCTGCAGAGATCTGAGGACCAGGTAACCATAGTCCTCAGAAATGCATGTACTGTAGTTGTACGTAAAAGAGTTCCTTATCACCCCCTAAGCTTCTGCTGATAAACATATCCAAATCTTGGCATCCTTATAGCAACTGTATGTCAGTGCATAGTGCTTTTTTATACCTACAACACAGGTAACATTGACCAGGAAGACCTCTGAAATGTACAAGTACTTCATTTGACCCACACCATATAATGTTTAGCATTGTTGATACATCCCTTCATACTCTACCTCATCTGTAAAGTGGCCAAGACCTTATGGCATACTTAGAACTCACTTCTGCATCACCTTTCCTCTTTGTGTGTTTTTCTCTAAATGTCACCACAGTGTGCAGTAGCGTTGAGCACTTGTAGGTGGAACTGATGTAGAATTTGTTGCTGACAGAAGCGCCACAATCACCGGCTTAACAGACCGTGAAATCAACACTCGCAGCAGGGTGAAGTCAGAGTCGTGTCCCTCTCATTGCCCCCTTAACATGGGCGAATGACATATTAGGATAACAAATAGGCCACAACGCCAGGTAAGTGGTACAGGTCTGCAGCAACTGCAGCATAGGCTATTGGACTATAAAAACACATTACATCACCGCCACCTGATTAGCCGCCAGCTGTGATGCTGCTTTCTGCCACTGAGCTGTACACAAACTGAGGCTTATTGATTGATCGGACCACACAGCACATTGAAATTGGTCGCTTGCTCCACTGTTTGCTCTTCCTCAGACTTACCTTCGCCGGAAAGTGAGTCCTTGACAGCTGAACGGACATTTCCAATGAATGAACACAGCATGCAGCAAATTAATAAATCAATCACTGACTTGTTGAGTCTGACGTTGTTGGAGAAAGCCAATATTGAGTCCCTATAGAATACCTTAAGTGCAGAAATGTTGCCAAACCAAACTTAACTAATTTATGACCCTTTTTTTATTGAATCTTTGAGTTCAGAAACACATTATTTCTTCTCAAATGGGTAAACTAATATAAGCTAACAAAAATCTTTAAGGTGCCCATATTATGAAAAAAATCCCTTTTTCTGGGATTTGGGGTGTTATTTTGTGTCTCTGGTTATGCCACACACATACAAACTTAGAAAAAAAACTTCCATGCTGTTTTGAGTGAGATACTGTACAGGTTTCTGAATGTCCTCTGCCTTCAGTCTCCGGGTGAGCTGTTCAACATCTACACGGCTTTCAACGTCACTAGCCAAGACGAGGTGGCTAACCTTAGCACGCTAGCACTAGCATGCTAGCTCGTTCTCAATGGTAAAACACTGCTACAACACCCACTAGTTCACCAAAAGAACTACTTCCTGTCCCTGTTCTGCACCCTCCGCCGTAGCCTGAAGTGCACCTCTCGAGAAATGTAACTACACGTCGCGGCGACATACGTCTCTCGGCCCTGGCTTTGTAGCGTTGCCTTTAACCCCGACTCATTTCCTGGTTCTCCTTCTCCATAAACAACAGGAAATCAAGGAGAGGGGTAACTTTTCCAGATAAAGATGTCTCACCTTGGTCAGAAAACACAGGGGAGACACTTTGTTTCTCTCACTATGACTCTAGAGTCAGTACTCACTCCCGAAGCTAATAGATGTCACGCAAACACCAGCGCACTTACGTCGGCTACGGCGAAAGCTCTGCGTGGAGCCCCTGCAGAAGCATAAAACGGCCTTCATCTCTCTAAAAAGATGATCTGTGCTGGAGGTTTTAACACAGACTAGATGTCACATTTGACCCCGTCCTCTTCTACTTACCACCACATGACTCCTGTTGCATTTGAAAGCATCAGGTGTAGTCCCAGCCTGCAGTCAGCACTCTGCAGTCAATAATGTGCTCTGCCAGGGGGGGTTCAACTGCTCCTCTCTATAAACAGTTATACTCTCCAAAGTAAATAGTGCAGCCCTATACCCAGCCGTCATTATGCACTCTTGGTGTGTGTGTTTAAGGCTCCTTCAGGGCCTCCCCGCCTGCTGTAACAGTTCGTGAAACACAAAAACAGCAGAGCGAGCCTGGCTGAACTAAGCTGCACTGGCTGGATCGCACATTCAATGTACCGCTCTGCAGCTTTGTGTTGGTGAGGGGAGCCAGGTAAGAGACACATTTAAGACCTTTTATCAAACAGAAATCTGCCACTCAGTGAGGGCTCTTTTGCGATAGTCCCAACTCTGCTTTCCCCTCTTTCCTTCTCTATCCCTTCCTTGCCTTCCCTTTTATGTCTAGGTTGAATGAAAGTGCCCATATTATGGGAAAAAAACACTTTTTCTGGGATTTGGAGTGTTATTTTGTGTCTCTTGTGCTCCCACTTGCATATAAACTTGGAAGAAAAAACCATCCATGATGTTTTGAGTGAGATATAGGTTTCTGAAAGTATCCTTGCCTTCAGTCTCCGGGTGAGCTGGTCAGAATCCGAAAGCCGTCTTCACGTCATTGGCCAAAACATTTAGGCGCCATATGGTGATTATCCTACAACATCTTTCCTTTCTCATCATGCCCAACTCGCTTGAACTCTAAAAGCTAAAACTAAATGCCAAACATATTAATATCTTTTAAAATAGTAGTCCTCCATCTTTCGCCCCCCCACTGTTTCTCCAGCAGCAGCCATATAATGTTGCCCAGTGGAGCTCCAACACATTTCCTGCCTATAGAGGTCAGTGTGAACCTAAAGAATGTGAATAACAACAGTCATCCGGCATCAAACCAGCTGACAGATACACATGCCGTTGTGATGTCATTGTTATGTCATTTACAATGGGAAATATGTCTAGGAATACATGTTTATGTTACTGGAGAGCAGATGTATCTATCTGACTTGTTGGATAAACAATGATAGTGCTAACGGCTCCCCTAGTCAAGGTAACATTAGAGACATGTCGTGTGGACACTCGACACACTTGATGACATATAAAGATAAAGCTGGATAAACAGATCCAGGGTGTGTAGTGAAGGAGTTACTGAGTTTATGTAAAGCTGCATTAAATTGTGGAATCTGAAAATAAGTTTTCATTTACATCAGATGTGAAGTCTGATCATGCCTGCTAGGCTCATTACTATCCGCTGTACATCTGAAATACACAATTTACTCATTGCTATTTTTACTGGTTTATTTATTTGATTGTTTGTTATTTTTAAATGAGAAAATACGCATTCATCAGTTTAAGCTTACATTAAATTCCATGGAATACTTGTTGGTGTCACAGTAAGTATCATTTGTATCGTTTTAAATTGGAAAACTCCAACAAACTGTCTCCTTAAAAAGGTGATTTGTTTACTTGTACTTGTTGTCCGCCATCGGAAGTTTTGTTTTTAGTTGTTCTTCTAATCAGGCTGGAGTATTTCCGCGGGCTAATTGATATAACTTGCAACGTCGCCCCTCTTATGCCAGTTTTCCTTATTTGTTGATTTCTTACTGTCATTATCAGGTCTCTATTGCTGAAGACATAGGTTATAGGCTACGTACAGCTGTTGAAAGTAATTAAGTACATGTACTCAAGTACTGTACTTTAGTGCAATTTAGAGGCAATTTTATGCTACTTTTTCTTCTACTCCACTGCATCTCAGAGTTAAATATTAATATAAGTGTATGGTTATTTTAAATGTAAATAAGATTTAAAATAAAATACAGACATGTATCATGGCCTATATAGTTTTAAATTGATGTACAATTAATAGCATCTATTTTTAAAACAGGTTGATAATTGATTATTAATTAAAAATGATTCTTAAATGTGCTATTCTGCAAAATAAGTTGGTACTTTAAGTATAATTTGATACTAATACTTTTCTATTTGTATAGCACGAGACTTGTTGGTTGAATAGAGGATAATTAAATAAGAAGTAAAATAAAATTCAGACATGTAGTGTGGCCTGATGTGAGTTTGAAAGTTGGGAAATGTGATAAGAATAGCCTAGTTAGAAACAGGTTGTGATTGATGATGTAATGATAGTTATCGTCCTAAAAATGTGGTGACAGACATGATAATTACTTATATTTGATTCATTATTGATCATTACAGCACGGACACACACATGAAGAAACCGGCCCGGTTAACTAAGGTTAATTTGTGTGTGTGTGTGTGTGTGTGTGTGTGTGTGTGTGTGTGTGTGAGTGAGTGAGAGTGTGTGTGTCGCATGCTGGGCTAAGCTGCAGTAGCGCCAGCACCAGCAGCAGCGGCGGCAGCATCATCCTCCGCCCGGTGAGGTCAGAAGAGCCCGGCGGGCGGCGCATTGCTACCTGGCTGATATCCTGCCCAGCTTCCCACACACAGTTTGAGAAGTGCTCTGGACTTCCTGGTACGGGACAATGCACAGTTTACGCTCCAGTGTGTCCGGGAAACTATCTGCAGCGATGTGATAGAGGAGGACCCGTCGAGTTGAGAGCAAGGTGAGCCTTCTCGAGTTGCTTATGCCCCGGTGTTGTTAGCTAATGTTGGAGCACGTTGGGGAACTTGTCGAGCTCGTGAAATGCATCTGTCAGTGGAAACGGTAGCGTTGCTGCGGGGCTGAATGACGGTAGCCCATTAACGGGAACGGCAGCTTTGCAAAGTGAAATGGGACATGGCGCGAGGGGTTTGGGGACTTTGTTGAACGCCTTTGTGAAATTATTCAGAATATTTAACGTTTACAAAAGAGGGTACGTTGTGTTTTATTATTGTAAACTTTGTGCTTATTTGTATTCACCGAGGCCTACCTAGCCAAACCCACCACTGTGGAGCTAGCACACTACAACAAGGAGGCCTCCGGTATCGTCCTACAAAATAAAAGTCTTGTTTACATGCGTATTTCTTGCAATGGAATTCCATTGAAAAGGTATATCAAGCATACAGTATATGTGTATATTTGTAGCAAATTAAGATTAATTCTCGGAAATATGCTATAATCATGGGCTTGTACTTTCGTTTGCTTCCTCTTACAATTATTATTGGTCGACATACCTGCACAAATGTTACATTTGGAAGAGGTTCATGGTAGCCTAAATTAAATTAGTGTTTCACATGAAAATAAAGTAGGCAAAAAAATAATAATACCCTAAACACAATTAGAAGATTATTCAAACAAGCCTCTTTGAAAATATAATCTTTGGGAATATTTTTAATTGAAAGGTTTACACTAGTGACATAAAGTGCACAGTAAAGCTCATAACTTAAATTTTATTTTAGCTTATGAATGTGAATTGTCAGTACCTACCCAGGCTTTTATTTTGAATATCAAGTCGCTTTAATTCCTGTTGTATTTTAGTTGAATGTTTAAAACTTGACGTGGCCGAAACTCCCGTGGTAGCCTCCCGCAAGGGAATCAATGCGGCCCGTGAACCAATCACGGCGCCCCATTGGCAGTAGCCACAAGTTCTGAGGCTCCTGATTGGCTGCGACGGCCTGTCCCTCACTTTGATGAGCTCGGAGCTGCTGCTGCATTTGTAGCGTTTAAATGAACCGAGGAGCTCAGTTGTTGACATTGTAAAAATAGGAATATATAATCCTGGTTGTTTTGGTGCTTGTATTTATTAAAGTTGAGCTCTGTATGTTATTTCTGCCTCACGAGGGGGGAGAAGCCCCCCCCTGAAGGTAGTAGAGTTACCTTAGAAGCACGGTGCATAATACTGTACAAATAATAAACGGATATACGGCGAAATCATTTAAAAAAATAAAAGCATGAACCATGTCACTTCTAGGGATAAGTACTGTATATAAGCCATAGAATGTATGGAACCAGCGAAACACCTTGTGTACATAGTGGAAAGTTTAATTAAACATAGAGCAAAAAATGTGTTTGATTTGTAGTTAAAAATAAAATAGCATGAAATAAAAGAGCATGTGTAAATACAACACAAAGCTTGCATGCCCTGAGTCTAGTGTGTTGAAAGCACCTGAAAAGCAGAGTATATTTGATCATTTCGAAGGAGCTATTACACTAACTGATACTCCAAGTCAGTATCAATTCATATTTGACGTAGAGGACTTTTAAAATAATTATTTATTACATGTTATTTTGAAAAATCTGGAGGGAAAAGCATATATTTCAATGTAGCGGACTTGACTTTGGTGTGTCTTGCAATCCTTCCTATCCCACTTCAGGATAATGCGGCTTAACGCCGTCTGGCTTTACAGTTTGAAAACACAAGGTGTTTGTAGTAGCATGTCCCGTAGGCTACCCACTGGGACTGAAAGGTGGTTACAGGACCCTATAAACCTTATAATATGTAGTCCACCTCCAGGACTGGAGTGTTGAGTTAAGTGGAGGGTATCTTTAGACCTCCAGTATCAAGCAAAACAAACCAAAACTTCCAAGCATTTTAATCAGAAAGTCTTTTTCATGTTCTCTTGCAGGCCCCTGTCTTCATATTGTTGTCATTTGAACAAAGCCGTTCTAAAGTCTGAGTTAACGTTGGAGCCTGGTGTTGTCGAGGCTGATCAGCATGTCAGGATGTGTCAGGGTCAGACTATTCACCTTATCAGCTTTTAGTCGGAGCCGTTGTCACTGAGTGCTGCTGAGTAGCTTTTTTTGGGATCAGCCCTTTCCCAGCTTTGATTCAGAATAGAGACAGAAAGCTACGTAGACACAACATTCCTGGAAAAGGCAGGTCCTTCCATACTACTACTACTACTACTACTAGCCTACTACTAGCCTACTACTGCCACCATTCACGGTGTTCTTCCTAGGTTTGTGCAAGAGTTGTGTCCATGTATTTGGCAGGCAAGTGTTTAGGGGTCCTCCCTCAAAAAAATGTTAACAATTAACAAAAAAATCATTTTTGGAACATTTTTATCTCAGTATCTGTGCCTAAAACATTGGAAACGTTAATAAATAACACTCAAAAAAGAAGAAGTCCACTGGGGACCGACTACAATTGTTAGATCTGAAAAAAGTAATGTTACAGTTATTTGGCTTAGTTGCTGCCCAAAACGGACTGGGTGCTGCACCTAAACACCTAAAACCATTATAATGGTAGGGGAACCCCTGATTCCTAGTAGGAGTAGAGGACTAATAAAGTACTAATAATAGAAACAACAAATATAGGCCTGCAATTTAAATAATTATGTATACTGAATTACAAAACACATGCTCAGTACCTATACATGCACTAAATGGAGAGATGTCAGAGTGGGGGGGGCAGTCGGGGGTTCAGCAGTGCCCAGGAGGTGAACTGGCACCCCTCTAGCTACCAGTCCACCACCAGCTCCCTACAGACTGAGCCCCCCCCCCAAATTGAGACTGACAAATTGTCATTTTTAAAGCTTTTCATTTGTCTTGATAAACCGATGTGGTCTGCTACATGCGGTGCGCTCTGAGACTTAATGTTGGACAGTCACTAAACATTTAAGAAAGAACATCAATCAATCAATCAAACTTTATTTCTAAAGCACATTTAAAACAACCAGGTTGACCAAAGTGCTGGACATTGACATGAAACAATAAATAGACAGAATAAAACACCAGACAAATACAACATACAGTTCTCATGCCGGATTAAAAGCCAAGGAATAAAAATGTGTTTTTAGTCGTGATTTAAAAACCGGAAGGCTGGGGGCCAGTCTGACATGAAGAGGCAATTTATTCCACAGTCTCGGGGCTGCAACTGAGAAAGCCCGATCACCTCTACTCTTGAGTCGCGATTTAGGGACAACGAGGAGAGACTGGTTTGCAGACCTTAGTGACCTTGAAGGAGCATGTGGCCTCAACAGCTCAGTGATATAGACTGGAGCCAGTCCATGAAGGGCTTTAAAAACAAACAATAAAATCTTAAAATCAATCCTAAAATGAACTGGGAGCCAGTGAAGAGAGGCAAGGACAGGGGTGAATCTCGCTGTCCCAGTAAGGAGAAGCATTTTGAACCAGTTGTAGTCGAGAGAGAGAGGCCTGGCTAACACCTATATACAAAAATTACAATAATCAAGGCGTGTTGTAATAAAAGCATGTATAACCCTCTCAAAGTCAGTAAAAGATAAAAATGCCTTAAGCATAGTAAGAAGCCTAAGTTGAAAGAAACTTGCTTTCACAACAGAATTGATCTGCTTCTCCATTTTCAACATTTAACATTTAAGAATATGCATCCTCTAATCTTGTGTGTTTCTTGGATTACTTTTTTCACTTGTCCCGTTTGGGCAAGTAAAAAAATAAAAGAAATTATACTTGCCTGAAGTAGATTTTTACTAGCCCTTATAACATTGTAAAAAAATAAAAAAATGAGGACAAATGTTAAAAAAAAAGCTTAAAAACACTACAAAAATATTGAAAAAGTCAAACTTCAAGAAATAAAAACTTCAATAATATAGCGAAAAAAATTGTAAAAAAAGAAGTCAAATGTTAAAAGCATCAAAAGTTTAAAACAAAGTTGAATAAAAGCATCAAGCGACTCACAACCTACTCACGTCTTGATCGGCCAACAGCACATCCAAATCAAATGAATATATATATATATATGATTAAATAAGATCTACTTGCCCAAAGGAGATTTTTACTGGCCTCTATACAGTTTTTTTTAATATTTTGAGGAAAAACTGTAGAAAAAAAGTTTACAAACACGTCAGAAATATCAAAAATGTCAAACTTCAAGAAAAAAAACCAATAAAATAGCAGAAAAACTCGCAAAAAAAATAAGTCAAACGTTCAAAAGCATCAAAAGTGTAAAGAAATGTCAGATCAAAAGCATCAACTCTTGATCGGCCAACAGCACATCCAAATCAAATAATTATGATAAGATATACTCGCCCAAAGGAGGTTTTACTGGCCTCTATACAGTTTTTTGTTGTTTTGAGGAAAAACGGTAGAAAAAAAAGTTTAAAAACACGTCAAAAATATCGAAAATGTCAAACTTTAAGAAAAAAAACCTTCAATAAAATAGCAGAAAAACGTGTAAAAGTAAAACGCAGCGTTTTTCTTTGCCCAACCATCGTGCAACCCTTATTGTTGAACCCTGACACGTGTGCACGTTATATTGTTTTAGTATTCGATTTTGTGGAAGCAAAAGTCGGAATACCTGTTATTTACAATAGTAGTTTGTACCCCAGTACCCGATTCTTGAGAGGTGTGTGTGTGTGTGTGTGTGTGTGTGTGTGTGTGTATTTTTTAGGCTGTACACTGAACCATTTTGTGGCCTGAACTGACCTCCAGGTGAACATTTCGCCGTCAGATAAAAGCTCTCTGCTGCAGCCTTCACGTCCCCCTGCTGCAGATACACCGTTGTCAACACTCAACCTTTTTATATCGATATCGTGGTATGAGACTAAATATCGTCTTTTGATTTTGGATATCGTAATATCGTAATAACTTACCAAACTGTAACTGTTCTATTATTTAGTCATTATATCCACATTACGGATCTCATTGTGTAAATATTTTGTGAAAGCAAATGTGAAAACACTACAATATCGTTGCGGTATCGATATCGAGGTATTTGGTAAAAAATATCACGATATTTGATTTTCTCCATGTCGCCCAGCCCTAGTCCCCACACACATCTGGAAGCCCCATGCCATCTAAATATCATCTACAACCTGGGCAGCTAACATGAGCATACACTGGTTAGTAACCAGCTGTTTAAGCCAGTCGCTGTCTAGCATTGCATTCAGTTTATTTAAATGGGTCCGGGCTATGCCCTGGATCTACTCAAGTCCTAAAAACACCCCTGGCTGGGACTAGCAAATGTTTGGCTTTATTTTTTGCTTTATAAATACTCCGATATTTTGTTTTGCTCAACTAACTGACAAATCCACTAATTGTTTCTGCACCAGTTCTGTTATATATGGTGGAAAAGTGTCATTAGCATTAGTTAAGCTTTTCAACAGACAACCTGTTAAAAAAATGGCTCTGAATAATTTCATAAGAACCCTGGATTATATCCCCTAAACAGTTTATTACTGCCACTACTCAATCTGCTGACCTGCACCTGGTGTACCATAAATGTAAGGAATAAATATGCACTCCACCAACCTTCATAGGATTTATTAATCTAACCATATTGCCAGACTGGCCCCCCAAAAGAAGTTCCCCGACGCTGAGTTTGAGGCTGCTGTTGGATCTGTGGCTCGGAGACGGAGAGGAAATGGAAAAGCCCCGCAGTCGTCAGGGTCAACAACCACAAATTAGTTCATCTCCTTCTTCTGTTCCCTTTCTATCTCTGTTACAGAGTTCGCTGAGCCACTCCAGAAACAATTGATTGTGTGTGTGTGTGTGTGTGTGTGTGTGTGTGTGTGTGGAAAAGGCACTTTATTTGCACAGCATCAGGTTGCTTGTGTTTTTCTCTCTCTCTCTCCCCCCGCTGTATACAGCGCGTCTTCATGTGTTTTTACAGTTCTTATCATGCATGAAGATCCCTGAAAAAGATGGAAAATGTCTTCGGACATTATAGGCTTCTGTCTCGGCTTCACAATGAAAAAGAAAAAGAAATAGCAACACCTTTTCTTAAGGAGGCCGATTAGAATCAGTAAGGCAGGAAACAGCCTGGCTGTGTCCAGATGTAAGAGAATCTGCCAAACGGCCCCTATAAAGCTCACTAATTAATAGGGATGCACCGAACCCTGATCGGCGGGGACCGGCTGAACACCGAACCCTCTGGTTAAGATTCTTTTGACTGCTGTCTGTAGGTTCCTTCGGGCACTCGTATTCTTTTGGATGTTTCATTAATGTTTTAACAGCGTGGTCGTTGTGTGTTGTTCAGGGTCCTCGCCGCCACGAGACAAATCAGCATTGTAGATTGAGCACGTAGCTCGACTTGAATCGCCCTCTTTTGACAGAAAGTGCCGCCAAACAACGCTTGTTCTGCTCACGAGTTCCGTTTTCACTTTCCATTGTAAGCGTAGGGTTCGTCAGAAACCGAACTCCGTCAAAAAGCCTAATATTCGGGTGAATCCGAATCCTGGATTCGGTACATCCCTGCTAATTAACGTCTCATTTTTACCTTTGGAAAGAGACAGGCTAGCTGTGTACTCCTTTATGCTAAGCTATCGGCTAGCTGGCTGTAGCTTGATCTTTACTGTGCAGACCTGAGTGTTATCGATCCTCTTATCTGACTCTTGGCAAGAAAGGAAACTACTGTCATCCCGAAAACTATTCTTTTAAAAAAGGCCGCAAAAGTCTCACATGTAGCTTCATGAAACCTGCATCGTTCCTTAACCCCCGTAACCCCCAAACCCCCTACCCCCCTAACCCCCCAACACCATAACCCCCTAACCCCCCAACCCCCCAACCCCTAACCCCTAACCCCCTAACCCCCAACCCCCAACCCCCAACCCCCCAACACCATAACCCCCTAACCCCCCAACACCCCAACCCCCCAACCCCCTAACCCCCTAACCCAGCTCAGCTCAAATCTGATAGAGACTTCAATGCATTTTTCCCGCGAAGTCACAGAATGCGTTGCGGCAGGTAGACGGCACTACAGTAACACATTCTGACGGGTTACAGATTTCTTTCTAACACCAGAAAAGCAAGTGTCAGTGTATGCCAGCGGAGCCAGGTAGAAGGAAGCAGGAGATTTCTTTTATATAGGCCTGATTGTATTATAAAGCTATTTTTATCTGTGCTAGTTATGGCTGATACCGGGGCAGGGCCTAAAAACAACTAAAAGCTTGCAGGGAAAGTGAAAGACGACGGGCGATAACGTGAGTCACACTGTCGGGTTATCAGCAGATAGAGACACTTACGGGATTGTAAATGATCAAACCCCACCCTGAATTGACCCTCAGGTGTGTAATATGTCGATTTCATTCATAAAATGAGTTAACAGTGCGTGATGTGGTTGTATGTTAGTAGCCGACATTAAATTACATCTGCCTTCCATTTAGCACAGACGTTTTCTTTTTAGTCCTATTTGTGTTGGCTTACTATTTTATTTCTTAATCTAAGTTATTATTATGTTGCTTGCTTCAACAATCTCGTAATGCTTTGCCTCGTGACACAGAGACAGTGGTAACTTTACACGGTTTAGCTCACAAATCATTCAAAGACGTTACCGTTCCATTTGTAACTTATTCTTTTATTGTAAATGTTTTTTTGTTGTTGTTGAGCAAAGCATTAATCACGATTATATAGACCTTGTTAACTCAGTAATCTACAGTGGGTAATACAGCACCGTAAAGAAAAGATCTGTACCACAGCAGGTGTGGTGGAAAAACTAGCGCTTTTGTCCAAAGCGGCCGCTAAAATCAACACAAACTGAAAGTTACATATAGCCCCTTCAGAGTGTAAAATCATCTTTGACAGATAGTCAGATGGGGTTGTGGGCGGGACGTTAGTCAGACTCAGTGGAACTGAAGCAGAGGGACAGACACAGAGCTGTAGTAGAGCCAAATTAGCAAACTTTTTATTTGATGGGTTATCAGCCAAACAAAACAACCGGTACACATCATTGGCAAACATCCCAAAAACTTACCGATAATCAGCCAGAGACCATAATCTGTCTATTACTACAATTTTACATTAGGCTCCCTCTGCATCGCCGTTGGCCACAGTACATAAAACACAGTTACATAAAAGCATACAGCCCACCCAGTCTACCAACATGTAGACACACACACACACACACACACACACGGATTTCTGCATTCCCTCACTGCTACTGCTGTCCAGGCCTTGGCACCGCGCTGCTGCCGTCTTTATTGGCCGCTGATCCCCGCTGGCTCAGTCCACAGCTCTCTCTTTTAATGCCCGGCTTCAGAGCAGCAACATACCACATACCACCAAATGCTGAGCCGCCCACTGGCGTGCGTGCGTGTGTGTGTGTGTGTGTGTGTGTGCACGCCTGACCCTGTATCAGATGTAACTAACCTCGTGTCCAAGCAACACAGCGGTGTTTGGCCAGCATGGGTTTACTAAAGGCCGAGACAGATCATTTTGGATAAATCTGCCCCCAGCAGTCTGTTCTCAGGTTTCCGTCTGGACTGTTTTTATGTCAGCGCGTAGTTACTACTGCACTTCACAGAGCTCTAACCAGGCTGAGGTTTGCATGGTTACTCTTTAACACATCGTAACAGCAGTCTCACATCCCTCACAGCTGCCGGCCGGCTGACTTTACAACACAGAACAAAAGAGGGCCTGTTTCTCCCGTTGCTTTGTGGTGGGACAGATGTGGGTCTTTGAAGGTTAATAGATTTTACATTGAAGTTTAGTACAGTTATTCATTATCTTACCTTCTGACATATTCTAAAATAATAGGTTTTATTACACAGAAATGAGGATCATAATATTTGTAATGAAACAAACTGGGTATATTATGAATACCGTGTTGTGTGGAATCTGTAGAAAGGTTGAATTGGCTCAGCGGTGTCAAACTCAATTTTACTAAGGGCCATACTGGAAATTACCATCATCGGCCAGACGTGAAGTTTATTGATATGTTTTATTTAATAGAAAAAGTCCAACATCTTTTGCATGTCCATAGCCTTTTCACTTACAGCTTGGTCAACATAAAGCCCCCAAAAAAGTAACTTAGCCATTGAAGAAAAAACAAATTAAAAAGTGGCAAAATCATTGAAAAAAAAGATAGATACTTTATTCATCCTGAGGGAAATTTTAGTCATCCAGTAGCTTATACAAACATAACACAACACACACATATATCTCACATACATAAAAATGACTGTTGAGGTGGTTCGGGCATCTGGTAAGGATGCCCCTGGGCGTCTCCCTAGGGAGGCACGTCCAGCTGGGAGGAGGCCTCGGGGACCCAGGACTAGGTGGAGGGATTATATCTCCAACCTGGCCTGGGAACGCCTCGGGATCCCCCAGTCAGAGCTGGTTAATGTGGCTCGGGAAGTTTGGGGTCCCCTGCTGGAGAAATTTACATAGTTAACAATTTGTGGACTGATTACAAAGCGCGCCATGTGTATCAGCAAAAGTGACAAAAAAAGTCTGAAAAACGGCAAAACGTTGAAAAAGCGACAAAAACTAGTCAAACCAAAATGTATTATGAACCTTAACTAATATGCGGGGCCGGATCAAAACCTGCAAGGGGCCGGATTTGGCCCGCTGGCCTTGAATTTGGGTTGGATGGATCTTGATGGATCATTTCAGAATAAAAGTTGCCTAACAAAAAAGGCATTGAACATACACTTGCTGTTACTGCTCTGATAAAACACAAGCTATGAGAAGACAAAGTAAGAATTAGCTGGTGGTGAGCATCCAGCAGCTATGGAGTGTAAATATTGGACTTATTTTTCTCAGGGGGCATGACACATGACTCCGAATGAGTGCTAATGTTGCTTTATGTCTTGGGATACACCAGGTTTTTTTTAAAAGTCGGTGTTGCGTTGTTTTATATTAAAAAACCTGTTGATATCCAAGCCTGTCATAATGTTTTAAAGTGTTCCTCCTTCTTATCTTTTGGGAAACTGTTAGTTGGTTTGTGTACAACAACCATAGCAACACACAGAGCTGGCCGTAAGCCGTTAACATACAAGAGGCTGTAAACTGTCAGTAAAAACCCTGGTTGAGACGCATATTGGTAATGCTGCATACATGTCTAAAGAATGCTTCTAAAACACGAATAATACCAGCATATCTCACATGTCTCAATCACAAAAAGCTATATTAAGAAAAAGGCCTCTAGCTCGCCCAGTAAGAGCGTGCGCCCCGTGTAGGCGTGCTTTGCAGCGGCTGCGTGTCCTCCCCCATCTCCCTCTCACTGGGGTGGCAGGAGCTCAGTCCACAGTGAGTTGGGCTGGGAATCGGAGGGGCGCCAGTTCAAGTCCCAAAAGTGTGGATTGGTAACTGGAGAGATGCCAGTTCACCTCCTGGGCACTGCCAGGTGCTCTTGAGCAGGGCACCGTACCAACCGCTCAGGGCGCTGGTCCAGCACTGGCAGCCCACTCACTCTGACATCTCTCCATGTGTGTATTTCTAACAATAACAGTGTATATTGTAATTTATCAATAAACAGAATCAATTATTATTATCAGATAAAGGGAAATAGCCGCAAAAAAGAAAAAATTCCCCCCCCAAAAAATCAACCCTTACAATAAATTATTTGGAATATGGTGTCATGCAAATACTGTCATTTCATAATTTTCACAATTGTGAAATATTAGTGTGCATGTAAACTCATCTATGTTACATCAAGTTTATTTATAAAGCCTAAAATCCTAGGTTTTGAGTTCTTTAAAACACTTAGATCTTTGATTCCAGTAAGGAAAAAAATATAACAAAAAAACAGCACATCTGTTTGTAATTGTTGCCATTATTTTTTATCATAAACCCTCAAATTGTAAAAGAAAATGGCGACCTTAAGTTCTTGGACTGAGACCGTTAAAAATTCACAGATATTTAATGTACACTGAAACAAGGGAAAGCAGCGGAGCCTCACATTTGAGAGGCCTGAACCGCGAGGTTTGGGAGGTATCTGAGGTACGGTTGGTAAATTGTTTAGAAGTTTAATCAATGATCTTCTGACCTCAGAATCCAGTTGAGTCTGTGAACGGAGCCCCGCTCCTCGGGGACAGTGTGGTTGATTGGCTGCAGGGAGTCCAGCTCTGTGGCAGTCTTGATAACTGGCCGGTGTCCCAGCTCGGGGCAGAGATGGACATATGGTGGATCTAATCCCAGGTCACAGCCTCCAAGCTAATGGGGTTTTTCCATAGGCCCGGATGGGTCCACTTTAGTCCCGCTGAGCCAGGCCAAGCCCTGATGACATGTGTTTTCCACCTCAGCCCCACAGCAGGGGATAGCCTCGCAGTGGATATGACACATGCCTTTGGTGTGGGAGATCTGGGTTCGATTCCCGCTGCGATAAATCAACCAATGTGTCCCTGAGCAAGACACTTAACCCCTAGTTGCTCAAGAGGCGTGCGGCCTCGGACATACAGAGGGTTTGAAAGTGTGGGCACCCCAGGTAAAAATGTGTATTAAGGTGCACAAAGAGGCCAAGAAAAGATGGAAAAATCTCCAAAAAGCATCAAATGACCAATTAGACGTTCGTATGTTACAAAAAGTTAGATTTTATTTCCATCATTTAAACTTTCAAAATAACAGAAAACAAAAAAATGGCGTCCGCAAAAGTTTGTGCGCCCTGCAGAGTTTATACCTTGTACTGCCCCTTTTTTCCCATACTTTCCCATATAGACTATTTTGTGGTGGTGTGACACACAATTGACACTTAGTAATAATTATAAGGTCAAATAAATTCCTGTATTGACTTGATTTCTATTTCTTTCTATCTACCTTGCTGACACAACCACTAAGCTTTGGGCAAATGATTGCATAATGACTTCACAAATATGCAAATGAGCGTATGACATCATCCCAAAGAGCAGGAGGAGAAAACGTATTGATTTATTTATTATGTTTGAAAGACTCCATTAACAAACCTAACAGTGGTTATAGAGGTTGATGAGGTTGGTGGTGTATTATTTGTTCGTCAATCAATCAAAAATGCCAAATATTTTCTAGTCCCAGCTTTTAAAATATGGGCATGTGTTTAGTTTAGTTCCTCTTGATTTAATACTTTGGGTTTTGGATGTTAGATTGGACAAAATTAATTTAAAGACGTCACCTTCGGGGTTTGTTTCTGTTATTTTATACAGTAAAAAATTCACACGTTATTCTAAAGACACAAATTGATGACAACATGTATCATAAGTAGCAGCCAGATGCTCTTCTCGGGAACACACCACCTCAAAGACAGCATCCGCAATCAAACCCCAGCTGCACTTTAACTCTGCTAAATAGTTTTCAAGCCTCCTCTCAACCCAATTGTAAATGAAACGACGATGCCAATGATGGGGATAACAAAGCCCCTAAGGCCGTATCAGCTCTCTCTCTCTCTCTCTCTCTCTCTCTCTCTCTCTCTCTCTCTCTCTCTCTCTCTCTCTCTCTCTCTCTCTCTCTCTCTCTCTCTCCCCACCTGTAGTGGGAATGCATCTCTGCACAGATTGCTGCCCCGCTGCTTATTTGTCACTCCCTGTGCTGCTGAAGCATTCTGCTGACCTGTGCTGCTTTTTTGCTCACAGCCCTGGAGGAGATTGGATCCACCAGCATCTGCAGTAATCGGAGGGTTGGAGGGAGGGGAGCTTAATTTCTCTATCACCTGCATCATTTCCCCACCCCTCCACCTTCCTGCCCACCCCTCCACCTTCCTGCCCACCCCTCCCTACTACTCATCATCCAGCAAGCATCTGCAGAGTGATCAAATTACCCACTATTTACCGCATACTATCATCAGATTACCGTTATTTAGTCCAATGACCGGGGTGATTTGAATGGAAACACACACACACACACACACACACACACACACACACACACACACACACACACACACACACACAGACCCAAGGCTGTTCATTCACCTGCCCTGTGCCCTTCCATTTCTCTCCCAGTGACGATGGTAATGAGCCGATCCACATCCTTAATCAGTCAACTGTGTGTGTGTGTGTGTGTGTGTGTGTGTGTGTGTGTGTGTGTGTGTGTATGGGGGGGGGGTTATTTGAGACAGTATTTGTCCATTTCAATGACTTCTCTGAATGCATCTGTTTCCTTTGGAATGAAAAGAGCCTAATTTCTTTATCATTTTTTCCCATCAATGTATCAGTTTGTCAAGGAAATGTCTGTCCATCACAATTTCCCAAAGCCCAAAATAATGACTTCAGATGCTTTGTTCTGTCTGACCAGCATTCTGAAACCCCAAAAATATCCAGTTCACAGTGATATAAGAGACAGGAAGACGCGCACAAGTGATCATATGTTTTCCTTTTGCCTTCCTCCTCAGGTCATGAGTGCCTCTAGGAAAGACCTAGTGGAGAATAACCTCACCTGTCCAAAGACCGGCCCTACCTGGGCCTCGCCCTGCCCCCCAACCCTGGACCCCCACCATGAGTAAGTTCTCAACTTTTAATTAATTCATTAAAAATGGTTTGCGTGTGCGCTCCTCTGCTGGCTGCTTTGTCGTTGTGATGCATATTGCAGGATATCATGTATACATACTGTATCAATTCAAAGATCCAATAGTATCGATGCAAATTGAAAATATTGATACATATTAGGTTTGCACAATGGTGACAAAATGTGATATTGCGATAATGTTTATGAATATTGCATAATCTATATTAATTCTGATATTTCTTAAACATATGTAAAATTACAAAAGTTAGGGGAAAACGCATCAAAATAGATTCACAACAACATGACTGACCTACTGACCAGAGACCAGAGATGTATATGAGCCACTTGGCTAAAGCTGGCATATTTATATTGTAGTTCAGTTACTGTGAGCAAATAATCTGAACTAAAACAATTTTAAGAGAGAATATTTTGGGTTTTTGGGTGTTTTTGAATGAATTGATCCCAGTTTTTTGGAACCAGCATTTCGAGGCCATTGGAGGAACTGCTAATGAAGACATTCTGTCATTACTTTAGCTTGCTGTTCTGGTGAAGTCAACAGTAGTGTTTGACTTTTCTAATGCTGGATTGGTTGCTGTGGCTTGCGGTGTTGGTCAGCATTAGTGAGTGAGGTATATATGTTTTTTTAATGAACATTAAAATAGATTTTGGTTTTCGGGAACAGGGTAGTCCGAGATCTGATTAGAAGAGGATTGTTGCATGGATGCAGGGTTTAAGATGTGGCATCAATACCCTGGATCCTCCCTGCCTCGCCCCCCCGCCCGCCCCCCCAATGGCAGAAACATATGGCACAGACGTGCTGCAACCCTCACGGCCTTATAGCTCATCAATTACACCCAAAGCGTGATGGGAGGGCGAATGTAGCAGGATTTGCAGTCCATCATCTCCTCTGTTATTATGCATTACCAAACATATTTGTAATCATAATTTGGGAACAGATTTCTGCCAAATAGAAGATGATATTGAGTTTTTGCCAAGCCTTTGCTGAACTGGAGACCTGTATGGATTATTGTTTGTGTAACCAACGTTACAGACTTCATCTATCTGTTAGAGTGATGGCTCTTTGTCATTCACACGTTGAGTGGAAGAACCACGAGTGCTTTTTGTTCTCTCACAGGCTGCAAGTACTGGCTGACTATTGTAGCGTATGGGTTTTTTCAAATCTTAGTTTTGCTGTTGAAGCCATATTTAATAAATGAGGCGAATGAGGAAGAAAGCCAATTTCTGATAGCGTATCTGACGTGAGAACTATCTCCCTGACAACTAGATCTGGCTCATTTCTGGTGTTTTGTGGTTTACTGACTTTTGTTCTTTGTGGAAAGGAAATGATTATTGAGATACAAATGGCGACAAGACATGCTTTGAAATGGTCTCTTGTGTGGGTGTTTTTGGCATAGCATTCAGATGTGTCTCTCGTTTAAAAAGCGATACAGAAATGCTGCTATGGATGCACCAATCCTTCTAAACCCCCCTATTCCCTCTGGATAGCATTTTCAAAGCTGCTGATTTGATACGGGCTCTCTCTGTTGCCCCGATTTTAAAATCTGTAAACCTTGTATCAAGGGTTCAAAATTAACTTTTTCGTCCACCAGCCAAATGGTTAGTGAATGTTCAATTTTTACCAACCACTTAATAGATAACCATTGTTTTTTTGGCTGGTGAGTGAAGCAAATCTGCCAACCATTTGCATATTCTACCAGCATTTGGCTAGTAGATGGTGCTAATTTTGAACCCTGCTTGTATCATTGGGATCATTTTTGTGTTGTCATGTTTGGGTGGAACCATTTAAGTATACTGTACACTACCGGTCAAACGTTTGGGGTCACTTAGACATTTTCATTGCACTCCATTATAGACAGAATGCCAGCTGAGATCAGTGGCATTGTTCAGGGCAGCAGTTCAGATTACATAATTGCAAAAGGGTTCTCCAATGTTTTTGTAGTTAGTTTTTTAAAATGGTATCCGATTAGAGAACAGAATGAGCCTTTGGAACATTGGATGAATGGTGGCTGATAATGGGCATTAAAGATCAGCCCCCCCCACCACTCAGATCAGCTGGTCTTCTGTCTATAATGGAGTGGGATGGAAATTTGTAAGTGACCCCAAACTTTTGACCAGAAGTGTATATTACCGTTTCTGCTGTAAGAAACACTTTCACAGCAATTTGTAATGGGAATATGATGACAAACGAGTAGAATAGGTTCGTTGTGATGTGAGAAAATGCGATCACTTGATTGTAACACAGCCTTTAAGGCCTGGAAAAGACGATAAGATGTAAGATACATGTCAATAATACCGAAATCCCAGACAACGTCAACTCTCAGATCAATTTATTGCCCACCGGGAAGCTAAACATTTGCTCTTTGATATCAGGCCTTCACATTCTCCAGCTGGGCCCTCTCAGACCTCGTTCTTTCTTTTCTCCTGCTGTTTAGCTCACTTCACAGATAAGGACTGAACAGGAGCCAGCATTTCCTCCTGCCAGCAGTTGTTAACTCATTGTGTGCGGTCTGCTTCACCAGTGTTTCTCTGTGCTGAGCTGTTAGGCTGTGTACCAGGGGGCTGGCACTGGGTTACCGGGGCAACCGGGCGCATGTGAGGCATTGACTGCAAGCCGATTGGATTAAGCAGACGCTGCTGAAAAGGAGTGCTGAGAGGTTTAACCCGATTACTGCCTTTGTTCGTGTGTGTGTGTGTGTGTGTGTGTGTGTGTGTGTGTTGTTTTCATAATATTACAATGTCTCTGCCCGCTAGGACTGTTCGTTCAATATTTTCGATTTCCGATACCGTGACTTTGATACCGGTTCATGAGCGATACTTTTTGCGATAGCAATTTTATAAAATTCATTTGAACAAAAACACAATTACACCATTACGGCAAACATCTTTTACAATGTTTAGCTCCTACTAGGGCTGAAAAAATTCAATATTTTTGAAAAAAGATTATTTGGGGGGGCTTTATGACCTTTAATTGATAGGATAGCTTGAAGAAAGAGGGGGGGACACAACATGCAGCAAATGGCTGCAGGTCGGGTTCGAACCCGGGCCACTGCCATGGACTTGTGCGCCCTACTTACACAGTAAAGAAAAACTTTACTGTGTAACGTAAAGTTTTCCTGCGGGACCCTATGCCGGTACCCAGCCCTACTGCCGGCCGGATCTCCATCCATCCATCTATCTATCTATCTATCTATCTATCTATCTATCATCTATCTATCTATCTATCTATCTATCTATCTTCATCTTCATCGGGTCTCGGGGGCAGCAGCTCCAGCAGGGGACCCCAAACTTCCCACATCAACCAGCTCCGACTGGGGGATCCCGAGGCGTTCCCAGGCCAGGTTGGAGATATAATCTCTCCACCTAGTCCTGGGTCTTCCCCGAGGCCTCCTCCCAGCTGGACGTGCCTGGACCACCTCCCTAGGGAGATGCCCAGGAGGCATCCTTACCAGATGCCCGGACCACCTCAACTGGCTCCTTTCGACGCGAAGGAGCAGCGGCTCTACTCCGAGCTCCTCTTGGATGACTGAGCTTCTCACCCTATCTCTAAGGGAGACGCCAGCCACCCCCCCCCTGAGGAAACCCATTTCGGCCGCTTGTACCCTGGATCTCGTTCTTTCGGACATGACCCAGCCTTCATGATCATACTATGGCCAGCTGGATCTCCCCATAAACAACTTAAATTGTACAAAATCGACAGAGAGAGAGAACACGAGCTGAAGAACTCTGGTTTTGGTACTGTTGTCTAAATGTGACCTGAATGTGCTTTGTAAGCAGCAGCGCTCTGGGAGAAAGGCTTTTATGCGTTTCATTAATTATCTCAACCTTTGATAGACTCCCTCTCTCGCCTGGAGATGGTCGACGGTGTTGATATCCTGAGCTAATTACCTTAATTACCCCCCTACACACACACACACACACACACACACAAACAGGGCCGCGGGGTTACTTTCATCTAACGAGTTACTTAACAAGGATGGATGACTCACTCTCAGGATGGTCTGAGTTTTAGTGGAAAAAGAGAAAAGAGGGGACAGAAAGAGGTACAAAAGAAGGACTTTGTGTTGAGGTAAATTGACTTTACTCTCTTTTAATGGAGCCTCCCTGCAGGTGCTGGGGGGGTAGGGGCGCTCTGGGGTCCCTCGGGGCCCCCAATGGGCTTCCAGGTCTGCAACAAAGTGAGAAATGTATCATTAGTAGAAATAGTAGTGATGTTTTAGGCTGCTGTGAAAGCTTTCATTCCAATTCAGACCAAAACAACCAAAACTGTGTCCAATTCATTTTTCCTTGCTGAAATAAAACAAAAGTGCAGTCTTGTGTACAAAGTATGAAATGCAGGACAAACAGCAAGAAGGTAGGAGGTGCAATATGTAATACTGACTAGCTACTGCACTCCAAATACAAAATACTGGAGAAAGTCCCTCCTCCCCAGACTCGAAGTTTACGGGGGTTGCCAGGTTGAGAACGCAGCATCCACATGTGAGACGCTCGTCTCACATAGCCCGCCATTACTCCACAGCACAGTGGAGTAGCTAATGTTGGATGCCGGCTATGTTTAATGTTGGATGCCGGCTATGTTGATGTCCTTTTGGGCTCTAAGCTGCCTTTTATCTTTCAATACATCTCTACTATTTAGCCAGGTGTTATTACGTCTCTGGTCATAAAACATTCCCATTTTTTTTTTTTTTTTTTTTTTTAGGGCGGGTAGAGTTTCTCCGTTGATCCCATGTGGTTGTTTGCTGCTTCCATAGCTGTGGTACAGCTGTAGCACGCAGCTTTTATGTTTTTACAGACATATCTGTCAACCCGGCCCGGCTGTCACACGGGGCGGGCGATACCAAAACCCAAACCTACTTTCCATTGTGGAACCAAGATTTCAAAGGAAAAGAAAGTTTCTGCATTGTTGCCAGAAAAGTTAGTATTTCAACTTAGTTTCCGTAATATCTGATGACATATTGTGGTAATTTTTGGATTAAATATAGTAAATATATTATGTTATTGTATTGAAATACAGTGCAATTCTATTACTGTGCAGTATCTGTAAACTGTGCAATATCATTACTCACATTGTCCAGTATCTATTACTCATTAAATATGATCAGCACTATTGGGCTATATTCACAAAATGTGAAATAACCCACACATTGTGTGTGTGTGTGTGTGTGTGTGTGTGTGTGTGTGTGTGTGTGTGCTTCCCTTTAAAAGTGAATTATTTTCTTTGTAAATAAGTGCTGTGCAGTGGATGTGACGGCGGCTCACACTTTGGGAAGTGGCTCATTTCTAAAAGTAACTGATAAATATTGATGTAGAAACATAAGTGTTAAATTGGAGAACGGTATTTGGTGTGGTGGTAGCATGCCCCCCCCAGGCCTGTCCGCCTGGCCAAAGCAGCCGACCTAGGGGAAAACACCGAGTACCATGATACAAATGTCTCATAGGTTCCTCAGGTTTAAAACCTTATGGCTGTTAATGACACACTGCAGCGCTGTCTGGCTGTAGCGAAATGACCAGCACTGTTGTAGGAAATGGATTCACAGCAGAGTGATGACAGTGGAAGCAGAGGAGATTGATGACAAATGAGGGAGAGACTAAGCTATGTAATGTTTTATTGGTGTTGTATAAACGGCGCAGTTAAAGGAAGATAATGGCTCTGCAAAGACGGAGGCGTGGAGGGACTCAGTATGTCGTCAATAGAAATACTGATAATGGAGGGAGAGAGGAAGAAGCCCTAACATAGTTAATAAGTTCCTATTTATGTTCTGTCTCTTCCCCTAGAAGGCCCCATATGCTTTTTCCTGTAAGAACAACAGAGCCCTTCAGATCAGGGAAACAGACAGAGATGATAAATAACAATAATAGATATGAATAGGACTTAAATTCCCTAAACAAAAACTAAAAATAGTTTTTCCATTAAACATTCAGGGCACTATTTTAACAATCTAGGCGCACGGCGTGAAGCACATGGCGCAGGTGCGTTTAGGGCGTGTTCGAATCTATATTTATAAATAAGGGTCCGTGCGGGTTGTACTTAGTGCCTAAATAATTATAGGTGTGTTTTGGGTGTAACATGCAATAACCAATCAGATTCTCATCTCCCATTCCCTTTAAAAGCCAGGTGAGTTTGTACCTTGGTGCATTGCTATTATGATGGCGGGTTTGCTGAGCAGGAAGGAGAGATTTTCAGGAGAGGAAGCTGATCTGCTTGAGTGGATATGATAATTCTGCATGGGGAACTTTCCATAAGATCATCTCGCAATGCAAATCAAGCCAGCTATTAAGCTAACTGAGATCAAACCATGCCAATCTCTATGTATGGTGAAGACTATGTGATTATATGGGGTTAGTTTAATTCCAAAGGCCAAGGGAACTTGATCAGGATGCATAGTATCCTGATCCATGAAATAACTGGCCTTTAAAAATAAAAATGTACCTGCCTCTATGGGAATTTAACATAGGGGGTGTATACTTATGCCCCTGTATTTTAACATTGGGGGTGTATACTTATGCCCCCTGTATTTTAACATAGGGGGGTGTATACTTATGCCCCTGTATTTTAACATTGGGGGTGTATACTTATGCCCCCCCCCTGTATTTTAACATAGGGGGTGTATACTTATGCCCCTGTATTTTAACATTGTATTTAACATTTTAACATGGGGGTGTATACTTATGCCCCTGTATTTTAACATAGGGGGTGTATACTTATGCCCCTGTATTTTAACATAGGGGGTGTATACTTATGCCCCCTGTATTTTAACATAGGGTGTATACTTATGCCCCCCTGTATTTTAACATAGGGGGTGTATACTTATGCCCCCTGTATTTTAACATAGGGGGTGTATACTTATGCCCCTGTATTTTAACATAGGGGGTATACTTATGCCCCCTGTATTTTAACATAGGGGGTGTATACTTATGCCCCTGTTTTATTTTAACATAGGGGGGGGTGTATACTTATGCCCCTGTATTTTAACATAGGGGGTGTATACTTATGCCCCTGTATTTTAACATAGGGGTGTATACTTGTATAACATAGGGGGTTATGCCCCCTGTATTTTAACATTTTAACATAGGGGGTGTATACTTATGCCCCTGTATACTTATGCCCCCTGTATTTTAACATAGGGGGTGTATACTTATGCCCCCTGTATTTTAACATAGGGGGTGTATACTTATGCCCCCATGTATTTTAACATAGGGGGTGTATACTTATGCCCCTGTATTTTAACATAGGGGGTGTATACTTATGCCCCCTGTATTTTAACATAGGGGGTGTATACTTATGCCCCCTGTATTTTAACATAGGGGGTGTATACTTATGCCCCTGTATTTTAACATAGGGGTGTATACTTATGCCCCCTGTATTTTAACATAGGGGCCCCCTGTATACTTATGCCCCTGTATTTTAACATAGGGGGGTGTATACTTATGCCCCTGTATTTTAACATAGGGGGCTGTATACTTATACCCCTGTATTTTAACATAGGGGGTGTATACTTATACCCCTGTATTTTAACATAGGGGTATACTTATGTATGGTGTATACTTATGCCCTGTATACTTATGCCCTCTGTATTTTAACATAGGGGGGTGTATATTTATGCCCCCTGTATTTTAAGGAAGAACATTTATTTATTTACAATACATTATTCATTCACAAAGAAAATTGGTGTCCTTAAAAGGTTGGAGTTTCCTAAATGTTTTTTAACTGAGGCATAATTTCCAAATACTTTGTTTTTTTTTTATTCCTCTTTTTAATCAAATTTAGCACGGGTGTGTAAACTTTCTCAAGCTACTGTAATTACATTTTAGTATATCCAGCTTAGTATAAAGTACTTAAAAGCAATACTGGAGTAAAAGTAGAAGTATCTTACCAGAAAATAACTTTGGCAGAAGTCACTTTTTAGAATATTTCGAATACAGGTCTTAAAGTATCTGATATTTACGATACTTAAGTATCAAAAGTAATTTTATAATATTAAATGTACTTGAGTATTAAAAGTAAAAGTTAAAAAAAAAAACACTGTGATGTGTGACGTCATCTTCATCACCCCTGTCGCCGGGGTGATCGTCTGTTATGTTGGTGGCAGAGCCTGCTCCAGGTGCTTCCTCTTCTTCTTTAGTTTTTTTTAGGCGTGCATTAACTTGCAATCTAAGAGCAATGATTCGTCAAACCTTTTTTTTTCCTGTGTAACTAATTTCTTGGGATTTTATTTTGTAGTAACTACGAGGTTTATGGCAAATGTAGGGGAGAAAAAGTCTACATTTTATGTAGAAAATGTAGTGGAGTAAAAGTAAAAGTTTCCAAAGACATAAATAACAAAGTCAAGTACAGATACTTCAACATTCTACTTAAGTACAGTAACAAAGTATTTGTTCTTTGTTACATTACAACACTGGGTATATCTAAACAAAATCAAGAATTGCCAGTCATACGCCTTAAGACCATAAGTCATGTTAGACAAAAAAAACGCATTTATTTAAAAAACAAAAACAAATTGGCAATTAGACAGTTATGTATTAATTGTTATAGGCCTATTTTTCTGTCAAAAATATCAAAACCGCCACATATTTCTTTACCAAACCTGAGCATACAATGGCCAGTCAGCGTTAAATACCCATTTGTTCCCCTTTCATTGTTTCTATATGAATACTATCAGAAAAACAGCCCAAAAAGTTGCTGGGAAAAGTCATATTTTACATATGTCCAAATTGCTGACGTGACATTTTAAAGCTTCAGTGCGTAACCTTTTGATATTAATGAATGTCCGTTACATTCAAGCCATTGCCAAATGAGTTGATACAAAGCTAATTAAGACTATCAGCTCCACACATCTCTGTTAACCCTTGTGTTGTCTTCCCGTCGACCTGCAACTTTTTGTTTTTCTGGGTCAAAATTTTAAAATCAAAATCTTTTTTTTTCAACTTTTTTGAAGCTTTTATCTAAGTTTTTTGTCACTTTTTCCAATGTCAATTTTCTGCCTTTTGACGTTTGTGTTTTTTTTTCTCCAAGTTCTTTTATCGATTTTTATGGTCTATTTCTGATAAAGAAACTTTTGGAAAATGGGTCAAATATGACCCCAGGACAACAGGAGGGTTAATGTGTTTCTCAGATATGCTCAGAAGATTTTGTCGTCCGGCTACTTGTGCGCAGAAACTCTAGTAAAGATAATTACCTCTTCTGAAGAGCCCATCGTGTTTTTTATCCTCAGTGTCCTCCTTGGCTACTAGCAAGTGCGTGGAGGAGAGATGGGGGGGCGTGCACGGTCATGGGAAGCTTCTATCATGTGGACGCGCCTACAGTTTTTTTGTTATTACTTAGAATTCTTCATGGGAGTGGCAGAAACTACGCACTATAGCTTTAAATATCACATTTTAGACATTTTCTAATTATTAATGAGTACCTGACACAATATTTGTAAATGTAAATCATTCCATGTTTATATTTAAAATTCGTAGTTTTTCTAAATCATAGATTTACAGAAAATGACATAAATCACTTAAAATGCAAGCTATAGGTGTATTTTCTCCTTTTTCCAAAAATTTGACAACAGACACCCTTAAAAGACTTTCTTTACACAGTCCATGTTGTTGTTATTCTCCCAAAAAAGCCTTGAAATGTGATGCAAGTCATACTTTACGACTTCTGAGCTCACAAGGAGGAGGTTTTGAAGATCAATTGAGGGCAGCGTGCGCAGGCATGGGTGCTTTGCTCCAATCTTCTTCCCTGTCCTTCACCTATTCAGGCACGTGCACTCACACTCTTCCTTCATCCCCCTGTCAGAGGAAGATTGATGTCATTGGGCGGTGTGCTGGGCACACAGTGTTTCTAGGTGTGGTGCAGGATGATTATCTCCTCTTCAAAGCCTCATCTGGCCTCCATCTGCTGGCCTTTCTAGCATTGTTAGCTTAGCCACAGAGCTCCCAGCTGCTAGACCTGCAATTTGTTTTCATAGTTGTCTTAGCGTGCAGGTTTTCCAGCTACAACCTGGTTTACATCCATTCACTTAAAAAACTGCTTAACGCAAGCATCCACTCTAAGAAATAACACAACAAGTTCTGGGAGTTCATAACCCGGATTTGTTTTGTAATTAAAAACAGTAATGTTGTCTGTAGCTACTCTAAAAATACAGAACCTTTTCTGTTATTATTTGTGCTTTGGAAGCTTTTTGTAAATGCTTTTTTTGTGACTGCCTTTCATTTTGACAGTGAATAACTTTAAATCTGAAGAGTTTAAAGACTATTTGTCCATTGTTTATTTCTAAAGAAACACAACAATGTATAAAAGGCTCCATTACCTTGCATCTCAAGTTATGGCTCCGTAGCAGACGTTTTTATAAAAATAGGATAACGATTGTGTCATAACCACGCAACTCACTGTCGCATAGTACACAAATTACTGTACAGTACAGGATAAGCTTGCAGACAGTTTTGATTTGAATTAGCTGTTTAGGTTTAATTACTTATGTTAACTAGCATGTTAGTTAGCAGTAACTAGCCTGTGTCTATGTTATCTCCTAACATATACCTACGCTCTCGGTCTCTGCTGATTAGGAATGATTGAGATTTCTCTTGCACAGCTACCAAAGGACTACAGTATGTTGACGTGTTGACCCTTTATGGAATACACTGTTTTTCACCCTTTCTGATGGAGAGTTCCATAAGAAGATCAATATCACACTCATATCTGTCTGTTTAAATACAAGGCTCTGGCTAGCTGCCAGCTAGCATAGCGTAGTGCAAAGAGTGGAAACAGAACAGTGGATTAGTTCAACAGATGACCTGTTGATTAGAGAACTATGAGTTGATGGTATGGCAGATTTTTGTTAACGTTGAACAGAGCCCTGCTAGCTGTTTCCCCGTGTTTCCATTCTTTGTGCTAAGTTATGCTAACCGACTGCCAGGCCATAGCTGTATATTTAATGCAGATGATAGTGGTATCTGTATTCTTGTCTCTTGATTTGGAAAAAAAAATCCCAAAATGACAACATTTTTGCATGGGGGTTTTGTTGCTTGAAAGCGCTTTTGATCACTTCCGTTTGGAAGTCATAACTGAATTGAAAACATACTGTACATTTTCCATTTTCTAGTACCTGAAAATAATAAAACTGGTGCAGCAATAAAACTATGACTTGTTTTTTTCTAGTTGTCTAATGGAACTGAAGCAGCACGTTTGTTGTGCAAGAGGCACTTAACATCTGGAGTGTCACGGAAATTTCAGAGTTGCTCAATCCTGTGTATTATTACTTTGCTTTGTTTGTGTTTGCTCAGTTGATAATACCCCATTTTTGACAGCACTTGAAGGCAGCATTTGTTCTTGTGTGTTCTAGCCATTAAACCCTTTAGCCCTGAAGTGATGATGACACATCTCCTGGTGTGAAATGTGTCCTCTTACTTCACACAGGCTCCAGATAGTTAGAGCCTCTCTGCCCACAGAATGACTCGAGGCTTATTACTAGAAAAGATTTGTTTGTTTGGAAAGCACCCGAAGGAAGAGGACTGTTTCAGTTTGTTGTTGTTACACGGGCTGGGCAGGTTTATTGGCCTGCCGCGCTTCCTCCACATCAAGGAATTGTCACTCTGAGCGCGCTGTGAATTTGAATTTGACTGAAGATTAAGATTAGTCTCGATTTTAATGACATGCCGTTTCATTGATGCCACTGTGTCAGATCCGCATCTGAGGTGTCCCGCAGAAAGTAAATGCATTAGTGGAGGCTGCCTCTAGCGTGACATTAACACAGGAGACTTTGTGAACACTGTAGTGCCACTGCAGTAGCAAAATGGTCATCAAGTCAGAGATACTCCCAGAATGCTACTTAGTGTGGTTGTTACCACTCTTTCTTCCTCTTTATTACCCGCTATTCAATTTGTTTTGCTGGCTGCTTTATCGGCATGACAGAGATTTCATATACCACCAGACTAGAAGGAAAACATTGACTATAAAGCAAAAACAATCCGTTCTCTTTTTCCCTTCTCTTGGCAGTAATTTTGCTGTAGTATTTTGAGGCTTCAAATTTCAAAAGGCTGCTCAGTTATTTTCAAAAAGGAATGGGAGCCAACGGCTGCGTTGAAACAAATTCAATACTCTACATTATGTTGACCAAACAATGCATGTTCCATTCAGTAGCTGATCTGGAGCTTTCAACTGAATCACACAAACTTCCTCTGCAGACACAGACTGCCCAGTTCGGATTATTGATGGTCCATTTTTTGTTCTGGGCACTGGCAAGAATTCCTGTCCATGTTTGCTTGAAATTTAAAATTGAAAGTCTTTACTGTGGAAACGGCTTTTGACAAAACAAAGTTGCCACACGGTCCATTTAGTGGTGCCTTCCTCTAAGATGGCAAACATTGTGTGATACAATCAAAAGCCCCAGAGCAGCTACAAAATGATCCTTGTGCTAACAATTCTAATTCCAATCCCGATACTAATTTCCGATTTTTATCGTTTCTTAATCCCGATTCTTTGAGGGGTGCTTATTTCACAGATAAGAGGAACATTTTATTTTTGTTCAATGGGGATTTACAGTTTTACTCTGCTTTTTCAACCACACTTTAGAGCGCTTGCTTGCAACAAAAACTTGCAAATCTTAAATTTGGAATTGACGATCGAATTCAAAGCGATTTCTAGTTGGAACCGGTTCTCGATGCCCAATCCTTTAGTCAACTGTCTAGGGTCAAGAGTGAAGACACTAAGCATGTTTAGAAGATGGTCAGCAGTTCCATGAACACAACAAACTATACAATTAGCTTAAACTTAAAAAAAAAGGTATGCTCCTTTTTATACCAACTTTGCAAACAAACTCCCACACACTGTCTGTCCTGCAAAAATATATGTATTTGCAAGGTTTTGGTACTAGACCTTATCTAAGATAGGTCTAGCAAACGAAACGCTTCAAAAAATGTATCTGCACATTGGTTTATGGGCATCTTCTAACTTACTCTCCTACACAGCTGTCTTGTGAAATAGATGTGCCATGTATTCTTCTCTGCTTTTAATACTAACAAATCCTGCAACTCTATGTAGGTTTACTGTCTCTTTACTGCTTTATACAGAAAGTTATAAAGAGTATTAGAGGCAAAAGATGTGGTGATTGGGTAGGTCAAGCTTTCTCTGAAGGGTGCAAGGCCCCTGAACGTGGACACTATGGATTTCCCTTCTCCGGTTTTATTCATCACTTTTTGTTGGAAATCAAGTGGCCATTGCCAGAATGTAATTTCTCTCCGTCTAGATGGTGTTGTGTGCTCCTCAGTGTATTTTCTCAATAAGATAACTTGTCCTTGTGCAGCTTTGATCAACACATTCTAGCAAACTGGGAATAGGACTGAACTCTTCCACTTGAAAGCATTTCATGCTTTTCTTTCTATGCTGTTAGAAGTGATAGCGTCGCCTCCGTCTCTTTCGCTCTCTTTCTGTTGTCAGTCTACTCTGTCCTTGTTTCTCCAGCTTCCTGCCACCTCCCTGTTTAATTATAATTCTTGTCAGTCTGTGCTCTATGACGAGGGAACTTTGTTAAGTGTGTGTTGTGAGTGAAATACGTGCGATGTGATGTCAGTTATGTGGCGGAATGCAGTTCTTCCACCCTCCTTCTCAGTCTATTCAGTCCTCTCCGACAGAGGTGAAGGATGCTCGTGTGTGTGTCTGTGTGTGTGTGTGTGTGTGTCTGTGTGTGTGGAGTTACAGGAGAAGGAGATTTGGAAGGGGGGTTTAGAGGAAGGAAGCCTTGCTGGAATACGATTACATCTCCCAGTAAACAGGCCTGTGATAGGAAATGGATCCACAGACCCTGTCCTCAGGGCATCAGCCTCTACACACACACACACACACACACACACACTCACACACACACACACACACACACACACACACACACACACTGGTACATCACATACGTGAACACATCCTTACCTGCACATAACTTACTTATGTCAGTTTTTCCATATATTGGACTTTTTATTTAAAACTAGATTGGACTTTTTTTTTGGACAAGATGATTGCAGGAGGATTAGAGACAAACCCAGACAGATGTCTCTGTCGCTTTCTCCATCACACACATGCGCATAGAAGTTATGACATTGCCTCGTCACAAATTTTTAATGGCCTCTTTTTATTTAGTTGCCATGGTGAGCCAAGCTGCTGTTATTGACGGCGTTGGCGGCCTTCCTGCTTTAGAAAGTTTATTTCATTAGTACATAATGTCTGGACTTCAGACAGATCTAGATGTACAATGAAGAAAGCTTTGCTGTGTTAAAATGTGGGGCTTCTAATGCCTTTCTAATGTGCTATTTTTTTTTTTTTTTTTAACGCAGTTGGTGTGAATTCACCCAGATTTCTTGTTTGACTCTTTTGGTCCATCTCAATGCTATCCTTTTAAATATGTTATTAAAAATCAATCTGTTGTTGTACACAAGTGCAAGATTATGCAAAATCATTGGCTGCATATCACAGTTTCAGTGACAAAGTTATGTTAAAGTTATTCATTTTGAAAAATGTTGGCTCTAGTGGGGGGTGTTGAGCATCCTGACTGCCTGGGGAAGGAAGCTGTTTGCCAATCTGGCTGAACAGGCTCAGGGGGCCCCCATGCTCAGAATGGTGGTTCTTGATGTGTTGCTGCCGACCCGTATTTGCAACCTCCCAACGTCACCGTGAGCAGCCTTACGTTAAACTGGCGACCATGGAGAAGACACACACACACACACACACACACACACACACACACACACACACACACACACACACACACACACACACACACACACACAGCAGTGACCGGCTGTCAATCTGTGATAAACGACACGCACCCTCCACCAATCTCACGGGGGAAACACCTGATTGACTGCGTGATATATATGTGTGTGTGTGTGTGTGTGTGTGTGTGTGTGTGTGTGTGTGTGTGTGTGTGAGAGGGATGGAGAGGGTGAGCGTGGAGCATTGTGGGTAATATTTGCTGGCGTCGCCGTCACTGGGACTGTGTTGTCGTAGATCTTCAGCTGTCTGCCGCTGCGTACGTCAAACACCCCGCTTCTTCTGCACGGCCTCGGTCCTCTGCTGCTTCATCAGCTGGTTGTATTTTCGCCTTAATAAATACACACACACACATACACACACACACACACACACATTTTGCTTACTGATGTCTCTGTAATGTCTATCTGTAGAAGCTACTGAATCTGACCCGGGCTGTTTGCAGGAGGCTGGGTTACGCAGGCCTGGGAGAGGTCTGGCCCTTAATGTGTAGTTCCAATCAGACTGATTTATTGGCCTTTGGTTCAGGCTATGTTTGGAGTGTTTTCTTAAACTCTAGAGCATTTACTGCTTTATTTATTAGATGTGTATTTTGCCAGTCAAACACTGGAAGGAAAGAAATAACTGAAACCATATTTGATATGTTGTTTGCTTAATGTTTATCTATAGGTCTGCAACTGACTTATTATTTTACAAATTGATTATCGTGTAGTTTTCCAAAGCCCTCACTGAAATATACATGTATAATGCATTATTGTCCGAGCAACAGTTCAAAAACCATTTAGAAGGGGATAAAAAGTATTCACATTTAATAAGGTAGAACCAATACATTTTTCGCTATTTAGCTTAAAAAATACAAATGAATGTGTCAATCTAACTGAATGGCTTAATTGGAAGTACTGAATTTCTCCTGCTGCTATACGTCTTTCTATTGCATGTTTTGACGTCCTGGAGGGACCCTTCATCTGGAGCTCTTTGTGAGGTTTCTCCCATTTATTTCTCATAAGACGTTTTTCTTTTAAGAAACATAACATATGTTTATTTATATCTGTCATCCTTTAAGACGAGAGACAAATCAGTTGCATTTGGAAAGCATACCATTATGATGGCAAAATGTAGTTTGGATTGATTTAACTCATGTTCTTAACTGAAAGCACAAAGGTTTTTTTTCGGGGACATTTTTAGTCATTTTATGCACATTTTAGTCAATGGTAGCGATATAAAAGGAGCCACTATAGTCCTAACCCTAGCCAACAGTTATATTGCAAAATGATTGTAGTGTCTTTTTGCATACCCTTTCTTTTAATGTATCTACTCTGTATTTATGTTCCTGACTGTAGCAGTACTTTGTCTTGTTTATGTCCTTTTTTTAAAGCCGAGCAGCAAAGCTGCATGGACCCTATTGTATTTTCCTGTATAATTCTTCTTTCTGTTTCTAAGAAATCCATGTTCCCACGATACCGTTTGGTCCACAACCACGTAGCTCGCGGTCAGTCTACCTCGGATGGTTTAGAAATGATGTCTAAGAATCTAAATCCTTATGGAGGAAGACGGTTGACGGGAAGTTCTGATTCCCTACTAAGTTTGACATAGGCCTATAGCTCCTTTGGATCGGTGTTTTTCTTTGGACCGGAAGATTGCGAGTTAAAAGCTCCATGGTTACAATGCCACATTTTATACATACATATACATATACATACAAATCAGCCATCGGTGACGGACATCTTCCCTGCGAGTTTAAAATGCTCAGCACGATCATCGCAGAGCAGCTGTAATTTAATTTTTTTGTGTGTGACATTTTTAGGCCTTTATTGTTGATATGACAGCTTAGACTTGAAAGGGGAGAGAGACGGCGAATGACATTTATTTTTAAATAAATTTTATATATAATATCTAGGGTTGCACGATTCATAAAATGTCACAATTCGATTCAATATCGATTTGCGTTTCAAAAACAATTCTCAATTAAAAAAGGATTTACAGTATGTACATGTAGTTACTTTTCCCATGTGATAGTTTAAACGCCATTACAAAAAAATAATAATAACAAAAATAATTTGGAATTCTATGAATCAATTTTGAATCGTAGCGCTAGAATCGATTCAGGAATATGAATCATTTTTTGCACACCCCTAATAATATCGTGTCTCTAGTACTCTGTCACTTTTTCACTGTGTAGCACGTTGGCTCAACTCTGTTGTTGTAAAACGTGCTTGATAAATAAAGTTGGATTGGAAATTTTGATGTGATGCACTTTTTTGATTATATAGCATGTTGTCTATATTACATTTATTGTTGTTTATGTGAGGACATTTACCCAGAATGAGGATCATCAAGCGGGTTTGTTTGTGTGAAAAGTGTGACTGAGCTGTTGAATAGAACATTTTGGTGTTAAGTGAGGTGGAAACTTTCACTGCACGACATCTCACTAGCTGTGAAGGACTCTGGAACTCTGGCTGAAGTCCGATTTGGCCAAAAAAGCTGCACACTTCAAACAGGAAATGACACGGGGAGGGCCAACAGGAAGTGTGAGGCGGATCCGTAATGTTGTTCTAGCGTGTTTTCTTTCCCGTTCGTTCCCATTCCCTCGCTCGCCGTGGCGCGGCCTCAGGCCGATAGCGGAAGGGGAAAGGAAAGAGAGCGAGAAAGTCAGATGAGGATGGCATTCTGGGGAATCCCCCCGTCCCTCCCCGTCCCTCTAGTGTCCCTATCCACAGACATTAAACTGTCCTGAAATGCTTCCAACCTTTGAGAATGCTGACTCCAACCAATGTGCTTTATTGTGTTGCACTGTTGCTACGTGCAGAAGGGTTAAAATCAGATATTAATGGTGTTTTATTGGTGTCAGTGTGGAAAAAGATGGATTTTAAAATACTATACGACATTAAGCTCTCTGCTATTGGACTTCTTTCATTGGGTGGACAGAGGCATGTCTCAAATGGGATAATGTTGCTACATGTCTGTTGGAAGTCTAAGTAGGAAAATGTTGCTATAACATCTTCATTAGGTGATAATATATCGGTAATGTAAGACATTTCATTTTTGAATCAATCGATTTGGGTCCTTTCAGAGGCTTTGGTAGTGGAGTTTAGCCAGAAGAAGTAACCGTCATGTGTCGATGACCGTTAAGTTCAGGAACCAAAACAACTATTTTTATTTTTATTTAACTACTCCTTGATGAACAGAAGAGCCTTTCCCGGGTGAAGGCATTTAGTTTTTGTATTTTGCTCTCCTCCTTTAAAGCGCTATATTTTATGTTGACACCACGTTGTGCCAGCCTGGAAATCCAGACCCAAATCCGAAAGATTAAGGGTCTGGCATCAAGTAATGAAAGTCGCCCATCTTGACGGGCGGCACCAAGGAGGCATTTTCAAAATTTCACTGCACACCATTGGATAACACTACGACCAATCACAACAAGGAAATTTCCCCGCCATGGGATGAATAAAGTATAATCTAATCTAATCAACACACGGGGTGACGTATCCAGAGCCCCATACGCTTAGCTACCAGCGTAGCTAACTGGTAGATTAAACTGTCGTCATCGGCTCCACCTATATCAGATACAACAATGTGATTGGTGCGGCTCGGCTACAAGGGTATAGTTAATGAGCAGTATTACTTGATGCCGGAGTAACTTGAGCAAATTCAACTTGTGCTCTCGCGAGAACTCTGGATTTCCAGGGTAGTGTTGTGCTATTTCATTTCGAGATTATTTTTCATTGAATATTTAAGTGTTTTGGCATGGTCGGCCGAGTTGCACTATTTCCAGGTATTAAAAGGGGGGTTCATTAATTGCATTTTTTTGTTTTGTTGTTCTTGATCAAAATGCACACCCCCACCACTGCTTTTTTCACAAATCGCACCCATGGCTATCAGGATTCATTAGCTTCACTACCGGCTAGCGGTATATCCCTACATGCACAGAGTTTAAATGTGAGCTGACACATACATCTGGTCAAATATGGTGAGTTGTTCATGGTCATATTGTTCCCATGGATGGTGTCTTATTGGCATTCAGCAGCAGGACTCCATGAGGGCCATGACGCACTAAAGGGCAGCAGGCAGCATTAATCAATGTGCCGAGCAATCAGCATCCAGCCTAATTCAATCACCCCTTCAACAGAATGCTGCCATTAGGACAACAGAGGAGTGTGTGTTCACACCGCTGTTACGTTTGTGGGATTTGTGGAGAGACAGATTGCGAACAGAAAGACTCTCCAGATAGAGAGTATTATAAAGAGGAGTGCTGGGTAAAATTAGGGTTGCCACTAGAGTCCAACCGATAAAGGATTTTTAGGGCCGATACAAATATTTGATTATTTAACAATCCGATATGCATATATTTATATATATATATATTTTTTTAAATCCAGGGACGTGTTACCAAACAAACAGATTTGTAGTTATTTATGAGTTTTCACTAAAATAATATGATAATAATTTGTTTTATTGTTACATCAGAACAGAGGAACATCAAAATATATTAAAGTTCTGATTAATAAAATGTATAAAAATACAAACTTAAGATGTGAAACCTGAAGTCATTTTGAACAAAAACACATTAACTAAAAAAAAAATCAGTGTTGCCAACAGGGACGTTGTAGAGCGTCCTCTGGTGGACAGATTATGCAACACCAACGCTCATAACATGTAAATGCCGATACCGGTATATCGGGAAATGCCTAATATCTAGGCTCTAGTTGCCACTGTTCAAGAAAAATAAAAATGTGGAGCCAAAAAGATGACAGTTGAGTTGGTTTTGTCATTTTCTTTGAAGTGAGTTGAAGAGCAAACAAAGAAGTGGCATTGAGTTGAAAAGACATTGACAGTGTGTTTTTCCTGGCAGGCCGCAGAGATGTTCATTCATTCATTCATGTTGTGATAACTGGAGACAGTTCTAGACTAATTCTGAGCAATGCTAACAATCAGGATGTTGAAGCTTCTGTGGTTCCTATTGAAGTCTCTTTTCTGACACTTTTTGTATCCTTTCCAAGCCGTGTCCTTTTTTCGTCTTTGGTAATATGTCACGTGTTCTGCCATGTAATCTGTATAACTGTGGTTCTCACATTTTCTGTATTTGTAAATCAAATATTTTCATTCTGCTAATGCCTACCATACACTATAAGACTCTGAACAGATTTTGCAAAGACTAAAGTCTGACACCATCTCACACCTAACATTAAAGACATAATAATAATATGAGATCTTGCAAGATCACACATTGCATAGTCTCCCTTTGCCAGACCCTCCTCCAAAGCATGCCACAGGAGGGTCTGGCTACTTCACATAGTATTCGGGGATGGGAGGAAAACGTGCTCTGGCTGATTGGCATTTCTTTAAACCAGTCTGAATAGTCAGAACCGGAGAAAGGCTGCAGTGCCTCTGCAGAATAACCTCTGGAAGGATCTTGTTTTGGTGGAACATGTGTACGTAACTTCACAACCAAGACCCAAAACTTACATAATATCAAACACGTATGATTTTTTCGGAACTTCAAGATGGGAAAAAGACTGACTCAGACTGAGTTTTATGATCACCTTACACTTAACGATTAAGACAACAGAAGCATGCCCCAACACTAGCATAACTTTCATGATTTCATTCCCATATTGGAAAATTAGTCTGCTACAGTGGAATCGCTTGGAAAGTCATTCAGTATAAAGTCAGCATTAAGGTGTCTTATATTATGTGTATTTACTGTGTATATATATATATATATATATATATATATATATATATATATATATAAAAAGACACCTTAATGTCTTTTATATATATATATATATATATATATATAAAAGACACCTTAATGTCTTTTATATAGATCTTATATATAAGGTCTATATAAAAGAGACTTCAGATACAGTATTAGGGGACCACTAAGGCCTATATAAAAGAGACTTCAGATACAGTATTAGGGGACCACTAAGGTCTATATTAAAGAGACTTCAGATACAGTATTAGGGGACCACTAAGGTCTATATAAAAGACTTCAGATACAGTATTAGGGGACCACTAAGGTCTATATAAAAGAGACTTCAGATACAGTATTAGGGGACCACTAAGGTCTATATAAAAGAGACTTCAGATACAGTATTAGGGGACCACTAAGGTCTATATAAAAGAGACTTCAGATACAGTCTATATAAAAGACTTCAGGGGGGACCACTAAGGTCTATATAAAAGAGACTTCAGATACAGTATTCCAAAGGCATATAAAAGCCATGTCATGGGACCTTTAAGCTTTGCACACTGTAAGCTCTTACATTGGGGTCCCAAGAAAACTCCAGGGTCACCACATGTTTAAAGAGTAGGAAGGACAGAATATATCTCTCACACAACATAGTTTTTTTTTCAGATTTCCCCCAATTGTTTGGGTATTGAAATAATGAGTACTTTAACCGCTTCAGGCCTCTGAAAGTCAAAATGGTTGAAAATTGGTTGAACTGATCATCTCTTGTCATGAGAGATCATAGAAAACAGCGTGGTTGTTTTGATGCATGCATGCAGTGTTCCACTGCTGTGTTTTCGTTGTGTTTTTGCCTGTGGCAAAATAATCAAACGCAGGGTTCGGAATCACTGAAAGGCGGACGCCATTATGTTTGTTAAAGGCAACACTTTCACCTCATGTAGTAGGGTCACAGCCTAGCAACAGTGGGTCTGAGGCATAGCAACAGCAGCTGCAGAGTCGGTCCAGCAATGCAGTAATTGGACCTTTTGACTCAGCGCCAGAGGATGGACGAACAGATATAGACACACTTCATCACAAGGACATGTGTGTGTGTGTGTGTGTGTGTGTGCACGCCATTACAAGAAAGACTGAAAATGTGCACATTTGTGAGAGAGAAAAAGCATGCGGTTTATTTGAGTTTTTCATTGGGACTCTGGCTGATTGAATTGCTGCTGCTCCTCTCTGCATGCTGCATTGTCCTTGGGTAGGTGCAGTGCATGTGTGTGTACATACATGTATCTAGGATCACAATGTGGGTGTGTGCATATCATGTGCTCGATGGTGTTTTTTTGCCTCCAAAGTCGCCTTCCAGGCAGCTAACCCTAGCCTTAACCCTAAACATAACCATTGCTGCGCTGCCTGGAAGATGTTGGGGCCAAAAAGCACCAAACACTATATCATGGTGTGTCAAGTGCCCTGAAGGTGTGTGAGGTGGCGCTGCTCGAGGTCACTTCCTCCTCAGGTCACCTTCTGATTGGCTGAAAAAACAGACACAGGAGAACATTAGCCATGTCAGAAGTCATTGACAACCAGGTGGATTTTCATTTAAAGTGAAAGGTCAACATCGACGTAATGGATTTGGAAAACTGAGGTTGGCCTCGCCCTGGTGTAGATAAAGAATGACAGCATGGAGCATGCATCATCAATTGGAAGTATAAAATTGACTAATTATAACAGGATGATGCAGTTAGTGAGAGGAACAGGGATGGGTCTACTGTATTTGGACTGATTAGAGATGTCATAATGGACAGGGCAGGAGAGTACATGAGACAAGAAATGGAGAGCTAACGAGAGAAGTGGAGTTATCAAACATTATTATGATGTGTGTTGTACAAAGACATATTGGATATACTTTAATCTAATGAAAGGCTGGGAGGATGTTTGTTTAAGATGATCTTTTGGCCATTTTATGCCTTTATTTGATAGTGATAGAGGAAAGAGGCAGGAAATGTGGGGAAAGAGAGTAGCGGAATGACGTGCACAGGCCTCTACAGTATTTCACTAGCGTATGCCCTTAAAGATAGATATGTACGGACTGGAAAAAATAATTTACGTGCACAACCTACTGTAACCAAAAACCAAAATAACCCGTAAAATGAACAACTAGTGTGAAGGTGAACTAGGTGAACAACACTGAATAAAGTGTACGATAGGCTTTGAATTTATCTTAAGTTACATCTGTAGCCGGGAATATAACTGGGACTCGCTGCTCAGGGCATTTGCGCCACTCAGTTATTGGATTGCCCTCATCAATCTGTTTTTTTCTGTAATTGGTCACTTTGACCACTACGGTCAACATTGTGCCAAAATATGAGCAATAATGTTGTTGTCAAAGGGCTTATCTGCTAATGTTAGCTACCGACCATCCAGCAAATAGACGGTAACGTAGGGAGGTTTCCTGAAACCGCTCATTTTACACACAGTTTAACAACTTAACAAAAGGCTGAGAGAACATTACTAGCTACGTTTTTAATGTTGGCTTTGAGCGTTATGCACCCCCACTAACCTGGGAAACACTTTTAAAACAGCTAGCTAACGTTAATACAGCGTGTCGGAGGAATACAGCGTCTCCTGCAGCGGGGAGGCAGAGGGACCGCAGCGTTTGCTAACATTAGCTAACGTTAATGATGGCGCTGCAGAGTTGTGTAATTACGACTTTATGACTTTTCATAAACCGCTGAAGGAGCGGCAGTGTACATAGCGGAAACCCTGTTGTGCGTCTGCCCTATACCGTGGCGGGCTGTCGTCATCATGGAGTAAACACTGGTATTTTGGAAAAACAAATGAATAGCTTTGACTAGAAGATAGTAAGATATTCTTATTTGTATAAAGAGCCATAAATGTATGTATGCCAACTTCAACCGATGGCTTTTGTTGCTGCAGGTGACCAATGTAAGATGTTGACTAGTGTTGGACTATTGTTAGGGAAAAGCTAGCAGGGCCTGGGATGGATCCCTGAGGTACCCCACAGGAGATACCAGCTTTAGAGGATGAGAAATTACCCAAATGGACTGAAAAAGACCCGTAAAAGTTAAACCAATGTAAATCTGTACCATTAATGCCAACCACGTCGTGAAGGTAATTCATTCAGACAGTGTGATTTACAGGATCAAAGGTTCAAAAGAAGTAAGATAGTGCCTGTCTCAAATGTCACGAGTAAATCATTTAAGACTCTCCACAGAACTAAATCATCTTTTTTGTGTGTTACAACCTGAATTTTATTTGTAATTGTCTTTTATTTTTCTTTATCATGAAAACAGACCCGCTGAGGGAGTAAAGGTTGTGGCAAAAACAAAATGTGAGAGGGTGCAACCTGATGATGAAAATGTTACTGATGCTGCTGGTTTCAAATCATCACTAGGACACACACACACACACACACACACACACACACACACACACACACACACACACACACACACACACACACCTCCTGTCTTGCATTTTCCCCTTTAGATTCTGCTCATGTTCTCAGCTTCACAGTAAATGTACACCAGCAAAAATACAGGCTGGGTGACCGAGACAGAAAGCGACACAATGAGAGGGAGGAGTGCAGGAAAGCACAGAGAGGAAGGGAGGGAAGAAGATGCTGGAGGGTAAGACAGTGGAAGCGCTCATAATTAACAATTTAAAGGATGTGAAAAGAGGATCGCGAGTGAAGTAGCCAGCATTTGCAAGACTGAGGGAGGAGAGAGACTGATGCGAAAGAAAGAAAAAAAGAGATGGATAGGAGAGGACAAGAGAGTCAGAGAAGGAGATGAGAGAGTTGCGCACAGTTGAGAAGCATCATCGCCGGTCAACTGTGCTTGTATTGATCCCCAACAACAAGGTGACTTGTCTGCTGGAGCCACAGAAAAAGAAAAAGCTCTTTTTTTAAAATTAAGAATCTTCTCTGCTGCTGACTGCCAAAGGAAGAGCGTGTGAGAGCACTCCAGCGGAGCAGCACAACACACATGTCACACGCGAGACGAACGCATTCAGTTTGCAGAGAGACAAACATCCTCCGCTACTTTCAGCAGCTTCCAGTTGAGGAGTTGAGATTTAAAGCTGTTTCATGTGGACCACAGGCAGCATTCGAAGCAGCTGGAGCACTTATCAGGTAGTGTGTGAGCTGACGCTGTACATCTGTGCTTTGAGACCAGCTGTTTATGGTATAGTACTATCTGAGGAGTGCCGGAGAGTTTGCAAGCATGTGTTGAAATCTGGAAAAAGAACATCAAAAAGATAAAAGGAGAAGAAGATTTAAAGGGAAAGCTGTTCTTTTAACCCATCCGGAGAAGCAGTTGACTCTCAGACGAAATCCCCCAAGAGCCTGGATTCATGATGGGGATTAAGGGATGAGTCCTGAGGAGGAGCCAGAGAGGCTTGTGGAGGGAGAGAGGGCAAGAATGGGCCACCCCTGCCCTGTGGCGCGTCCAGATGCCTCTACCGCTGCCTCCCTGTGAGCATGCAGGTCCTACAGATCGTCAAGGAGCTGGTGTCGCCGTCCAGACGCAGGGCAGCGGCCAGATTCGGAGGTGTGTGCATGTACGGTAGCTCACATGTGTCCATGCAATGACTCATTAAACCGCTGTCTTAAGCAGTAAATGTATTTCTCAACTTGGATAAAAGACACTCAGTGTCCATCTGCTATATCTTGGACGTGATCAATCTACAGAATCAAACACAATATTAAAGGTAAAGGGCAGCACTCCAAAGGATTTATGAGCTCTTTATGAATGTTTGTGGTAGGGTTAGACCAATATAAGAGGCATACAAGGCTTTTATTAAAACTGGTTATTGGCCAGTTATGTAGTCCTCCCCTGGTAAGTGAATTTCTGCTGTTGTACTGTTCATGAATGTCTGTTAAACCAAGAATATAAGCTGCCACGCCTTCCTGTAACATCATTAGTTAAATATAGGTTTCAGTGGAGAGGGTTAGTGGTTTACATCCTGAATCTGAGGCTTTTTCACTCTGGGGTCACAAACATTTATTAGAGATTTGCTCTAACTACTGCGTACAAAGTAGAGGTGTCACATGTTTGATTTTAAATCATAACTGATTGAAGTGAGCGAGTTAGTTATGTAAACAAACAACGGAGGCATGTTGACTCCATACTGCCTTCAGGTGCACCTTGTTAAAGTAATGATTGCATTTAATTGCATCTTGTAAACTCTGAGGAAGTTGAACTGTTGTTGCAACGTACCCATGAGATTGTGGCATTGCCGTCCCTGTCTAAAAAAAAATGGTTAAATTAAATTGTGACCTTGAAGGTCAAACCGGATTGTGGATTTGGAAAATTGTGACACCATAGACAGGGATTAAATGCAAAGAATTATACAAATAGCAAATAGTGTGTGTGTGTGTGTGTGTGTGTGTGTGTGTGTGTGTGTGTGTGTGTGTGTGTGTGTGTGTGTGTGTGTGTGTGTGAAAAAGTGTACATTATCACGTTCACACACCTAGCCGGCCAATTGCTTCAGGAAGTTGTCAGACGCAGCTGCATTTCTCTAGTGTGCAATGAATAATGAAGCATGGTGCCCGGGGTAATGAAATGCTCAGTGACACACCCGACCCCTCGTCCTGTCGCCACCCCACCCCTCCCTCAGAGCCTGACCTGTCACACTAGCTAGCTAGTTAACGTCTGCACAGTCAGTACATTATTTGTTGTTGTAAAAAAAAATGGCAACTGCATTAAGAGTTGCCCGCATAAAGTGTGGCGAAGATTTTTCTTTGCGATCACCCTGATCATACTCTAAAAAGTCGCCCTAGTCCCTGTCTAATTATGTGGAACTAGGAGCATCTGATAATCATTATCATCGGCCTACAGAAGGAAAATAACCTGTAGCTCATTTATTTGTCTGTTCAAAATGTTGTGGACTTACTGGAGCAGTTAAAAGGCCAGTGTGCCAATTTCGATACTGACACAGAAATGTTTCCCCTTCAATAGGGAAGTCGTGCTCTATGCCATTGGGAATGAGCCTGTGTGGCGATTGATTCAATAGGAGGGACGCTCCTGCAGTCACCGGTGTAATAGCGCTGTTGCCGTGGGACACAAGTGTGCTGGATGTGTGGGTGTCCTCCCAGCGGCATGTGTTCTCAGGTGTGCGTTGAATAATGAAGCATGGTGCCCGGGGTAATGGAATGCTCCGTGACCCCCCGACCCCTCGTCCTGTCTCCTGATTGTGTCAGCTTGTGCGCGATAGCCTCGATCTGTGGTGTTTGTACTGTTGTCACCACAAGTTTATCCAAGCTTCTTTTTTCTTTCTGCAGGAGGAAGAAAGCCACAGCTTGTTGGCTTCTTGCTTCAGTGCTCTTTAAATAAAAAAGGAGTCTCTGTTTTTCCAGAAGGGCAATTTGCATAAATATAACGAGGGGTTGATGGGCAGGTAAATTGGTGCTTCTTGCTGATTTCTCCTGAAATGTGTTGTAATTAGGATATTGATGATAATTCATGATTACTTTTTTCCGGAGCACTTTCATTTAATTTCATGTTTTCATAAAATGATCTAGGTTTAGCTCTTTGAGCTGGAAACAGTTGTCTCTACATCTGCTGCCAGCTCCCAGCCCCCTAAAGTCAAAGCATCTATGCATTTGAAGCCACAATAAAAAGCGGAACATACCTGCTCTAACGCTGGTTTTCCCCAGGCAGCTGAAATAACGGCAGAGCGGGGCGAGTCTATTCATCCACTACGAGAACAGCGGCATCAGCGAAGTCCGCTGACGGCAACGAAAGTGCCCAAAAGTTGACTTTTGCTTTTAAAGAGAATGGGAGATGACACTCTGATTGGTTTATTGCCAAAACACACCTACGAATTAATGAAAACACTAAGTACAACACTTTGAACCATGCGCCTGGCGCAAAGACCCTTTTTTCTGCCGTCAAACTAGAAAAAGTGGATTTGGACACATACTAAACGCACCGCGCCCTGCGCTTAGATTGTTAAGATAGGGCCTGTGGTCTATTGTTGAAGTAGCATTGATTACTTTGGGGGGGTACAAATTTCATGCAAATTTAAAGCTATAGTGTGTAGTTTCTTTCGCCCTCATGAGGAATTCTAAGTAATGACAACAAAACTGTAGGTGCGTCCACATGATCCAAGCCTTCAGTGATCGCGCAGAACCCCCAACCCTCCTCCACGCAGTTACTAGTAGCCAAGGAGGACACGAAGGACTATCTTATTCTCTTATCTTATTATCTTAACTTGAGTTTCTGCTCACGAAAGTCACGGTACGACCCAATCTTCTGAGCATAGCCATACTGAGAATTCCAGAGAGAGATGTGTGGAGAGTCTTAATTACCTTTGTAGTATAGTATATAGTATATATTTGTAGTATATATTTGTTCTAGTAGTATTAGCGTTGTAGTAATGTTAGCATTGTAGCAACGACAACCAACTGGTTGCTAGCAATACATAACATTCTTTTTTTTAAAATTCAATCAAGACTATGGGCCCTGTCTTGCACCCAGTGCAATTGACTTTGTACATCGACAAATGTATCATTCCTATTTTGCTCCCGACGCACAGCAGACTTTTCCTTCCACAGACTCACGTTGGTAAATTAGGGAATGAACATGTGCTCCCGGGGGCGGTTCAGCAAAAAGAGGCGCCGTTCCGGCGCAAACGTTCCCTGGTGCTATTTTATGTTAAAGAAAACAATTCCGCGACAGACCAGGAAAAACCTAGTCTAAAGTCAGTGGCGCGTTATTCAGATGCTATTTTAAGGGCGTATGCTTGGCCGTAATGTAGAGTGAACACACTGTGCATACACTTAGCTTCTCTCATCTCACGGATCCAGCAGTTCCCATTTTTGCAAACCATACATAAATACAAGGAAAATATGACCTTGTTTTACACATTTCCGTGAATCATGGATGGGTTGATGACATAAGTGAGGAACTATTAGAGGACTTAAGGCGATGTAATGTTGCAACTGTATGTCTCTTAATTATTGTATTTCACTTTATTGTGAAGTACTTTGTATTTTTTAAGCGGCAAAGTGTATGACTGGAATTTAAAACTCACCAAATAGTTTGTTTCAGGGCAAATAGAAACTGATAGAAACAACTTTATATCAACACCAACAACATATTGTCTGCAAAACGTGTACACCGTTGGCATCATGTTGTGGGGACACAATTACGCTTGGAATTCGCTGCATGTCGCAGATTAAGCGGAGTTGCCTTTGGGAAAAAAAAAAACTGCCTGTGGAAAACCCAGCTTTAGTCAAGAAGGATTCAACTTTTTACAGTTTCTTTATTCAGGTAGAAAATCCTTGTTGTGTTGTCTCCTGCAAGCTGGCTTTGATAACAGCTTTAATTTATCAACTAACTCCGCTAGTGCACTCATGAAGGACCTTTAAACCACACAAGCATGAGCTGCAGCATGCATTCCTTTGGGAAGTTTGGGTAAAAGTCGCTTTTGTCCTGAATCATCGATTGATGGAGGCAGATGTTACAGGCATACAGGGTTGTTTTTGTTTTGTGGACAGTGAACTGATCCTTTCTTGAAGGCAGTGAACAGGGTCAGATATGTCTTTATCATACACCAGTGATCCCAGTAGCTTAATGTTAAAGGCAAAGAACTAGTCGACCTTTCCTCACTGTTATGCTGTTATCGACCAATTAAAGGGTCCTATGACATGGTGCTTTTTGGATGCTTTTATATTTTATATATATATCTTTACCCACTTAGTCAATAAATCATTTCTGGAGAATATTTATCAAAAATCTCATTGTGTAAATAACATTTTGTTAAAGCACCAATAGTCAACCATACAATATGGCCGCAATATCAACATCAAGCTATTTGGTCAAGAATATATTTGATTTTCTCTATATCGCCCAGCCCTACTTCCAAGACAGGAGAATGAGCTTTTTAGCAAACAGCATTGCTACGTGCAGAGCGGCTTGATAAATCACGTGGCAAGACGGCAAGCGCATGATCAGGCAGAATGTCTCTGGAATAGGCTTTAGAGAGCCACCTGAAGATCTCTGTAATTATACAGTGTAGGTGTATATAGTGTAGCGCTAGGGATCCTTCAGCCAAAAGGCATTTGTCACATTTAGGAGACACTGATTGGAAGATGCACTTCAGTTTTTTTTTAATAATGCAGTTTTTTAGTACATCACTCAGGTATTAGTTCTTTATGGAATTTAGGGATCTGATTACTCTGTCCACTACTGACCGTTACTTACCGTTGTGTGTGTGTGTTAGAATTGATGACAAGTGTGTGAAAGTCATTGTAAGACAGGTAAGTGTGTGCAATCAGCTCTAAAGGCACTGACACTTAACAGAGAGAGTGTCTCAGAGATTTCAGCTGCTTTTATCGACTGCCTTGGAACGATTCACACTTTCCATTTGGCTGTCGTCTTTATCTCCGTCCATCAGTCGTGCACAGGAATTCACCTTGGCTCTTCTTTCGGCTCGGATCAATGCAGACAGATTTAGAGATGGCCTCAAACAGATACAGCGTGCCTGCGCACACACACACACACACACTCTCTCGCTCTGACACATGCATAGGTTCTCACTGCAATGCTATGCAGGCTTAAAGGTGCTGTGCTGATGTGTGATGACTGGGTGTGATGTTGCCAGTGTGAGTCCCATGATGAGGGTGGAGCACATTGCAGTTGTAGTCACTGTATGAATGTGAATGTGTTGGAAAACGTGAATCATATTTTTGTAAGTTAAAGAAAAATCTGTCAGCATATTGACTTCAGGCCTCAATCTCGACCCACATTTAATAGTTTTAGATGTTATGGTCCCAGAGAATATCTGAGTTTTTTATTTTACCGTAAAATGTATATTACTTTATTCGGTTACACTTTACTTCTACACAAGAGCTACATAACACTGTGATGAATGTGTTATAAACAAGTCATAAACATTTATGACATAACACTTAATGTTATTTTATTAAGTGTCATTTGGTTTTGTCAAGTTGTGGTTACGGTTCATGTATGTAGATATGCATGATATGCATATAGATACCTTCGAGTATCCCCCAGCTTTGTCATTTCCTTTTTTTTCTTTTACCTACAATGACCCCAATGCGCTACCTTGGAAATCCAGAGTTCTTGCTAGAGCACAATTTGAATTTACTCAGCGAGTCACTCTGGCATCGAGTAATGCTGCTCATTAACTATGCCCTTGTAGCCGAGCTGCACCAATCACATTGGTGTATCTGATATAGGCGGGGCCAGAGGCGAGCTAAACAGATGACGACAGTTTAATCTACCAGTTAGCTCCGCTGGTAGCTAAGCGTATGGGGCTCTGGCTACATCACCCTGTGTGTTGTGATTGGTCGTAGTGTTATCCAATCGCGTGCAGTGAGATTTTCAAATGCACGCTTGGTGCCGCCCCTCATGGATGGGCGACTTTCATTACTCGATGCCAGACCTTTCAAATTTGGGTCTGGATTTCCAGGCTACCAAAACATCATAGAGTTGTGTGTCTTTCTTTGCTGAGCAGTTTGGATCTATAACAAGTCTAAGGAGAGACTCTACTGCAGACTTCTCCTGGTCAGCAGCAGCAGCAGCTCAGTATCTCACTGCATTATTCAGCAGCCTTGATACATCTCTCTCTCTCTTCTGTAGCATCTTAACACTCAACTAAAGCAAAAAAACAAGGTTCACTCTCATATTTGCTCATAAATGCTGCGCCAGAAGCTTTAAACAAGAACACTTTTTTTGTGTTTTCAGCTTGTGAATCCTCTGTAGGTAATATTTGACTGTGTGTTTATATTTATGTGTGGACCGGAGCTGCAAGGCAAGGCAGCTTTATTTGTATAGCACATTTCAGCAATAGGGCAATTCAAAGTGCTTTACACAAAAACAGATACAACACAAGAATAAAAGATATAATGCAGTATAAGAAATTAAACATTAAAGAAATGAACAACCAAAAAGAGGAAAGCTGCCTGCTGGTTCGTTAGGGAGGGAGCAGCAGACAGTCCATGCTCAGCGGGTGTAACGGGGCGGAAGCTGCCTGCTGACAGCCACACTGTGGTAGCCGGGCTAATTGCCTGTCCGTCCTCCCTAAAGGGCAACGCTGCTGTACACTTCAGACTGCTTTATTTGAACATCTGTTGTTTTATATTTTTGTGTCAGATTTCGACGAATGTATTGATCCCTGCTTGATGTTTCACGCCTAGTCTTTTAAATAATGTATCAAATGGCTCCCTGTAGACCCTCAAGCATCGTTACTGAGTTTAGGCTGGTTTATCAAAGGTGTGTTGATATGAAGGGGGTCTTCACCAACTGTGGCTACCTAAAAACTGCCTGCAAAGGCTGCAACAAGTAAAACTGTCTCTGTTGTTGTGGAACATGTTTTCTATGTGGCTGTAGGCTCAGTCCATGGATATTTTCATCACTTCATCTGGCCTTTCGTCCACACAAACTGAGTTTAAGGGGCGTCATTAGTTGAGTTCGTAAACTTGGAGCAATTTCCAAGTTTTAAAAATTTAGAAACAGAAGATGTTCTGACATTTCAGCAAGGTGGCCTTCCACTAATAGCTTCTCTTTTTTCATCTTGAGGCTAGACTTTATGTACCTTTAAGTGCCTTGTGTGCAACCACTGTTTTGTTGTATTCCCAAAGGTCCTGGTATAAACACATACCCCTTTGTTCATGTTTTCTGTAAGAAAATGTTGAACATACTTGGAATAACTTTTTACAATCTGTGAAAAGCACCAATAAAAAGAGTTTGCCAAAAGAAATGACACAGTATAACCGAAACAAGGATAATACAACGAACCAAACAGACACCAAAAAGAGGTAAAATGACTTCATTCAGCCTTCAGAGAAAGGAATGAGTGGAGCTTTTTTTTAAAAGCCTGTTCAACTCAGTTGAACTCTATTACTACTACTCGCACTTTGATGTGCAGGCTTGTTTTTCGGTGCCCGCAGCCCAGACTTGTCCTGTCTTGTTAATGACAAACTGGCGACGGTCATGATGTTGGCACCAGTTTGTGTGCAGCCTCGCAGGTTGCTGACGATCAGCTGTTTTTGATCAAACTTGTTCTCTAGACTCAATTCACTGTTAAAGCTTCATCATATTAGTGGGAGTTAGTGGCGTCGTCTGTGCACCAGTTTTAGACCTGGTTACCAAAAACAGAAATTGTTCCCGGATGCAGTAATTCATTAACACTAGCTGTTGTCTAGAGTTTTGCACAGAAAACAGAATATGCTTTTTCTACAGATAAACAATTATGACCAAGAAACCAATCAGCTTTAACGTCCAAAGGCAGGATCGACACGTCCAACCACAGACACAGATTTCCACCATTTGTCATCTGCACATGCTCGGTGTGAGACACCTAATTAGGGATTCAGTTGCAATACTTTGTTTTGGTTTAAACAGGAGACCAATAATCACCAATAATAGATAGAAACATTAACTGGTCATGTGACAAGGGCTGGGAAGATTGGCAGAACAGGCAGCCAAGTGACAGAACTGGAAATCTCAATTGTCAAGTCTGCACTATTGAGTCAAGTCTGCACTACTCCAGCACTTCCTCTGGAAACACCACTTTATTTTTTTTTATTATACTTTATTATTCCAACAAGGGGAAACTACATTTTACACTCTGTTGTTATGACACACATTACACACAGGCCTGAATTACACACATGCCTATATGCACTAATGGAGAGATGTCAGAGTGAGGGGGCTGCCCCGAGCAGTTGAGGTTTGGTTCCTTGCTCAAGAGCACCTTGGCAGTGCCGGGACCAGCGACCCTCCGGTTCCCAGCCCAACTCCCTACGGACTGAGCTACTGCCAGCCCCCGGGTTTAAATATAGTTAGTTTGTCAAGCCTCATACAGTACAGCAGCCAGTCTGTGTTTAAGGGCTGTAAGAGTGTTGTTTTCATACCATTGAAGCAAGGAAATGATCTCAGACTCTGACCATAACCAGGGAGGAAGTTGGACTAGTAGCCATTGAGGAACAGGGACTTTTTTTTTCACTTGCTGCGGAGCTTTATCCAACTATCTAAAGACAATACACTTACTTTGTTTCCGTTATACAATAAATGCAGCTCATTTGTAAAAGAAAGGACCGATAATTTAAACAGCAGGGGCGATCTGTACCCACATCTAGCCTCTTTGAACAATATGACTGCATCTTATTCTCTTCAAGGCGGCTGTTTCGCCCACTGACAGACACTTTGATATTAATTCATTATGGCCTTGTGAGAATGTGTGTTGGTGCTGTTGTACTCTGCTCATTGCTCCTCTAATATTGCATTTGTCTGTCCTTGGTTTGTTTCGGCAGTGAAGACATCGGGAGACACTATCTACTAATTTTTTTACCAAACGGTTGACTGAAAGACTGTAAACTGACATGAAGAAAGGTTATAAACAACCCAAAATGTGACACTCACCTTCAGAAGTCAGTAGTAGGCCCATTTTAAGACAAGATACGGAAACATAGAAACACTTTGTCACTTTTTAAATATAATTTTTATTTAAAAAAATATATATATATATATATTTAGGCCAATATAATTATCAGTACTTTGATCTCGTATTTGTGTATTACTATTAACATACTACTATTTTGAAGATCATATAACTTATTCCCCTCCTCGTGCCACACAAGTATTATTGCAGTGTTTTTACACATTTGAATTATCTCAACACCTGCTTCCCATTCTGAGTGTTTTGCCTTATGCTTTGTGCTTTTTGTATTTGATAATTTATTCAAAGCAACATTCAGGTCAAGAGGTTGTTTTTTTCTGCTGTTGTTCCTGCTTGTTGGTAGTTTTTCTTCTGCCGACGGTGCCAGGATGCTCGCCCACTCACCAAACTGCCTGTTTGCATCTCAGATACAGAACTGAAAACAGGAAACACATGAGCGCTAAGTTGCATAAGGACCAAAAATGTTAACAGAATGAGAAACGATATTTGGAACAAGCAGACTGACCGTGATGTCAGAAAATGTTGTCTTTACAATTGAAACATTACAGTTTTGTCATGTTTTTCCAGCATGTGTCACACAGAATATTCCGGTGGTCTGATGTTGATACATATTCATTATATGACAAATGACATTTAAATAGATTATTTGTTTTGGTCTAAATGTTCTTTGTAGATGGCTTTTTCTCTCTTCATATAGGGGTAGGGATGTCACAACAAAAATCTAGTAGTTGGTACCGATACCACCTAAGTACACACTACTGGATACCAAAGTTGATACCACGTGGGACAATGTCATGTCACTCTTTTTTGGTGGTAGTTTTGTTTTTTCTCAACTTTGTGTCACTGGTGTGGAGTGGAGGGGTTCAAAGAGAGCGTGATTTACATGTAATCTAGAGAAAAGTACCTACAGTACTGAAGAAGAACGAGAACCGTCATGTTTTCAGAATTTTGGTACTGACTTGATGCCGAAGTACCATTTCTTGTGACATATCTATAAAGGGCTGGAGTTGAGAGCATGTTATCAACTCTGTTTAGGTTCTGTCTTCAACATTCGGAAGTAACTAAATTATTCGTGATACTTCAAAGACAAACAAAATCTGGGACAAAATACATTTCCCTTGAAAGGTAATTGAGAATGCAGTACAGTTGTATGGGAATATGCTTTTAAGGCAACAAGTCCTCCAAACCGTACGGTGATATAGGTTTATTCCTACCCTCTAATACAACCCATCCTCCTATCTGAACCAGTTAATGTAACAGTTGCAAAACACACAGTTTAAATAAAAGTTTTTTTTATAAAAAAAACTACATAACAACTTAATGGCCTACAAGTTCATCTGAAATGATTAGACCATTAAACACAGAACTGTTTTGATTGTTTCCAGCTTGAGCACTTTTACTTTTAGTACTTTAAGTACATTTTTCTTACATACTGAGAGTTTTTACAGTGTGGGGTTAAAATGATATTTACGCTACAGGAACATGTTGTACTGTACATTTCTCTTTCATGCTGACAAAAAAGAGCACGGAGAGGTGAAAGCCTCTGAACCAACCCGTAATCAGGGTCACTTTTGAAAGTAGTGAAGCCCAAACAGATACTTTGATTAAGTGGACTTCCCAAAAATGGAGATGGTATCTGAAAGCCGCCCCCCCCCACTCCCTCCCTCTTCTCTGTGACCCTGGAGCTTCAGAAGTGATAACAGCACTAAAGTCCCATCCGCCAACTCTCCCCTCTCAAACACAGATATTTCCTGTGCCGATGCGGCGCGCAGATAGAGCCGAGACGACGGGAGAATTCATTGTTTTGGTCTTTTGCTCATTTCAGCCGTTACCCAACCAACCCCGCCCTGCCTCTTGTGTCTGATACGCCACATCACGAGAGCCTTCATGGCACATCACGTCCATTTCATAATGCAGTTTTAATGGAAACTGTTTATCATGAAACTGTCATCCTGCCCCCCCCCTTCAGTTTCCCAACTTCTACTTGTTTATGCTTTACTCTAAGGAAGTGCAGCGGAGATGTTTTTTTATGGACCATTTGGAAGCTGTTTGAGGTCTAAAGGCATTTTAAATATCTTCTTGAAATCTCTTTTTTTAGGATATTTGCATATAACCTGATCCCCATGTGTTGCATCAAAATGTTCAGAACTCAGCTTTCTGTATAGTGACGCCCAAAATTGTTCCAGAGCAATGTATAAAGAGATCATATGGCCCCAAAGCGGAAATATTTCTCAAATCTCTTGTGAAAACGTACCTACACTAAATTATTTTGGTGCTTCATATGAACTTACAAAAGTCTTGAGTTCGCAAAAGGAGCGCAATATATAAATAGAACAGTTGTAAATGTCTAAAATGAAATTTTTGTAATATTGCATTTTTGTGTAGGAGTGGTGTCAAACATGGACCTGGACGCTGCGTCTTTTGTCCCCAGAGTTGTATTCATCTCTAAAGTCATAAATAATAACACTGTAAAAATTCCAAATTTTGCTGTACAGTTGATTGTCTCAGATTTAATTGCGATTAACAGTATAATTGTCTCTTTCAGTCAAATTGAAAACAATTTATTTATTTATTCCTCAAACATAGTAAAGATTTGAATGAATACCGGTATACATCTTTTGGTTATATCACTGTCATGGGATCCAGATGATGTAATAACACAAGTACACTGCCTACAGAGTTAACAACGCATATTCTGTATATTATCATAAAACATTGTATTTTCATATTTTTTATAACATAAAAACCATCAACCGTCATACCTATGGGATCTCCGCTAATGTTAGCAATTAAATGCAGCAACGAAACAAGGATTTCTGTAAAAATATCGCGATTAGACAATTCTGTAATAATTGTAACAGGCCTCCTTAATAATTATATTGCTGTGGCACGATCAGCTGATTGAGAAAGAGGTTGTACAAGTTTGTTTGTTGCTTTTGGGTTAAACTGAGACGAACAAACGTCGGTCCGTCACATTTCATTTCAGCTTCCCCGAAACTCTCATCAGACATTCCCTGTGTCCCGCCTCTCTCCCTCTCTGTCTCTGATGCGTTGAATAGAGCTCGTTGTTGTGCTGTTGTGTTTGGGTGGGGGGAATGCTGCGTGTGGGACTGGCTCGCTCCTGAAGTCTGATTTTATTTCTTTTATTTTTTCTGTCCATCTCTCCACGCTGAAGCTGCAGTGACAAACGGCAGCATTGTGAACTCTGTGATCTCACTTCTCTCGCTCATATTTCCTCTCCGTCTGTGGGTGTGTGGCAGCGGGTGTAAGGACCGCGATGGGATGAGGTAGTTCAGGTTGTCTTTTGGTGTGTTGGTCCCCCCCCCCGCTGATCTGTGACCGATGCGGACTAAGGCTCCGACTCACTCGGAGGATCCACTGGGTGGCTTGAAAAGAGGTAAAAAATGAAAATACTAAGAGATTCTGTTGCTTTAGTTTAACAATACAGCCAGTAGTCGAGGGTAACTAAGTACATTTACTCCAGTACTATACTTAAGTACAAATGTTGAGGTTCTACTTCTACTCCACTACATTTCAGGTAGTATTGTACTTTTTACTCCACAATATTCATCTAGCAGCTTTAGTTACTAGTCACTTTACAAATTAAGATTTTTGCACACATAACACATTTTATAGGTTATAAAATATGATATTTTATTATAAATTAAACAAACCCAACAATACAACGGCCTTCAAGTCCAGCTGAAATGATGAGCCCATTAAACAATTGATTAACAAAACTGTTCATTTTTACAGATTTTTACTTTTAATACTTTAAGTACATTTTCCTAATGCTACTTACATACTTTTATTTTTGTAACATTTTCATTGCAGGACTTCTACATGTAATTCACAATATTTACAGTGTGGTATTAGTACTTTTACCTACTTAAACAATCTGAATACTTCTTCCACCGCTGGATACCGGTAGAACAGTTTGTGTACACGTTTACTTAATACTCTGGTATGAATTGGAGCGAAAGTCAGCAATTTCTCCCATTAAGTTACCAGCTAACGCTAGCCGTGAGATGATTGTCTTTAGATGGGAGATGGCGTCAGACTTTAGTCTTTTCAAAGTCTGCTCCAAGTCTTCTAGTGTCTGGTGTTTGTGTAACTCTTGACACAAACACCAGATGATGTCATGCCTTTAGCAGCCGACGAGTGCAGACACTGGACAGTGAACCATTATGTGACACTCAGCTTCCAAATATAATGCCCTACTATTAGAATGCTGATGTTATACTGAACGTGCCTCATCGCTTCTTAAATGGGTGACCCTTCTTACTTAAGGGTACAACATGTTAGCGTGTGCGTGTGTGTGTGTGTGTGTGTGTGTGTGTGTCACAGAGTTTCATTTTATTAAAAAATGCTCTGTGTTTCAGTTTTACTCTAATTATCAGCGTTGCTCCTGTGTTTCGAATGGTTTTGTCATGCCACACATAGTATATTAATATCTGTTTCAATTTAGGTTGTGCAGATCAGATTTAAATGTTTGATACATTGATTTTAGTTAGAAATCGGGGAAGGGAAACCCATGATAGTAGTTTTTCTAACGTTTGTAGTTGTTGCAACAGTATGTTTGCTAGGCCAAAAAGAACGTTAATCTTGCGATAAAAAAGTTGACGCCGTTAAAACGGGTTTGCGTTAACGCGTTTAACTGATAGCTCTATTTTAAGTAAAAACAAGTGCTTTTTTTTAAATGTCACAAGAGAACCTACCATGATATTCATTACAGCATATTGGGAAATCATCACATATAGCTTTATTGATTCATTTTTTCACATGTTTTGTTACCACATAGTGGATATTTGTGTCACAGTGTTCTGAATGGGTGTGTGATGATCATGTGGGGGCCCTGAACACACCACAGCTGGACCAAGTAATGTCTCCAATCAGCTTCTCCACTATTATTACTGTTATTTTTATCATTGTAGTTGCTCTTCCCGTGCAGAGAGGGTCTGTGAGAGGGCAAGAGATACAGAAAAACATGGTTGCAGTGGAGAAAAGGGCTGAAATGACTCCCCTTACATAAAGAGGGTTCATTACAGCAGCCAAAAGTGGGCCTCAGGAGAGCAGAGGAAACAAGAAAGGCTGTAATTATGTTGCGTTGTGAGTGCTAGTAATGGACAGCAATGATCATTACACCCCACTTCCTGCCCAAAAAAAAACTACAAAATTATCGAATATATATATATATATATATATATATATATATATATATTACAAACTCAATTTCCACTCTGTTTTCTACATGACTTTCTTTGAATAGAATAGAATATACTTTATTATCCGCGAGGGGAGATTTGTCTTGGGCATAGTGCTGCAATCTGTTTCTTCACTCTACAAACATAACAGAGAAACCATTCAACATAAGACAATTAAGACATGAAGGAAGAACACGTGACTGTACAGACAATGCTGTCTCTTAAAAACAATGAATGAATGTGCAGTAACACATTAGTATATTCACTTTGCTGTTGATGAGTGAGACAAGTGAAAACATGACACACACAGTAGGGGTGTCAGCAGACGCCTCCCGATATATATATCTATAACATATCATCACGATACTTATGCCACGATACGATATTATTGCGATTTTAAATATATTGCAATATTCTGCGAAATATTGCAATTTATCGCCTTTTTTTCCAACTTCACATTTTTCCCAATTTCAAATGACGTCCCCGAAAGGAAACTTTGTCGACATTTGTTTTATCTAAAAAGAAACATTTCACTGTTTGTTCATCTCACTTCAATTTTATTGCTGCAAAATGTGATTGTCCAGCAGACAAACTGACCAACACATTTATAATAGAAGATCAATACTTGGCGTCTGTGTATCAATACAATATTGCCACTGAAAATATCACAATACTATGATGTATCGATTTTTTTCCCCCCACTCCTAACACAGTTGGTTTAAAAGCTGCTGGATAAAAATAAAACCCAATGTTCAGCGGGAGAACAGCATCCACGTCACCTGATGAGTGGTAGACCCCTGCTAAGGGAAGTTGCACCTGAGTTCCCATCCTGAATTCTTGACGTATCGTGACGGTTTCAGAAGATTTCTCACCCTTCGGACTCTTTTAGCCCTCAACAGCCTGTTCTCATGAGCCGTATGTTCAAATTTAAGCATTCCACGATTTGTTTTGCCGAATGCACCCCAATGACTGCTGCTGTATAACTCTGACCGCGTAGGGAGGAGGTCTGGGTGGATGGATGGGTCATAAAACTAAGGTCTTTCAAGCAAGGGAGCAAAGTTTGCTTCTCAGGGAAAACAAAAGACCTTGACCCAGTAAATGTGTGCTCCTTGGGAGTGTTTCAATCCAAACCACCATCTTTTTCCTAAAGTTGGTGGTTTTGGTGCCTAAAGTAAACTCTCTTGGACGTGTAATGCAAAATTTTTGTTGTCTAAACTTAACCGTAATGTCGGCCGAAACGACTTGCGGTGCTCTGTTCCCGGATCGAAGTTCCCTGCTCTCGGATTAACTGAACCACCAACTAGTGCTGATACGACGGAGCACCATGCGGAGCACCTTACGTTTTGGTGTGCGTACATTTTTGTACTATATCACGCGGACCCGTTCATGAGAATGGGTTGCCCTCAGTGCTCACAGTCAATTCCCACGTGACCTGAATGCAGCATGAAGAGCAGAGCGGGGAGGGACAGGGCAGCGTCCAGCTGGCCAGGTGACAGGGACAGTTAGCTGGGGGGGACATCAGCAGCTCAGTGCGGGGGCGGTGGAAGGTCAGCTCTGTGGGAAGGAGAGGGGGGGGGTCTAGCCTCGAATAAGCAGCATGACGAGGAAGAGAGGTTGTCTTTTAAAGGAATAATACACCTCAGATCCTGTGTGATAATCAGATAATGTGACTTGTAGTTTTGTTGCTTATTCCATGTTTGTGCAATTTCTACTTTAAGGGATTTCTAATGTTGTGATGTTTCTTAAAATCTAAGAATTTCATTTAATTCCATTTGAGTTAGTATTGGCCTTGCATTGCCAGACCTATCTCCATAGCGCTGCGGAGTAAGGTCTGGCTCCTCCACACATACGGCACATTCCTGGCTAGAAGAAAAAAAATGCTCTGAATTGTTTGCATTTCTTTAAACCAATCCCAATTATCTTGGGCGGCGCTAAGCTCCCCGGACGCAGAGACGGTGGCTCTGTTAAATAGTCCCAGGAAGGAACTTCTGGTGCAACATTTGTACTCCGCAAAAGAAAACTCCACATACAATATTCAATGGAGGTAACTGTTCACACAAAACAGTAAAATAAGCTGTTTAAATGAGCTGGATTCATTGTTAAACCTCATTTGCTCTTACCAGTGTATCGCTCTGTGTACCAACCGGTCCCAAAACATCCCACTTAGAGAGTATATGCCATAAACATATTTTCTGTAAACTGTTACAATCACGAAGAACCAAACAGGTCTGCCTTGATGAACTATCCTAATCTTCTTTTTTGATATAATCTGGAATACTTTTTTTTTTTTTCTTAAAAAAAATCAAGTTGGAACAAATTATTTTTAACATATTTTATATTTTATAATTTGGTTGAATTGATTTGAAACGGCAAAGTTGATAGGATTCATCCTCTGGGTACCATGAATATCTGAACACAATTTCATGGCAGCCCATCCAATTATTGACATATTTATATATACCCCCGACCAAGGTGGTGGATCAACCGAGTAACGGACCGAACGCCCAACTGACCGACCGACAGAAAAGGCTTTGTGCTGTGCTTCAGCTGTTTTAGGCGCAGTTTTTCTCTTACGACAGTGTTTTCTGGAGTCAGGGCACATGCAACACACTGCAAGTTTAATTGCCCTGAAATTGCGTTCCAGAGAGTACTCAATTTACTGAGAAAATGTGAACCTTCCAGAGTTAACCTCCCATTGTCCAGTGTAGACAAGTCCTCTTTGGGGGCACACGAGCCACTAAAATAAAACACGGTGTAAACTTTAATTCACAAGGGGGTCCTGCACTAAACTCTCTGGACCCAATACAAGTCCAATGAGAGAGTCCTCGGCCACAAATAAAAACATACGCACACCCCACAATCCCCGTCACGGATGCCAATGTGATCCTCGAAGCATGAAAAGGGGTTTAATTGCATTTATCTTAAGTTCAGGCCACTGTGGAATACTAATACGGCTGTAGGGGTTCAGGGTTGAGGCTAAGCTTCAGTGCAAAGAAAAGGCCGAATCCCATTTCCTCCCTAATTTTTCTCCCTCACTAT